>JALRMC010000040.1:0-409583 GCA_026120085.1 Cadophora luteo-olivacea | reverse complement strand
CCCCCCCCCCCCCCCCCCCCCCCCCCCCCCCCCCCCCGCCCCCCCCCCCACCTAAGGATATTTAAACTTACTCAAGCAGAACCTCGTTGTATTTGTCCCATTTCTTGACGATGACGTCGCCATACTCATCAGAAGCAAGCTTAGAAGACATGAGCCAGAAACCAGTCCGGAGAGATCCGTCACGAGTTCCAGCCCAAATGAAATGAGCACCAGGGGTCAAATTTTTTACACCCTCAAAGGCTCCTTGCTTCTTAATGGTGAGGCTGATAGTGTCATAGCCAAAGACTACACCAGCTGGGATATCTCTGACGACCACAACATCGCCTGTTTTGAGAAATTCGAGACCCTTGATATTGGGAGCACGAGTTGGTGAAGGAGAGTGAACGCGAAGAGTACCGAAGGAATGGGTGCCGATAGCCTGCATAGAACGGACTGATTTGTTTGATCGCTCGGAGGATGATTTGGACAAGGTACACTTGTTGGTAGCATCGACAATGCTTGCATCAGAGTCCCCTCGCTCAAGCTTTTCTCGTCCTCGAGCCTCCGGTGTCGAAGTTAGTACAGTAGAAATTGGCCCCTGTGTCGTATCATGGCTGCCATTGGATTTGACAGAGAGTGTACTGCATCACAAGTTAGCCACACCCGACGACGTCAAATGAACCAAGATCGATCTTCGACCTGCGAAGCATGCCAGAGGGGGTCGAGAGACTGAATACACAAAGAAAGATCGCTTACCGAGAAAGAGCAGATGCATGGTCCTTGACGGTAGATGGACTGCGCTGAATGGAGATTTGGTTCTGGATGAAGGTCGTATTTGTCTTAGCAGGTGATTCCTCGCCTTGACTAGTAGTGGAAGACGTCTTCGAAGGAGCAACGAGAGGAGTTGCCGTGAAAGCAGAATCAGTCTCCATTGAGAAGAGTGTATTGCTGTAAGAACCGTTGGCATCAACGAAGGGATCCTCTATGTACTGCTCCATTGTGTAAGCAATCTGGAGCGATGTGAAGGTGGGAAGTGGTGACCAGTTGTTCGAGGTAAGATGAAATTGACTTCTCGGTTGTGGGAGATGTTTACAATTCTTAGTCTAAAACCTCACCTTCGAATAATTCTCTCCAAGCCTCAGTCTTCCCACGCTAGCGCAAAGTAGTCCTTTAGCTTAGCGACGCAACAGTACCTTATCTGAAGGTCCGGATAGAACGCGGTTGCCTTTGATAGAGTATGCAAATGTCACGAGATTTTGCTCTGATCTGAAAAGGTGTAGAGTTGTGACTATGTAGAAAGCGAACAAAGGGTTCTTTGAAAGGTAATGAACGTGGGGTTTGCGTGACTTTAAAAGAAGTTCCATAGGATACCCTGCAGAAGTGGCTGGCTGCAATATCATGAATTGGCAAGATGTTGATATCCACGAAGCTTCGCGGCTGGGAATATGATTATATTGACTAGCAGAGCTAGCGGACGCAGGGCAGGGCTGTGCTGACAGGGAACAGCCTATGACGCCACAAGCTTCAGGGCCGTGGGTCCCGCACTGTCCATCTCAGCCTTGTCCAAGACCGTCCGAGCTTTCATCCTGCCCTCTGACATCGATTGTGGTCAGACTTCACATACATCCATTCCTTCAATTCTATTTCTATCCAGCATACCGCGGAGGTGTGCTCTCTCGCTCAATCATAGTGCAATCTCCTCATGGCATCGAGTCAGCCTTTGGACCTGCAGCAGCCAGCAACTGCGAACAATGTTGAGAATGGTCAACCAGCCGCTCCAGAGGAAGAGACATGGGATGAAGAGCGCCTTGAGAAAGCCATGAAGACATTGAAGGAAATGCATATTCAAGTACCTGTTCCGCAGATCCTCATTTCCTCTCCTGTACTAACGATACTCTAGCTTCGAGGTCTGAGGACGACCTTGCCTAGACTGATTGCCCCATTGACCACGAAACAACCTTCACGTATGAATATCTTCCTATCGGAGCGCCTCGATATGAACTTCTATTGAAAATTTGCAGTAGTTTCTTACTGACTTGCTACAGCCGAAACCCTGTTCCGTGAATTCTCGAAGTCTGCCAACACTGCAAATCAAGAAGTCCAGGAATTCCGTCGCTTTGTGACCTCCGAGGAAAGCAAGAAGGTTATGGAACAAGCAGGGAAAAGTCGTGCGGAGAACCCAAAAGGCATCAAACCTTGGAAAGCATCAGATCATCCAGATTGGCTCATAAGGGATACTTGATGGTCCCCATATTTATAGGCCTATATTTGGCGGACGGCAGCCTACAAATTGCTACTCCGAAAAGACAAAAACTAAGGGTTCGAACCTGCTGTACATCACAATTGTCCTGGCTCCTCAATCATGGGAATCTATCTGGAAATAGGGGGAGTCATGGAGTAGGGACGGCGTTTATGGAAGAGCATGCTACCAGCTATCAGCTCATTTACTTTGTGCAAATTTCGGAATACCCAGGGAGAGAATGAAGTTGGACTATTTGGCATGCAGAGCAGGCTGCGTGATTTCTGGTATATCAAGAGCTGGTCCTGGCATGCTTGACTTGGCATGATTGCCTGTGGTACCGAAATTTACGATCCACGCAAAAATGGTATCCTTCATAGCAAGATCGTTTTTTAATGGATTTACTGAAGTAGTAACAGGCCTACAAAAACTTTCAATGGTCTGCAATATCCCACTGGCACTCGTTATGTACTTTGCATGTTCTCTTACCATTTCTCCCCCGTTGGGTTGGGTGGTTGTATGGTCAAGAAACTGTGACTCGCCATCTTCCCCGCCGTAGCCAGTGACTCACCCCAATGGGGCACAGAAAATGCACATCTTAATAGAACACTTCATTCCAAAATATGTAGTCATTATCGACTGCTCGTTGCACAGTCATTCTTCTCGTGAACTTTTGCCTTGAACTTTTTAGGGCTGGGCCGAACTCTCGCTTAATTTTCACCCCTCCACCAGCGTCGCGCGCAAAGAATCTGGCAATTAAATTCAACGACTCCCCCGCGTCGACGACAACCCTTACCGTGCCTCTCTACCCAAACTCGATCACCATGGCGTCCCGATTCTTCCACGGCGACAGTTCGAGCGAGAGCAGCTCTTCCGACGAGGAGGAGCTCTACTCTGATAAGGAAGAGGAAGAAGAAGCATCTGAGGCAGAAGATTCTGATGAAGACTCCGACGAAGCTGAGGATGAGTCCTCCAGCAGCGATGACGAAGGTGGAAAGAAGAGCGGTGTTAGCAAGTTCTTGCGAGACGCAGAATCCGAGAGCGAGAGCGACAGCGACGAGGATGTGGCAAAGGTCGTGAAGAGCGCCAAAGATAAACGATTTGAGGAATTGGAGGGCACTGTGAAGGCCATCGAAAATGGAGAGAAGATCAATGACTGGCATGTCATTTCTGCCGGTAGGTTTGGGATATATTTCAAGAAGTATCTGGGCTAATGTGCTTGATTAGAATTCGACAAACTCAACCGGCAAGTGGTGAAGTTGGTTCAGGCTGGCAATACACCAAAGCTGTATATTAGGGCTATCGCAGAGTTGGAGGACTTCATGAACGAGACCATCGCCAAGCAGAAGGTCTCGACGAAGAAGATGAATGCGACCAACGCCCGTGGCCTTAATGCTGTAAAACAACGCATCAAGAAGAACAACAAGGACTACCAGAAGGACATCGATGCATACAGAGCCGACAAGGATGGATTCATGGAGTCTGACGAGGAAGAGGAGCCAGCTCCAAAGCCAAAGAAGCCAAAGGCGGTTTCAGGCGTCCCCCAGGCTACTTTCGAGGATGATGACGAGGGATTTTCAACCGTTGGAAAGGGTGGACGGACACTACAATTCACACCTGAGAGCATTCTCAAGCACCTCAGAACTATCATGGAATCTCGAGGAAAGAAGAACACGGATCGTACCGAGCAGATCAAGATTATGGAGAAGCTCTACGAGGTTGCCACAACCCCCTATCAACGAGTCCGCGTTCTCTTGACCCTCATTTCTACCAGATTCGATTTGACCACCGGTGTCCAAACTTTCATGTCTCAGGAGCAATGGAAGGCAGCTGAGCAAGAGTTTGGTAACCTCCTCAAAGTTTTGGAGGCAAACAGAGAGTTGGTGGTGGTTGAGAATGCTGAGGAATGGGAGGATGATGACAAGCAACCCACGATTGCACCTGGCGAGAAGTTCAAGATACCTGGCAGCATTGTCTCATATGTTGAGCGACTTGACGACGAACTTACCAGATCTCTCCAGCACATCGACCCACATACCGCGGAATATATCGACCGTTTGTCCGACGAAGGTGCTCTCTACAACAACATTACCCGGGTTCTGCTGTACACCGAGAATCTCCGCCAGGATGAGAAGCTGCAGGTCTCTCAAGATAGTATTAATCGCATTGTCATGAGAAGACTCGAGCATGTTTACTTCAAGGTTAGTTATGTCAACAATTTTTATAGCTCCCAACTGACTTGTGGTTTTAGCCATCGGCTGTTGTCAAGATCCTCGAGGAAAACTGCTGGAAGTCCATCCCTGAGAATCTTGAATCCGCCATCACCCCCCGAAATCAAGTTGCGGATGCCGCCGCCCTTGTCAACGTGTTGTGCAACTACCTCTTCATCAACAGTGAAGGTATCATTCGCGCTAGAGCCATGCTGTGCCAGATCTACTTCCTAGCGCTACACGACAATTACTACAAGGCTCGTGATATGATGCTGATGTCCCATTTGCAAGAGACCATCAACGCATTCGATGTTCACAGCCAAATTTTGTTCAACCGGACACTTGTTCAGGTCGGTCTTTGCGCTTTCCGAGCTGGCCTTGTTTATGAAGCCCAGACCACTCTCCAAGAGATCTGTGGTAGCGGTCGCCAAAAGGAGTTGCTCGCCCAAGGTGTCATGATCCAGAGATATAACCAAGTATCACCAGAACAAGAAAGACTTGAGCGCCAACGACAACTTCCCTTCCACATGCACATTAACCTTGAACTCCTTGAGTGCGTTTACCTCACCTGCAGCATGCTTCTCGAGATCCCTCTCCTCGCACAGACCGGCTCGTCACCCGATATCAAGAAGCGAGTCATCAGCAAAACCTACCGCCGTATGCTCGAGTACCACGAGCGACAGATTTTCACCGGCCCTCCAGAGAACACCAGAGACCATGTCATGCAAGCTTCGAAAGCTTTGGCGGCTGGAGAATGGAAGAAGGCCACCGAGTTCATCCACTCGATCAAGATCTGGGAGCTCATGGCTAAGCCAGACTCCATCAAAGAGATGCTCTCCGCCCAAATCCAGGAAGAAGGTCTCCGAACATACCTCTTCACATACGCGCCTTACTACGACACCCTCGCTGTTGGCACTCTCTCGTCAATGTTCGAGCTGTCTGACCGCAAGGTCGCTGCTATCGTCAGCAAGATGATCAGCCATGAGGAACTTGCTGCCGCTCTGGACCAAGTCAACTCATCCATCATCTTCAGAAAGGGTGTCGAGTTGAGCAGACTGCAGAGCTTGGCACTTACCCTCAGCGACAAGGCAAGCGGCTTGATCGAGAGCAACGAGCGGACTCTGGAGACGAGAACACAAGGCACAGCCAATGCCTTCGAGAGACAAGGAGGCCGAGGCGGCCGTGGAGGGCGTGGAGGCAGAGGAGGTGGCAGAGGAGGTGGCGGTCGCGGTGGTGGTGGAAGCAGTGCTCCCAGACAATCGGGCGGTACACAATTCACAGGTGGAGCTCTCGGTGCTGCGATTCGTGCTTAGTTGATGATTTTCATTGCATTGGGAATTGGGTTTGGGCTGTATGATCCCTCAAGGCGTTCTCATAGAGCTTACGAAAAAAGCCTCTCACTTGTGAGTTGATCATCATGCGCACATGCATGATGACATGTAGTCAGGTTCTCTTTAATGCAAATGCTTCTGAAAGTCTTCTCTTGCAGGATGCGTTATGATATTGAAGTCCAGTTGTACTCTTCATTTTGATTACCTTCAACGCGGAATTGTGGGCTAAAAAGTGAAGATGGTTACGCGCCATCACCATTAAGTGAAAGTCCCCAAAGCATAAACAGAGTTTGGTCCAACGTCCGGAAACTCGGAGTTCTTGCTAACATCATTCCAGCCAAACCAGGCATCCTGCTGCAAATCTCTATTCAAGACCGTCATCTACACACGGCCACAGAGTCAGCATCAATCTCCACACCTATATCTCAAACTTCCATGAGGATACCAGCTTGGGGGCGACTATTTGTCGCCGAAATGTTGAATGGTTGGTACAGAAAGAAAATCAACTCACTACAGCAAAATCGTAAACCGAATTATACCCCCACGAAATGACCCAACCGCCATCAACGCCCGTATGCGCGTTGCAACCAATTGAATAAAACGAGTTGTACACTGGACTTGGCGGGAGAGGTGCAGTTGGGATGCTTGTGTCTGAGATGTGGCATGCGAAATCGGGCTTGGATGGCGACGAGGAGATCGTGAATTGGTAGTCGCAGATCAGGATGCCATTGTTGTAGGGTGTGCCGCAGTCTAGGGAGAGATACAGCGTTAGTTCCGCTGGTGACAGGGAAGGGCTGGCGATGCTAAGGGATAATCGTGTAGGGAATGTTTACTTCGCGTAAAGGACTTGACGGTCCAGGCTGCACCTGGGACAACGCGAGGTTGAAGAGTAGCTGGAGCAGAAGTTGCGATACCCGTGAGGGCTAGAAGTGTAAGAAGAAATTTGGTAAGCATTTTGAAGTCTGTATTGATGCTTTTAAAATTGTGGTTGTGGGACTTCGGTGTGAGTGAGAATTTTGAAGCTTTCGGACCTCAGACAGAACCAGACGGAGTACTTATATTAGCCTTCTTCCTCGCACGCCATCAACGTATGTCAAGCAAATAGACGCCCAAAAATAACCCAATTGCCTCTCAAGCAGGTGATGTCCAATGTCGACGATCAGGACTATTCTCGCTCTGAGCCAAGAAAGCCCGGTTCTGTGTGACTTCGTATTCCATAGGCGAGGCCTCGTGACAACATCGAGAGGACTGTGATGCTTTCTCTTTTTCACAAAGTTTGTATTGAATCACATTACCCGGAAAGCCGGAAACGTCTTCATAGAACAGGTGATAAGCACTTCATGGTTGTTTGGTCTACCAACGGATAGCAACAAGATACTCAGGCTGTATGACATCGGTAAGGTACCAGCGCACTCCTGCATGTCGCCGCGCAAACATTCTTGGTTGCAACTGTAAAAGTGGTGAAAGTGTTTGTGGAACATGATAGAATAGATTCCCCGACTTTCGAATGTCTTTGTACGATCGTATTCGCCTGATGCAGTGTGGCATCGAGGATTCAAAGGCGGAATACATTATCCAGGTCTCTAATGCCCTCGATGTAATACATGATCTGTTCTGTGACCTGTGCTGGGAACTTCTAGTGTCGAGAGTAAGTAAAATGATCCTGCCCGATCCTCTCTCGAATGAATCCAGCAGTCAAGCAACAATCTCTCGTCAAGAACAATACAATCCGTCGGTCATGCGACCGACCATTTCCCAGAAAATGAATTACTTTCAGGGTCAGCCCGTTGGGCATAGCGGCAAGACAATATGAGCTCGTATAAACGCTGAAGGAAGTGTAGAAAAGACAGAAATGTTCAAACAGACGTCAACGTAAACTAAGGCGAAAAATCAAGGTAGCGTAATTTTCTGAGCACTGCACTGGTCAATCCACACCTTCTCGCTTCGACCAACCTTGGAATCACGCTGTCACGACAGCCTTTTCGCCATGTCCAGCCATCTTACCTGACTCCGTGTCCTTCTTGTCTGCCTGCCTATTCGGGGAAGTTGTGCTTGGCGAAAGACTACGAGATGGAGACTCTGTCTGGAAATGGTTCGATTATGGCTTTACCTTCCTCTTTCATCAATTCCTGTCCCGTAGCGATTGTTGTGGTTACCTTGATGTCTTCTTCGTGTGCTGCATCCAGATGAAGAGTTGAATCCTAAATCTTGGCCCCTTCAACCTCCAAGAGTATCATGATTCTGGGATCGCTGTTTGCTTGATCGTTTGTTTTGCTTACTATACTGTTCTCAGTTTCCTCTGTTGCGTTAGAGTGCTTTGATTGGTTCACGATACATGCCAGCAGATTTTCAGCTGTGGTTTTTCTCCATTATCTCAGCCTCTACCATCTTCACTGAAGTTGACCGACTTCAAGTCTCCAAAAGGCTCTGTATTTGCTTGATCCGGTTATTAGACTCTGCGAATCGCATGGTTGGCCATTATACCTAGCTTCTATTCTACAAAGCCCAGCTCCTCAAGCAGTCTGACTCCCATGATGAGCGATATCCCAGCTGACTAGCTCTGTCCCATCGACATTCGCCGAGCCCCAACAGAGCTCTGTGTCATATTCCTTGCAGTTCATTTCACCGTTCTGACAGCCTACTGTCATCTGCTCAGCATCAGAAATGAGCGAATGCTAAACTGCGACAGTCATACTTCTTCCTTGCTACATTCGATATCATCGCACAGTATGGAGCCGCACTCGTCGTTATCGCAGTTGGCTACGGCTGTAACTTGTGGCCAGATGATCTCTGGCGGATGATACAGCCTTTGCGGTCTCCATTCTCGTAGCTGTTGGGTGGTACGTCTGGAATGGCGAGTTGAAGCTCATCGGTCGTGGGTCAGTCGTTTGAAAGCAACCAGGCGAATTACTTGTAGAAGCGCCTGCAAAATAGCAGGCCGTGTCCTCGTCGTTCTAGCTTCCGAACGCAATGTATTGGAGCTACTATTCTTTGTGCCACCGTCTAATGTATGACGCAGTGACACATGCCGGTCGGCGAATTTTCAAACTCGCTTGCTGTGCCTTCCTGCCTGGTAGCTTCACACTGGGTGTCATCACTCGTTCACCGAGCTTTATCATCTTGTTCCAAGCATATCACAGTCAAGATCCGAGGCAACTATCATCTTGCAGAGATCCTGCGCTCGGTTGCTTCCCTACGGCGTGCTCCCAATTCTGGAAGGAGTTCTTGCGAGAGAGCTTAATTTTTCTCGCAGTCATAGTTGTATCTGGCAGGTTTGTTGTGTTCGCCTCGCTTAAAGCTGTCTTCAGATTAGGCTTCCTGGAGAAGCTGCACCCAATACAACCATACAGATGTGAGTACTGGGCCGAGGGATTGACCTGGGTTTCGCTGATTATCTTTATCCGTCAGCACATGGACGTTGTCTGTCGAGCCATGGAAGTTGCTGGCTCACCTGAATAGATTCTGATACTGTTGGACTTACGACGTTTGTGCCGTATCTGGTGGCTGTGAGAGACTGCATTCGTTTATTTAGGCAGGCGAGAGCTTGGATCGTGGCCGGGGGATGGTGGCTGTCCGACGCTTTGGTCGGTCCCTTCTGCGAAATATATCTGGTGGCTTGCCTAGCTACCAGTACGTTCAGCTGACACGCAAAAGAAGGCTTTCTACTTAGAACTGGCCGAACATAACTCGACAGCGTACCTCGAGAACCCACACTTTTCAAACATCAACATGACATGTCACAACCGAGATTCAAAAGGGCAACTTGGTAAACAATTGAAAATATATTTCTTGGTATCTGCAAACTCCATATACAATGCAGCAGCCGTGAAGTGACCAAATTTTGCGCCAGAAGCAAAGACCAACGCCAAATCCGGGCATCAAATTCGTAAATGGCAGAGTGTGACTCCATGTAGGTATTTATACAACCAGATCCCGTCTATAGCTTGGAAGGCTTGGAACCACGAGCAACAACCACTTGGATGAGTCCATTGGGTCCGGATTGGGGTGCGTAGACCTCTGCATCCTTGCCGGTGTTCTTGGTACCCTTGTGCCATGCCAAATCTATGTAAATTGTTAGACTCAGTTTCACGAAAAGCAAACAGAATGGTAACATACCGATTTCGAAGTAGTGCTTGTTGGGGAGCTTATACTCAACAGTCGCAACTTCTGGAACGGCCGCCAAAATGCTTTCACACATCTTGTACATGGTGTTCTGGACAGAAGGGCTGTCTTCCTCTGCGAAAGTCTTCATTGTGATAGACCTAGCATCCGACCACGCCTGGTCAAACTTGGGAATAGCAGCATTTACTGCGCTCATGCCTGGGAATGTCTTCCAAGCCCACGTAGCATCAACATCTGTCGACAAGATTCGGTCCCATACTTCTGGGAGTGTGGTATATTCGTCGCGAACGAAACCGTGGAATGCAGAGCCGGTGCTCTTCAGCACCAACAGACCAACAATGCTGCTACGGATATCGATTCCCTTGCCCTTCTTGATGACTGCCTCAACATTTCGTGTCTCGTTTCCGTCGCGGTAGAAGGAGTGTGGGTGTGCCTTTCCGTCGATTGTCATTCGTGTCCAGCGGTGCGTAATGACGCTGACATTGGCGGTTGTGATGTGGGCGTACTTTTCGATGAAGTGGGTGCCAAGAATGCTTGCATAGAGCTCGGGAGGGGTGACTGGGTTCTCTTTCGCCTTGATATAGATAGTGTTCTTGATTGAATCAGTTGCGACAACTACACTGTTATCGGCTTTGGTGTATCTGCAGTTCTGTTAGTCTCTGGAATTGGACGCTAAAGATGGAAATTGCGTACGAAGTCTCAATGGCACCCTCCAAGAGGACGCAGACGGTCATCTCAATGACAGTCTGAACGCCAGTGCTCTGGTCCTTCTCGACCTTATAGACGCGGACATTGTCCTTGCCATATCGTGCAGAGGAGATCACGGCAGACATTGTGTAAGTGCTAGAGAGTGATACTGTGAGAAAAGAAGTCTTAAACTGGTCTTAAACGATGTTTGAAGAAATATAGTAGCTCTGTCAATGTCTGCTCTTGGATGTCTTGCCTGGTAGATATGGGATTGGGTGGTGGCAGATGAGGGGGAAGCTCGATACTTAAGTAGTGGGAGCTGGCTTCGAGAGAGCTCTTATCAGGACGATCCGACGAGGACGCCGCGGGTTGGGCCGACCGATGTGAGAAAAGCAAATTTCCAGCCTTTCACAGATGGGGGCTTTGTATTTCAGTGGCTTGCCCGGAAACCTGGAGGCGATCGCCCGCTTTGCCGCACTTTGAAGCTTTCCTATTGGTCTTGGTGTTGATGTAATGGGGTGATGGCCGTGAGGCTCGATGGGCTTGTCGGCGCACTCCGACGTACTACTGGATCTCTTTCGATTTTCGCGTGTAATGGTGGAAAGTCTGGATTTGATCTCGGGACTTTAAAATTTTGCGAATTGCTCAAATTGTCACAGAGATGCGAAAATCTGGAATTTGTTGTACAATTGTAGAGATTTTGGGGATTTATCCGTCTAGAACAGGTCCGGGCCTTCAAGTGAAGTGAAGTACTGTATCGCGAGGCTGAAGGCCGCGGCGTGCCTGTGATCGCCCGCTAACCCTCGAGGCTGAGGATCTCTTCGATTGGTCCAAAGCCTCCTGTCATCCAGGGGTTTGCTACTGCTTGAAATGTTAAGTCAAGATAGGAGGAGAGAAATGTATTTACATCACCAACTGGTACTTCTTGACAAACGGAATAGTTGTTGGAAGACCATGTCAACAGGAAAACATACCTCGAATCCGGGTGCGAGGAGGTATAAGTATCATCGAAAGACAAAGCGCACATATTTATTTGCTACGTCGTCCTGACTCTCTGGAACAAGCCGAACTCGATCTGAAGTCTGTGTATACTTCAAGCATCTTGAAAATTAAGAAGATTCCCGGATGCAATTACCGCAAGAGTTATGCTTGTACTTGTATTCGTCATTATTATCCAGAAGCTATCCTTGTCCAACAGTAAGTTGATTCAAGGGGTAAGACTTCCTCTAATCAATTGTTCAAGTTTCTTCGACTTTGATATCCATCAAAATGCATCGATGTCTAACGTGTCCCTTGCGAGGCCGACGTCTGAGATGTCGAGTATTGCCTTCGTGAAGTGTACTTACCGGTAATCCTGTCCTGTCCTAAATGATCAGGCGAACTTGGGCCGTGCATCAACCCAACCGCCGCCCAGAGCATGAAGTACATAGCTGAAGGCCATGCTTGAAACAGGGTGATGTTGATGCCGAATAATTGTCGCACACACCAAATTACGCCGTCTAAAATATTCTCACATCTTTTGATCTCTGTATAAAAGCGATTGCGCCTCGGCCCCGATAAATCAGTGCACACTATCAGCGCCAATATCGCCAAATCTGGCCGTACATTAGCTAGCTGCCTGTCAACTGCCCACTACTCCACGAACCGCTTCTCCATCCACAACGAGACGAGCCCCTCCAACGAGCCGATCCTTCTGTCGAATGCGCCCAGGACCACTGTACAGTCAGGTTGGATGAGTTCGACATCCATCCGATAAACTTCACTACACATGCCACCCCCAGCCAAAGCTCGTTGACCTTCCCCCGTCGATGGCCAGGAAATGGTTGGACCACCGAGCATTCTGAGTACGTCCGCGACGCCGACTCAGAAGTCATTGTATACCCAAGCGTCGTACCCTTCAAAGACCAGCCTCGATTCGAGTCGGGATGGATTACAGCCTACAGCTGGGGTCAATGGACCCCGCGCCTTGGGTAGTTCTGCCATGTCCTTCGCCCCTCGTGGATCTTCACTCGCAGCATCTCCTGCGCCAGGTAGCTTCAGTTCAAATATGCGAAGTCAGATGGCGCCCTCGAGGCAAGCTTCCGGACAGGACATAAATGCTTCGATGGTCAATTTGGAGAGGCTGGATGAGGATGATGCTATGGGAACTGGGCAGGCTTTGACCTCACTCCGCGAAGCTCTGAATAGAGAGATGAAGATCAAGGAGGGCAGCGAGAACATGCTGGAGGCTCTAAATACAAAGAAGGCAAAACAAACGAAGGAGCAGCGACAGAGAGTTGAAGCGGAGCTCAATTCCTCGAACCAGAGAATCAAGGATCTGCGAGTTCAAATAACAGAATTGCAGAGGCCGAAGCTTCCAACAACACCGACCAGGACTCGAATGGATGTTACATTCCAAAGCACCAATGGTTTACGGTCTCCCCCGAGTGTGACAAGAAGTGCTGGAGGGTCAGAATACGACGAGCCGACAGAGTCGCCCACATATGCTCTAGCAGAGGTCCTGCAGGCTCTCGAGGTTGAAGGGCTCACACCAGACTACTATGTGGGACACGCAAATAATCTGGTGGAACTGTTCAAACGACATCCAACACTTAAACATGACTTAGTCTGGTCAGTCTTTGGCCTTCGAATGCAAGTGATGCTTCTGAGTGAGAGTAGAGAAGTTGTAGCTGCTGGGTATCGAATGACGAGATATGCCATATCTGACATAACTTCCTTGCATAAAATTAGGTCTTTGAATACGGATCATCTTGTTGTTCTGTAGGTCTCTGTTGGTTAGCATTCGAGATATTCTACTGACAACGCGACAGATCACTAATTAAAGAAAGAAAGGCCGATGTTGAACGAGAGCAAGCCTTGAAGTTCATTAGAGCATTTCTAGACGTGAAGGACGGTGTGAAAGAAATATCAAAAGCAGTCGTGAGGACGATATCGTCAGTTGCAGAACATACAGAAGACAGACTGAAGTCCATATGCATAGAAACACTTGCTGAAATCATGGTTCGAGATCCGGCCTTGGTTGTTTCTTCTGGTGGCTTGCGGCCACTGGCAGATGCACTTGGGGAAGGCACATATGAGGGCTCAGAAAGTTTAACTGGAGCATTTCTATTCCTCCTGGATGCTCCTCAACGTCGGAAATATCTTCGATCTGGTTATGAGCTTGAAGTTCTCTTTACAGCCTTTACCGACTCGCTTTTTGCAAAGGAGAGCATCTTAAAGCAAAATTCCAAAGCAATAGGTTACGCTTTGAAGTCCTGGCCTGGACTCATGACTTTGTCAATGTACAATTTCAGGGCTATCAAATCACTGGTGTCATGTTTAATGTTGCCAAATCCGACTATTCGAGAAACTGTCATTGACTTACTCTACTCTCTCCTTCGAATCAAATCACCATTCTGGGCAACTTCATTCCTGGCAGGCAGACGGCTCACTACTTATGGACGACTTGCGACACTCAAAGCGGCGCCTCAGAAGACAGCACAACCAGTGGAGGAGGAGCCGGGCGATAAAAGCTTCGTTGACCACTATACGGCGCTTTTGCTTGCTGTGTTGATCTCTTCGGACTTGCTTACCGGCCTTTTGCAGGTCACTCGAGACGCGGATAATTCCATGCTAAAACGAAAGACCACACTCCTAATTGGAGAAGTTCTCAAGCTTGCTAGCAATTTGCTCCCACAATCCTGGAGTAGCGATTTGCAGCTTCTCCCCGAGTTATTCGCAGCCGCGTCACATTTTGGAGACAACGAACGATTTGATGCTACTGGAACAGTCTACCAGATCAGCAGTGTTTCACGAACGTTGTATCGATCAACGCCTTCCGCCACAAATGCACTTACTAGTGCCGTCAATAACAGCAACGATAACCTCGCTAGTCTTGAAGATACGCCAAAAATGAATCCAAATGTTACATTGGATGAGACCACATTCCGCCAGCTACTAGTGGAAACTCAGGTGTTATCGAGTACAAATCCGGTGAAATGGAAATGGGAAATTATTCTGAAGATCATAGAGGGCCCATTGCTCAATGGGAAGCGTCTTGATGAGGCTATCAAAGCCTCCAAATTCATAAAGAGGATCATGAGCTTCTACAGGCCCTTCAAATACAAGTTCGCTGAAGTCAGAAACACTCGGATCACCCAGAAATATGTTCGAGTTGGCTGCGCACTCATGAACACACTTCTGCAAACGCAAGAAGGTGTCAGGTATCTGTCGGACAACAAATTGCTCAGGCAAGTCGCTGAATGCTTAGCACAATGTGATCCGGTAAGTCTCAAGCGTTCCCTCTCATTCGCCTATGGGCTAACAAGGAACAGACGAGCGGCTTGACAGCGCAGTCTCCAATGTTCTCCAAGGATCGGCTTTCTGAGACGCTTTGCTGCGGGTACTTTGCCATGCTTGGTACTTTGAGTGGCGATGTCAAGGGGCTGGCAATGCTTGACAGATGGCGGATGATCAATATGATGTACCACATCATAGATCTCAAACAGCGCCCTGACTTGATCAAGCTTTTGCTCTCCAATTTTGATTACAGTCTACAAGGGCACCCTCGGGTCTTGCTTTCCAAAGCCCTGACAGCTGGATCAAAAGAGATTCGAATATTCGCTACAAATGTCCTCAGAAAGTATTCCAGTCGATCTCGGCCCAATGGGCCAGCCAGCCAAGGCGTTCGTGACTCGAAATGGGCAATTCAGCTACTCGTCACGCAATTGTATGATCCAGAGGTCGAAGTCTGTGCTACTGCGATCAAGATTCTGGAGGAAGCTTGCAACAGGAAGAATTATCTCGAATACATCGTGGAGTGCCGTCCGGCGCTTGATCATCTGGGAGAAATTGGAGCTCCATTGCTCTTGCGATTCCTATCTACTTCTATTGGGTACCACTATCTGGATGGTTTGGACTATATAAGCAATGAAATGGACGACTGGTTCTTAGGGCGCAACGATACTTACGTCGGCGTTATCGAGGCGAGTTTGGCGAGGTCGTTTGGCGAGATTCAAGAGGAGTCTTCAGGCCGCATGAGCATAGATGAAGACAGCTTTGAGATGGACGGCGATAATGACGCTCATGTACCACCACATTTCTACAGGGAATTGACGAGGACGAAAGAGGGATGCAAGCTTTTACGAGATAAAGGACATTTTGAGGAGTTTGCTTCAACCATTCGCGATTACGGCATGCTCTGTGATGATCCAGAGTTGATACTCAAGGTCAAGGGGTCGCTCTGGGCTGTGGGAAATGTCGGTTCGATGGAGCTCGGTGCACCATTTTTGGAAGAATGCGATGTTGTTGAGAACATTGTAAAGATTGCGGAGTCTCACGAGATTATGAGTCTGCGAGGAACAGCATTCTTCGTACTGGGTCTGATTTCTAGGAGTGTTCATGGCCTTGAGATTCTGTCCGAGCATGGCTGGGACAGCAACACGACAAATATGGGTGTTTCTTTGGGACTTTGCATCCCACACGATTTGAGCAAGTTCCTCTCCTATCAGCCTTGGAAGCACGAGAGGGTGATGGATATCATCATGGACAAAGACCAGATAGAGGCAGTCGCAGCAGCAAACAAGGACGATGACCCCGTCAATCAACGCATCCTGGAGCTCATCGTCGACCTGGGAAATACGGTATTGCAGAAGAGAGCTATGACGGAGCTCATGCATATCAAAGCGAAGAGAGTCCCCGGTTTCAGATCACCAGCATTATTCAAGAAGATCATGACGCTCCTAGAATCTCATCACTTCCGTCTAGGCGTGCGACATTTTGTCGCTGAGCTATTTGACCGCAGCGTCCTACGACGCATAGTCTTCGAAGAAGATATCAGCGACGAAGAAATGGGAAGCGACGATGACGATAGTGCAAGCGAGGGCCGGACCGAACGACAACGAAGCGTCAGCGATGCATCGGCCATGGCGCCTTCAGCTAAATCTGGCGTTTGAGGCGTTCACGTTTGTGTTTGTGGAGTAGGATATGTACGAGTACCATTGAGGCGGGCGTATTTAGGTTTTTACATCATTTGGCATAGGAAGGGCAGATTTAACGGCGTTTCTCTTTATCGTTCTCTCTTGGGTCTCGTTCGTCTTTCCTGCTGTAAAAATATGGGGAAACGAAGGCGCACGAGACATGGGCGAGTGGCTGGATCTTTTGTAAATTTTGTCTGAGCGATGCCTGAACGAAGACAATGAATGTCAATGAAAAGCGTTGCGAATTGATGAGTCGATGTAATTTCATCGCCGTGTCGCTGATCTCCATAGAAGGTAAGTGGACCAGTTATCCATCATTGTCTTCCCGTACTTGGTTTCGAGTGCCTACAGTCAAGTGACTGAGATGTAATCCTACGCTCTTCTCCTCTACTTAGATCCATCAATGTCGCGTAGTCTGGTCGTACAAGTAAGAGGCCGTCTTTCAAGATTACCAGAAGGTTCCTTTTCGCATCCCCGAGTTCGGCTCCTTAACATATTTTCAGCTGCTGTTGGGAACCGTTCATCAAACCAGCTTCCAGTCCACGGGCACTCGGAACTTTCGACTGGTTCTCGTGCAGCAGAGCATGTTACGCAATCTCGCAAATTGAACGCAAAGATCGACCTCGCAGCTGCACATTAGGGATACTCCGTGATCATAATGTGCCGGAAATCGGCAACTTCTCCGGTACGACCATGTGGCTTTTTGGGGCGGATCTTCTTCATTTTGATCCGCTGCTATGCACTGCTGTTAAGATTTCTGTTGTTCTTGCTCTTGCTACATGATGTCATTTGCTATTGACCCTTTCCTTGTCCTTTCGTTACCTCCGCCATCGAATGCTCATCTTGCACACTGTACAAAAACATCAGACTCAAGCATGCTGCAATCGCTTCCAGAAACCCGGGATTCATTGCCAAAGATCATCGTCTATCGCACTAACACTGCCCATACGTAGCACAGCCTGGATACAATCTCAGATCAGCTTTGTGTTTTTCCATAATTGTCCAATGATATGTCCTGCTTCACTTGTTTACCTCATCTCATATACCACAATTGCTCGAATCCATGAGACGTGTCAGTACAAGACATGATCCTCTGCGTGGCGATTGTGAACATGATCCAGGATGCCATCATATGTTGTGTATTCCGATCAAGAGAATGAAAACGCCAGAATGGACTTGTCAGTCTGATATCTTCTGGTTTGGCAGATCAACTGTGTTACTGAGATCTGAGGCGGGGCGAGCGTAAGTACCTCTCATGAGCGGAGTATCTCTGTTTTGACTTCTTCCTCCGAAACTTGTCAATATCAAATACTTTGTTCACAGGAGAATATTCTCTCCTATCCTCAATATGGGCCCCTCCAAGACCATCAAAGTCCTCAGCAACTCTCTTGGGGCTGACGCTGTAAGTCATTCATAATCATCACAGTTCCCGAGACTCCCACCTTGCAAACACGTTAAGTAGAGGAATGCCCCAAGAACAAGTCTACACCCCATTCCCTCACTGACAATATCTCATAGGTATGGTCCTCCAGCCTCGACCTCAAACTCCTCATCCTCTCTCGTATGATCCGAATGTTCGCCTATGGAGGCACTACTCTCATCTTGGTGCTCTACCTGTCGTCTCTCGGCATCTCAGACACGCGAATCGGACTCTTCATGACTTTAACACTAGTTGGCGACATTGGCGTCAGTACGATCTTGACTGTGGTCGGTGATGGCATGGGAGTTAGGATGACGATGGCTGTGGGGAGTTTATTGATGATGGGTAGTGGAGTTGCTTTCGCGGTGCTGGAGGATTACTGGTACTTGTTGGCGGCGAGTATCCTGGGGGTCATAAATCCGAGGTATGCTTCCACTGTGGCTTCTTTCCATGGCGTTTCGCATATCCAGCTTCTGGTTAAAGAATTCTCAATATGCAAATACTAATCTGGGACCTCCAGCGCAAACGAAGTCGATCCTTTCAAAGCCATCGAAGAATCAGCCATAGCCCGCCTCAGCACGTCCTCAAACTGCAACGACTTTTTCGCCTGGTGGACACTACTCGGCATGGTAGGCATGGCAGCCAGCACGCTACTCACCGGCTTCATCATCGACGACCTGCAGGCACGGCACGCACTCCTTCCTCTAGAGGTGTACCGCTTGATTTTTGTTTGCTATGCCGCTGTTGGATTTCTGAAGCTCGTCTGCTCGCTGTGTATCAGCTCACAGGTGGAACTACATACACCTTCTGCACTGTTAACAGACTCAGAGATTGTAGCTCCAGACGACGAGACACGTGCTCTCCTCTACAACAACCGTCATCAACACGAGACTTATAACACTATCTCACCACCAGCACTAACAAACAACACCGACGACGACGAGGACGCCGACGTAGAGGAAGAGAAAGAAGAAGCTCCCATGCTCACGCCCGAATCCCGCTCTTTCATCTGGAAAGTTAGTCTCGCCATAACACCCGACTACATCGGCTCCGGGCTTGCTCAAATCACGTGGATGACATATTTCTTCAAGCGGGAATATAATATTGCTGAGGGTCCTCTCGGGCTGGCTATTTTCATTGCTTCTATCATTTCGTCCTTCCTCAACTTGTTGTCTTCGCCGTTATCGAGAGTACTGGGACAAGTTCCTACGATGGTTTTATGCCATACGATTACTTCTGTCTCGCTCCTTATGATCTCGGCACCGAATAATCGGACTCTGGCGCTTGGTTTATTCATGTTGCGCATTGTGCTGCGGGAGATTGATAGTGCGCCGAGACAGGCTTTCATTGCTGGTGGTGTGTTGGACGAAGAAAGGACGAGTGCAATGGGATTAGTCACTGTCGTTAAGACTGTGGGGTGTTGTGCAGGCTTGTTTCTGACGGGGGAATTTGCTGGGTCGGGATTGTTTTGGGTGGCTTTTGTTGTTGCTGGGTGCTTAAAATTGTTGCATAATGTGGTCATTGTGGCGTTCTTTTGGAATCATAGGGGGAGGTATGAGGCATGATGTGGTACGGTGTGATAGTAGGTAAAGACATATGATGTGCTGATAGACAAAAGTTCATTTCGCTTAACTTGTTGATACTCTGACAAGTTGGGAAATCTGCAAAATGAGGACAGGATTCAAGTAAAAGACAACACCCGCTCCAGAGCCTCGATATCCTTATCAAACTTTGCAGATACCTCTGCAATAGCAGCAACTTTTGCATCCCTGAATTCTTGCAACTTGGCAGCCAAATCAAGCTTGGTAGAACCTTGGGAAGGAGGGCTTGATCTCAACCCATACATTTCCGAATCACAATTCTCGCTTGTCGGTGAGCTGATCTCCAATGACGCTCCGTATCCGATCTGATCTGCTGAGTCTCGTCTATCTGGCGATTGCGATGTCATAGAGGACTCAAGGGAGTGCAGACGCTTCACATGCTCCTCCTTGTTGTCCTTTCTGCCAAACCCTCTGGTATGTCTCTTGCATGAGGCGACTGGACAGAAGAATTTGCCACTCCCATGAACGGCTCGCTGATGACGCTTGAGGTCCCCTGGATTGGTGAAAGCTGGAGCTTTGCAGCTAGGAACGGTGCACGCATAGGGTCGTTCATGCTTGTCCATATGCCGTCTGCAATCTTTTAGTTAGGCGTATTGCCAGAGATAGAGACAGTGACCTACTTGAAGGTCGACTCCTGTTGGAATGGCTTTCTTTCGGAACAGTCTGGCCATTGACACACTTTCTTGACCTGCAACGTTTTGTGCTCTTCATGTTGGCGTGCCATGGTGAGTGCGGGTTCCTGCTCCTGCCTAGCAAAAGTTAGCTTCTAAATCCTCCCGGCTTATCTTGAAGTGACAGAAGTAAAGTGGAACTCTGGCTATTGCTGGAATGTGAACAAATCCAAAGAAGGTTGTTATACCAAAACTCTGCTTGGGACGACCCAGCAGTGACCTCGAATGATGACCAATCAACCAGGTAAGGATAACGACAGTTTTGACCAGGTAATAAAGTATCGTCGGGTGTGTTAGTGATGAATCCGGACGTAGGGATATAATCGGAATCGAGTGCCAAGGTTTGATCTTACATTCAGGTTAGCATTCATCCAGGTAAGGGCTAGGTGTTCAGCTAACCTTGAAAATTCTCTTCGAGGTTCCGTGATATATCACTACTATTTTCTTGAAGTTAGTGAATGCCCAATCTTAGAATGTGAATATTTGGGTGCCATTGGCTGTGATGGCCGAGACATGAAGGTATCTCCATTACATCATTTTGGAGAGCCGAGGAAGAAATCATGGTGCTCATGTATACAGTACCTTTTTGCTAACTCGTACGCCTTCTAGCGGAGTCTTCCAAACATATGAATAATTTGGGCAAAGTTTTCGCATCTGATATGCCTCGTATCCGCATTGTGCATAGTAACGTGCTCATAGATCGTCTCAGGTGGATTCATGGGTGGTCGTGAGGCTGGCCCTGGCCGAGGACATATGTCGGAAAGATACATTGGAAATTGTAACAGGGTTTTGTAAGATACTCACTCATCCTGGACGTCAAGCATGACGTTACTCATGGCGTACCTAGCATATAAAATTCAGCTGGTGCAAATATAGAGACTCAACTGCTTTAGCTAACCGTGGGGGGTCTTGCTCCATTGTTGCGTCAATGAAGCAAATTACGTTGCGTTCGAAGTGGGGATGTTGCTGACAATGTCCCGATCAGACAGGATCGCATGAATGATTTAGTGTACACTTCGGAGGATACTGTCTCTTATAATGTTGGGCTAGCAGGAGACAACACCGAGAGACTTGTAGATGCCTTGCTGCCCGATCTGACGCCCTACGCCCGAGGCGAGAGCAGACTCGGAAGCCAGACGAATCACAGACTTGTGAGAAAGCCACAAGGCACACTTCCTTCCAGAAAGAAGTAAACCCGGCATCTTAATGAAATGATTGGATACAAGATATCGAGTAAATGTTGGCAATACATAGAACGATACAGATGTAAAGTATGTAGTCCAAGCGAAGGTTGAGGCGGGAGAGAAACTGTGAAGTGGCTTGCCCGCCTTGGTCGTGGCGTGATAGAGACCACCGATTAAAAAGAACATCGACCTACCTGAGGCTCGGAATTAGGGCGGAAATGGTCACGCACAGCAGAGCCGTTCTTTCAAGACATCTTACTCGTTGGAACCTCGCCCTGAAGAATGAAAGCCCAGAAAAGCAAAACAGTCAGGGCAATGATCGGCTGCCTCTAATCAGGCTCTGGACACTCGTCGGGCTGCAGAATATTGGATACACGAGCTACGTACCATGGTTGCGAACAAGGCCGGAAAACTCCCTTTTGCAAGTTGTTGTTGTAGCCTTCTCACCACTCCAGCATTTCCCAAAATGGTTCGGCAACCGACTGAGTCGTACAAGTTCTCTTGATTCCAAATATCGTGTCAACTCCCAGTCATGATATACACCCAGCAATGCACCATACCGTATAATACATATTTCCATCTCTCGTGTCCCCTATAACCTGGCCTCCGTGCTCTTCTCCTCCACTCCACTTGGCCATTCCGCAATCATGCTCTTCCCCTTGAACTTCACAATATTCTCCTTATATGGATGCGCCTCTCCTTCAAAAGCCTTCAGCCTCGCCAACCTGTCATCCCTCAACCTATTCTTCGGCAGCATGCCACTAACAGCCTTCCTCAGCACTTCTGCACCACCCAGCTTCGCCATCAGCTCGTCCATCGACACTTGCTTTAGACTACCCGGCCGCGTGTTATGTCTGTAGTAGAGTTTCTGCCACCTCTTCTTGCCTGTTGTGTGGAGCTCTGAGCAGTTCGTCACCACGACGTAGTCGCCGCAGTCGGTTGATGGGTCCCAGATCGGTTTGTGCTTGCCCATGAGCAGGATGGCGATTCGGGAGGCGAGACGACCTAGTGAAGGGGGCTGCAGTTCGGTTGATTGTGCGGATGGGAGAGGTCGGATTGTGGAGAGTGCGTGGTGAGGTGTTGTGGCTGAGATGTGATGCCATGTTCTTGAGTAGGCAAGTTTGGTCTGGAGCTCCTGTTAGATTATGTATCTGGCTGTGGACGAGGAACAGTACCAATCCATTTGTTTGTGACATCTTTACAACTAGCCTGTGGGCCAATTGTGTCTGTGCCGGGTTTCTGGAGGTGAGAAATAGGAACTTGTGAATTGTCGTGATCTAGCTGACATGTAGTCGCGATATCATATTGAAGTCCAGACAATTTTGGATGCTAAGCCTCTTTCGGCAGCGGTGGGTCTGTGAAGGCGGCCGCATGATGAGGCGAGCCCGGGATAGATTTCCAATCATTATTCTACCCCACCACTGGTAACTCATATGTTTCTTACAACTTCGTTAGAACGAGTACAAAAAACTGTAGTGACCATTCGAAGATAGCAGATCCATCTTGCAAAGACGACAAATTCCAGAGCCGCCAAGATGGTCGTCACAACTCCTTTCCAGGTCAGTCAACTCATTCAGGAACTCGGCTCACGTGTGTAGATATTGACTTCTCCAGACTTTATTTGCGGTACCTATGACATGTGAAAGTTGTATCAAAGACATCTCGGGATCATTACACAAGCTCAGTGGTATCCACAAGGTCGAGGCAAATCTAAAGGATCAACTCGTGACCATCGAAGGCACAGGTTCGTCCCATCTTGAACGTCACTGGCCGGCATAAACCCAAGTACTAACGCCTCATTTCTAGCGGCTCCTTCCGCCATAGTTGCCGCGATACAGTCTACTGGAAGAGATGCCATTCTACGGGGTACGGGCGGTTCAAACAGTCAGTTACACGGATTTCACGTCATGTGGCTTGCGACTGAAGGATTTGATTAGGTGCGGCCGTGTGCATTCTTGAGACACATTCAACGACAGTATCGGATAAGGTGAGGGGACTGGCACGGATGGTTCAGGTCTCTCCCAATCTGACGCTCATCGATCTTACAATTCGAGGCTTGTCACCGGGTAGCTACTGGGCTACGGTTAGAGAGACGGGTGACATATCAAATGGAGCAATCTCAACCAGGGGCATTTGGACAGATCCTAAGGAGGGTGCTCTCAAGCCAAGAGGAGTCTTGGGGACTGTGCAGGTGGGTAAGGACGGGGTTGGGAGCGTGTTCCTTGATAAGCCAATCCAGATCTGGGAGATGATTGGAAGGGGGATGGTGGTATCGAAACAGCATGAGGGCGAGGGCAAGTTTGAGAAGAACGATGCGGACACGCTCGTCGGTGTGATTGCTCGAAGCGCGGGCATCTGGGATAACGACAAAACGGTGTGCTCCTGCTCTGGCAAGACATTGTGGGAAGAGAGAAAGGACGAAGTGAAGAAGGGCATGTTGTGAATGTTATATCGGACGAGAAGTGGCCTGCCAGAGTTCTTGGAAGCTCAGAAAGTGGCCTGATGATAGTTCGATAGAACGATTGCAAATGCTTGTAGAATCCGATAGACAAACGCATTGAACCTTGCGTGACAGGACTAATCTCCTAAAGGCAACTGTCAAACGTCAAGCTTCTATGCGTTTTCAGGTGCTGTCTCGAGTCCTGGTTAGTAAGTGGAGTTTTCTTCGAGATCCTTGAATTGCTTGTTCGTCGTCCCGTCCTGCCTTGGTGAAGATCTTTTCACGTTCCAAACGAACCTTAACTTCTTCCACTCCCGTCATAGAAGACAGGACCGCAAAATGCCCAGCCCGGCTCCTTGGAATGGGGGCTTGCTCCGTTAAAGTTGAGACGGACTCGGGAGGCTCCTGTTTTGGCGATCTACCCAGCATCATGCGATGGGACTGCCGCGAGGCTGAATATCGAGATAGATCTGCCAGCAGGGGAGAAAGTGTCCGACCCAGGCCTTGGTTGAAGGGATACGGGACATTCTCAAACAACCTTCGAGGGTAAGCGAGTTTCGGCTGTTCCCCTGATACTTCCAGTCCTGCGCTCAGGGGTCAAAACAGTGCTCGATGATTTAACGAGGCGAGCTTATTTGATGGGGCTGGGCAGGAAAGAATACGCATCTTTAGAGATCGCAAACGAGCCTTGACATATTATGGAGGGAATATTGACGGGGGCTCGTCGGGTATTCGCACTGAAGTGAGGACAAGTGACGTGGAAGAGCCTCGAGCCTCGAGCCTCGAGCCCCTAAATGCTCGCTCGCTTGTGATGTGAACCGCTGGCTCGCTGCAGCTGCATTGTGATATTGTTGTTATTTTGGCACAAATGATGGCACAGTAGAACCGAATGTACGTGAAATGCGGTCAAGACGGCGACTACTATCGCGTATTCGTTATCTGCTGATTGTGCAAGTCATCCTGGCTTCAAGCTTAAATGGACGCAACCAATACTTTTACCACTGAACTCCACTGTGATTATGTGCGTGTCAAGCCGAGGGGCACAGGCTACGCGCCCTGGAACGCCTCGCGTCCCAGAAGCGCCCGCTGTCGAACCAATGGCTGGGATTTCACGCTCTTGGAACACTCGCTGCTTTGAAGGACATGATGTTTTGCGGCCCCTTCAAATTACGACCAATACGGGGATTCGCATGTGGTCTCTGGGATTGCTGTTACCAAACGACGTGGGCTTTGCAGGTAAATGTTGGTGGCTTGAGTGGTGATGGTGATCCTCCGTTGCAGGCTGCAGACCGGGCTCGAGGCCGTGGTCATCTCTCATGCAGACGGGAGCAGAGCTTCTCCCGCCAGCCGCTGTTCAGAGCGATGAACCTCGTTCTCGGGACTGGTTCATCAGCATCATCGATCATATTCAACACCACTCTCGTTCGACCTCTGAGAGCGAGCACCACTCAGCCCGAAATCGTACAGAGCAAAACGAACGTGGCTGAATGCATTGGCTGGCCATCGCAGTCCCCTCCATCTCACCCCGTCGAGCCATTCAGCCATTCAGTCATTATCTATTGTCTTTCTTGAAGCAGCGAATGCCCAGTCCTTTTATTGATATTCTTAGCGAATCCATCACCTACAGTCCATCCAGTCCTCTTCTTCGCCTAGCCCGCCTTTTTGCAAGAACACATCACTTGCACTTACACTTACTCTTACTCTTACATACCTTATTACCTTGCTCGATCACCCTCAGACTTGCAAATCCACATCTCATCCACATCACCGCACTATTGTCTTGATCTGTGATTATCACACAGTTCCATACTCCGCTTCCTCGCTCTCGGAACGCAAGGCTCATCACATCGCCGGCCCAGCCCTGACGTGCCAATCGACGCAGGCTCCCGCGTGCATAATAGTACCCACCAGCCTTCGACAGGGCCCCAAGGACAGGGACCCCCTCTCCCAATTCGATCGTGTTACGCGCTGAGCTAGCCCTTCACCCACTCACCTCTTCATCCCACACTCCAATCCAATCCAACGGACCTGACCTGACCTTACTTCGACCTCATCCAACTGCTAGCCAGCGAGATCGTACCTTGCCTCCGCCTACATCACTTCGGTGGAACTTCCAATCTTTTACAACTACCGACTCTCCATGAATCTGCTCGGATCACCAGTACGCTCTCTACCAACAATCAACCCATAACCATAAACCAGAACATACAACAATCGACGACTCGTATCAAAGGCACCTCTCGAAATTAAAGTAATAATATCCACCGCTTCCCCACGATACGCCTATCAATCAGCCACCCGCTTCCAGAAATTGAGGCTTGAGAGCATCGTACTTTGTTGTTGGAGGACAAGCAGCGCAGGAAAGAGGGACGACGGAAGCATCGAAGGTCGGAGCAACGCAACACTGCATCGTCTCTGGAGGAATCTCGGTCCACGACTCGTGCCCAACCTCGTGTTCCCCACCGACGAACGGCTGGTCGCTTTGTGAGCGACCAGCGATTTGAGAACCGCAAGACTGAGTCTGCGAATACCATATCTTAATAATGTCTTTGAAGCAGGTACGTTCGGTTGCTATCTAGGAACCTCGGCTGGGATACTGATCTGGAATAGGAAATCGAGACCTGGGTGGCAGCCCTCG
Organism: Cadophora luteo-olivacea; assembly: GCA_026120085.1. NCBI lineage: Eukaryota > Fungi > Ascomycota > Leotiomycetes > Helotiales > Ploettnerulaceae > Cadophora > Cadophora luteo-olivacea. Next base: position 383,104 of record JALRMC010000040.1, on the reverse strand, counting down.
GCCACTACGATAATAATGAATTCGACGAGGCATTGAAGGAGTTCGATGGCATTTCCGATACCTCGAAGATTCTGTTCAACTGTGGTGTTATCCATGCGACGCTGGGAGAGCATGAGAAGGCGGTTCGTACTATAGTGGTTCTCGTCCGAAGTCTAGGAGCTAACGCTGTCTAGGTCGAATGCTATCAGAGAGCAGTCCGTCTGGATCAATACCTCGCCGTGGCATACTTTCAGCAAGGTGTATCGAATTTCTTGGTTGGCGACTTCGAGGAGGCTTTGGCGAATTTCAACGACACATTGCTGTATTTGAGAGGGAACAACATGATCGACTATGCGCAATTGGGTCTGATGTTCAAGCTATATTCTTGTGAGGTTCTGTTCAACCGAGGATTATGTTACATATATCTCCAACAGAAGGAGGCTGGAATGCAGGATTTCTCGTTTGCGGTCAAGGAGAAGGTTGTCGAAGATCACAATGTCATTGATGAGGCTATTCGTGAAGAAGCAGAGGTACGTCCCCAACGAATTGCTGATCCGACAATTATTGACATGGCTTAGGGTTACACTGTTTTCTCCATTCCCGTCGGTGTAGTCTATCGACCGAATCAGGCGAAAGTCAAGAACTTGAAGACGAAGGATTACCTAGGCAAAGCCCGCTTGGTTGCAGCATCAGATCGGGCAAATGCTTTCACTGGATTTGCAGGATCAGAGATCAAGAACGTACGTAGACTTCCCTATGTTTTACTGTCACCCTTACTCACACGATAAGCAACAGGCTGGTAAACTTGATGTGAAGGACGATAGACCTCCTGAGAATCTTTCATTCGCCGCCACAAATCTCGTCAAGCCTGGTCTTCAGAGCAAGCGTCAACAATCCGAACCTCCACTCAACCGCAACGTCTTCCCACCAACGCCACCTCCCGAGTCAGAGAAGTCTCAGGGTTCGAGTCAAATGAGCCGAGGAGCTTCTGTTCGCAACGGACCCAAGCCAATGCCTGCTAAACTCAATATCGAGAAAGCCAGACCTAATGAGAGATACGAAGTCCGAGACGAAAGAATGAGCCCGCAGGCACAGCGTATAGGGACACAGCGCGCAGCATCAGAAGCCAGGCCACCCCCAGGACGACAATTTTCTACACGAGACTCTTCACGCTCACGGCCGCAACAGCCCAGGAGACGATCGCAGGAAGAGGAGGAAGATGACTACCCTGGAGAACTCTACGACATGTATTCTGGTGGCGCAAGGAATTCCCGAGGAAGCCGACCAGCTGGCAACTCACGAAGGCAACAACCGAAGTACATCGAAGAGGAGGAAGAGTATGCCAGCGACTATGATGATGGCTCATTCGACGAGAACGATTTTGAGATGGTATCAGGCAGTCGAGCACCTCCACGAGCACGTGCGCCTTCACAATCTGGTCGCGGCCAGTCAAGAAGACCAGATATTCGCAAGATTAGGGTCAAGGTCCATTCTGAAGACGTTCGCTACATCATGATCGGAGTAGCAGTCGAGTTCCCCGATCTGGTCGACAAGATACGGGAGAAATTCGGGTTACGAAAACGTTTCAAGATCAAGGTCCGTGACGATGATATGCCAAACGGGGATATGATTACCATGGGCGACCAAGACGATTTGGATATGGTTATTATGAGCGTGAAGTCGAATGCGAAGAAGGAGCGTCTCGACATGGGCAAGATGGAAGTGAGTATCCCCTGCACATCCGTACCTCAAAATAAACACTAATCGAAACCTTCCAGGTCTGGGTACAAGAAATCTGAACGAAACAATCATCTTGCGACGAAGTTATGATAGCCATTTCTTTTTTTGGAATTTGCGAAAAAAATCTCGACTCGATATCCTATCCTGTTGCATCACCATATATACCAGCGAGCGAGGTTCTCTTGCATGCATGCATAACATCTAGATGGGGCGAGGAGTATCTTTTTATGGGTTGTTTGGCCCGTTACTATATATAATATCAGTGTGTCAGTGTGGTTGGTTGCACGTCTGGGACGTACGGTTAGCAATGTTCAGAAATAGGTTTTCTGCATACCCCAATAGGAGTTTTGATGTAGCCATATAAAGTACATCTTTGATCTGACCTGAGTCTTTGTCATATCTTTCTCATCCATATAAGTGTTCTACTCTAACATTACTTGCGTGCATCTCTCGTCTAGTCATGCATCCCATGTCATATGCCATCTATTCTCGTTTGTCCATTCCCTTCGCGTATGTCGGAGCTCTACATCGGCATCCTCCTCATCTCCTCCACCGTCCAATACTTCCTCATATTCTCCGCCCCAAGCGTCCTAACCTCCTGCTCCAAATGCGTCCAAAGCACCTTCCCCCACCCATCCATCTTTTCCTTCAACACACTAAGTTGCAACTCCGTCTCGCCACTCCTACACCTCTCCAAATACTCCTCGAATGCATCCATTCCCTTGTGAATCTCCTTATGCTGTCTCAACAACTCCGCCGCATTCTTCCCATTCTTAAACTCCGGCATCCGCTGTGCTAGCACAGGAAAAATGTGCTGTTCTTCTATGGCGTGGTGGGTGGAGAGGTGCGAGCAGAATTGGAGACCAGTCGAGAGGAATTGTTTGAGAGAGAGGTTTTGGGGACGTTTGTTATTTTCGCAGGCTGTGTAGAGGAGGGTCCAACTTTGGCGGAAATGATTATGCTATTCTAAGTATCAGTCAAATCGTCCCGGTCCTTCTTCTCCGTGGTACGCCTCGTAGGAAACTCTGGGGATGTACAAAATACTCCATATGCTCAGCCATAGAGTTATACGCTCGAAACTCCGCAGCGCTTAGTTTTGGCAGCTTCTCCTCTTTCTTCTCTTCTACTACCTCTTTCTTATCCGTCTCTTCAGGCTTGACTTCGGGTCCTTTCTCGCCATTTAGTATCTCTGCTTCGCTCGAAGCAGGTTTCGCTAATCGCTCTACCTCCTCGCATATCTCTTCCTGCTTCAACTCCGCCATGATGCCCTGAAAATTCTGCTGTGAGGGAGGAGAGCAGGTGAACGAGCGGCGGCAGATTGGGTGCGAGGGCGCGGGGATGCGTGGGTAGATATTCGAATGTATGATGGAGGGGTTGTGGATTTGCGTTGCGGCGAGGCGGGAGGCTTGGAGGAGGAGGGGGAGGAGAGAGACGGTGCGCATTTACGGGAATGCGATTCTAGTATTTCTATTCTCTTTCTAGTAAGGCAATGAAGGAAAAGTATTATCGGAAGAGAAAAGAAACAAAGTGACTAGTAAAACAAGAATTTGGAAGTGGACGAGCGCATAAACATATTTCGATGCTAAGAAACCGAGGCCGCATCGCAAGACTGCAATCCAGAGGTGCTGATTGGATATTACAGAAAGACATGTGGGTTCTGACGGCTCTTTTGCTGCTTATCGATCCCGATAACATTTTCTGTCAGCAATCTTTTAGCGTGCCGAGGTGGATTTATCAGTGCTGTGCTCTGGGATAGCAAGCGTTTGTTTATTGTCCGAGGGTCCGAGGTGAGCATATCTTGACTTGGATTTGAGCTAGGAAATTTTGGTGGGTGAAGTGTACTTCGTCGTTCTCTCTTGTTCAAGTGACGACTGTGTGTGAATGGGGTGGATCTCTGACAGTATACCGCCATGCTTCCAAGAAAGAGAAGGAGATATGAAGTGTTTCGATGTCAGGCAGACTCTGGAACTCGAGGGTCGTGTAGTGGTCTTATGTGCCGATTTTGGAGTTCGCTGGTATCATGATACCATTTCTCGCTACTTCTCTCTTGGTATCTTGTAGGTAATGTCTAAGTTCCAGGATATTTCGGGAAGTATGCTCAATTCCATTCAAGTATTGTTCCCATCGATATATGCTGATTTAGGCCCGGACTCTGTCCACTTGCTCCCGAATCGTATTGGAACACATTTCATCGGTGTGTGGTTTTGCTTCTTCTAACAAGCTATCTCCTGCTTGAGAGCTCTTTTCCAAATGTCCAAATGTGCCAGAAGAAATTGCAAGACATAGGAGTCGGGATACTTCTTGCGTGCGTCTACCCCTCTACTTCCTGGATCTTTTCCTTTCTCGCCGTCGAATCTTTCAAGCGGTGGAAAGATTACTCTGACTGACCGTTTTTGGCCAAATAGCTAAAGAGCTGGAGCAATGGTGAAGGTTGCCGCAATCAGACATCGGAAATGTGTCGCAGAGTCGCTGTCCAGCTACTCAAGACAGCAAGTTCTGAGCCGTTCTACATCGTCGTAATACCGTTGGACCAAACTTCTGATCAACTCGTGGCGTGGAAGTTTACCAAATCAAATCTGCCTTACATTTCAAGCCAGATACATCTCGGTCCTTTCTACCCTTTAAGTCTAAGCTACCTCAGATAGCGACAGTGAAGCTGACAAGATCTCAAGTCATCAACCACGATCAACTAAGTAGATCTAGGATGCTTACGTATGAAACTTCCAATGGATATTACTGGATACTTGGAAAGTTGTACAGTAGGATGCTTGGCGGTAAGCTTGTCTGCATGACCAGAAATTAATCGTTCAGGTGAGAGCAATCGAGAGAACAGAAAGGCCAATGTTGTGTTATGCTTTATATGCTATCGAGTCAGGGGAATGAATGATACGCGGAACTAGCACGAAAATCATCCTGACTACATCGAAAATAATGGAGTCTGCAAAATAAGACTGCTACTGTGGGCTGAGTATCGAGATGACTACATCTCTATGTCGAGACAGTCCTTTTCCTTAAGTCTTAACTCGATAACAAGTAACGAGAACACTCGGTCACAACAGCAATGGACGATGGGACAAGAAGTATGCAACATCATAAGATTCCGAATCTTCAGACCATCCCCATGACCCTTTAAGCCCACCACCACACGTCTCATCAGACAGAAAAGCCATCCATCCAGGGTATAATATCAATCCAGCGCCGTAATTAGAAACTTTCCGAGGCGTTTAGCAGCAGCATTCGAGACATTCGAAGCAGGCAAGACCGGCACACCTAGATCAAACAGACTGTCAGCAAGCGATGCAGCGAGATAGATCACACGGAAAAGGCAGATGACTTACAGCCCGCAGCAGAGACCACCACCTCCACCACCTCTCATGCTCATTGGTTCAGCTGTCATCTGCTCTGTTGGACGCTGTGATACTGTCAGTAGAGGTTCTTCTTGAGTCTCGAAAGACAGGATTATGAAACGTACTGGCTGTTCGGCGTTGACTTGTGCGGTAGTGGGGAGCTCCATTTGCTGGGCTTGAGGCTGTTGAGTTTCTTGGGCAGGCATTGTGAGAGTTATGGACTTGATGATACAAGTGAAGACTTGTTTTGAAGTTTGATGAGGTGCAAGGCTGAATGTGAAGAGTATATACAGACGGATGTGAGGCAGGAGAGAATCAGACCACGACGGGGAGATCCTCAGGGTTTTAAACTCCAGCCTTCAAGCCTCCTCTCCTGTCAGCCCTGCCATTACCGTAATACATACGATACGAGATGCACAGTACCCATTCAGCTTCGCCCAATCCGACGCGTGGTCAGCTCGACGCATCCACAGCAGCTCCTTGTCTTACCGGCAAAGCCATGCCGATTCAAAATTGGTTCGATTTCTAGGGCCGGCATAGCCTTGCCGAGTACGTGCGAGATACGATCATACGCTCTCAGAAAGTCTGTTCTTTGCGCCATTTACATAAGCAGTTTGCAGGATAGTTTGCGGTAGTAAGGTCGCCCTTGTGCTGTGTTGCGTCGCCCGAACAGACGTGGATGTTACGCATCCACTCGTAAGGCTGTGTTGATAGAGAAGGTTTGTGGCTTGGCTGAAGGATGATGGCTCAGCGCTCCATGCGAGATGCTTGTTTTTAACTAAGACCTCGTTACGGCCTTGGCGATCTAATCTTGAGAATCAACCGTGATCCTCGATGCTTGATTGCTCTGCGCATTTCATTCTGAGGGTCGGTAGATCAGCTGGTAGAGCAAGGCTCTCATCCGGGAGACATTATTCAATTAGCAATTGTGTTAGATCATTGCGAACTACGGCAAAGAAGTATCGAAAAAGCAGCCTTTGCGGCTTCTGACGGACTACCTACCGATAGAAAGCTCGGGACTTCGGATCGTCCTCGGAATGAAAGGTTAAACTCATCAATATGCGACATGATGAAAAGGTTATTTTTAGTGCACCAAGAGAGAAACTGAGTCGCAAGGGATGGGGAAGAGGCTACTGAGTTCATCTCTGCACGGCATGACGGCACTGGCAAGGAGCTTAAATTGAGGAGACGACAAGACCGGCGCAATAACCTAATCATCAGCGCACTGACGATTGATCCACATGATTCGAATGCTTCGAGGATATCTTGATTCAGATACGGCGACTCCGATATACTCCTTACAAGTCATACTCTGAATATATCCCACAGCCTTCCTGGCGTAGGCTCATTTAAGAGACAAAATCCGTTTCTGTTCCGCTGGCAGATATCCGTGACGTGTCTCTACTTCCTTCGTCCAAAGGAGACCTTGGGGAATTCCAGAGGTAGCTTCAACTTCGCAACTCTCCTCTGAGCAGCCACTGCCTTTTCCAATCCTAATTTCCTCCTCTCCGCTTCTCCTAGAGCCGTAATCTTCGCTCCAATCTCCATGAAATACTGCGACATAGTCTTGGTGTCCAGCTTCAGATCCTCCTGCAGATCATAGGTATTGACTTCATAGTTGTCAACTATACAAGCCAATGCGCAGAGATTTGTCTTGATCAAGTCTGCACCAAATGTCGTGATCATTGGGCCATCAGTAAACTTGCGCTTGATACTCTCCAAGACGGACTCTGGGATATCCTCAAGGATTCTCTTCAGTTCGTCTCTTCTAGGCAAGTTTCTGACCCCCCTCGTCGTTTTGCAGGAGTTCAGGACATGCATCAGCAACTGCATGTATCGGAGAATCTTAACTTTCTCGATATTCGACTGAACGTGTTCGACTCGGCCTGCAACATAGCGGTGGGGAACCTCGAGTGTGCGAGCCTTGATCGCGTCTTGCCAGATCTTGACAGGTATTGCCTTCATGACCTCCTTTCCAATCAATTCATCAGTAGTGTAGACGTCTTGCACTTGCTTAGCATCTCTGTTGGCTTTCGGTCTTGGTTTTGCGTCTTCGACTCTCTGTGCCAATTCGTCCCTGGTTGCCATGCCCTTGGTACTCTCCGACATATTTGACAGGATGGCTGCCGTGGTAGCATCGAACTTTGCGGGCTTGTCTTTATTTCTGGCAGACTTCTCGGGAGATATTGCATTCTCTGTAACGGAAGCAATAGCTTTGCGAGCTTTCTTCGTACCGAATGTTTGACCGAGGATGTTGCGGCGCTCGCGCATGTCCTGGTCTAATTAGCATTCTTCTTTGCTTCTTCGTAAGCTTTCAAACATACCCTAGATAACTCATCCTCAGCGACAGCTTGCTGGGCTCTCACACTGCCGCGGACGACCATTTTCCGAGCTTCCACAACCTCCATCTTGCCAGTCTCTGGATCGTAGACCCCCACATAATGCTTCAGCAGAGCATCTGCACCACCAGTTTCTTCTTCCTGCGCCGTGTAGTCGAGTTTCGGGTGTTCGGAAGAGTGTAGAATTAGTTCTCTGGCTGCGATACTGCCGGACTTTGAAGATACATTTCTGCGAGCTTTTGTGTATGGCTTCAAGTGGATCGAACTTGACAAAGCAAGACCAGGAGTAGAAGCTATTCATGTTAGCCAACCGTACCGTAGATTGTGTATCCTATGCTTGTGATCTGCCTCGAGTATCTGCGTACCTATCACTGGTGCCCAGCTGCCCGTATCAGAGACGGAAATTCTGATTTGCTTGTCATCTTCGATAGCAACTCTCTTACTTGATTTCGAAGACCCGTCCGTGTTTCTCTTCCTCTTCTTGATCTTTTCCGCCGAGTCTGACATGATTCCGGGCATTGGTGGTCAGCTTGAAGACTTGTTGAAATTTGATAACAAAATTACAAAATTTCTTGAAAGTCGGGCAACCAAAAAATATTCCCCGACTTTTGTCAGCCTCAATATTAAGGCTAGAAAATGCGGGGAACTTCGAACGTCAGTCGCACAATGGAACAGGAAGAGGGCGAGGGAAAGGTATTGAAGATTGGAGAATAGATATTGCTGGTGAGTTGCTGCAGTCTGGATCTAGAAGGTGAGATGTAATATAAGTTGAACAAATGTTCTGCCTTGCGTCAAACTGCTCTAGGCGCAAACCCAGGGAATACAGCGTTATGTTTCATCATAGCAATATCTCACAAGAGTTCAAACAATATCATAGCAATGTCAAGCATATTCGAAGGCAAACTTCTTTTCTTATTCTGCAATTGAAGTCGACGGTATCAAGCATCTGCGGCAGCTCTTCTTCCATCGCTCCCTTGTTCATAAACCCTCAATTGACAATCCGACGAAGTAGTTGACCGGTCCTGCTTCCTAGCAAATCAATCCACCAAAAGCCAACGAGAACGCGTCATCAAGCTGCTCTATCCTTGAACATCCCAGCTGCCATTGTACTGAGTGGTAGTCCCAAACTGTGCGTGTGATCTGGAGTGTTGAAAAAGGCGTAGAAGTTGATGCGGGAGATGGCGTAAACGTGGAGATTACATTGTCATGGTGTTCATTCGATAGGTAAAGTGGCCGAGATCGGGATGTTGTGAGTTGTTTACTTGCTGTGATGGGAATTAGGAATTGCTTCAATTTCAAGTATGGAGGGGCTTCAACTTACGATCTCGCACGCGTCTTGCGGCGCTTTCTCTTAAGTCTCCGAACACGCTTTTTGCGCCACTTAGCTCTCACTTAATTGACAGTCAGTACGTTGCAAGATGGTGCGGAGAGGTGGAGGTGGCAGCATACTTTTCAATCCGAGTGTTGTGATGAAAGCTGGTTGAGGAAGTTAGCTGAGCTCCTCTCGCGGGATATGTGCAGAATAAAAGGCGCTAATCTAAGCGAAGCGCTTGTCCACAAGTGTGCTAGGGAGCTTAGGGCTTATCACGTGGAGAGCTCAAGTGGTCCATGCGGCTCTCTTGGCAGTAGAGCTCCAGCCTGGGTCCAGCTTCGTGCCTATTCGTCCTTCATCATCAACTGCCATTGTCTAACTTACAATCAGAACATTGAACCTCAATCAAGGTTCTCGGGTGTCCAGTGCCCAACGGATATACATTGCTATACTGTTTCACCTGACAACTAATTGATCTCGTACTAACACTGTTCCTTGTCAACATGCCTCAACCATTTTACGATTCCCTTATCTCTCAAGAAGATGATGAATTCAACATTGCACAGAAACCTGTAGGATTCCTGAGATGTGAGAATGTCCAAGGCCAAGTTACGGATGGCAAGTCAACCTTAAGTTGAATTCTGGATACTCAGCTTACGAATCTCCCCAGAGATACCCATATACTATGGCAATGAATTGATTGTCGGTAGAGATCCAGATCCAACTCCAGGATCAGATGCAGCTTCGGTTCACAAGTACGCAATCCAACCGTTGTTACATACCGAAACTGACAACGATAGGTTCCTCATTCCAGATGATGCCAATCATCCATTCGTCTCGAAGAGACATTTCCGCATATACTGCATCATATTCGACAAGAATGAGCGTTCCATACAGCCTCTGATCTACTGCGAGGATCTAGAATCTACGAATGGTACGTATGTCAATGATGCGTGTATTGGAGTGATCGGCCACGAACGAATTGCACACCTCCTCAGCCATGGCGATGTCATCGAAGTACGTCCTCACTGGCGTTTCCGGCTTTTCCAGCCATCCCGATACCCCAGGAGTAATCCTCGTACACAGCCTGAAGATCTTGAGGTATGTCGACAAGTCTCATTGCCGAATTCTGCTCATGGTCACAGTACTTCAGGGACAGGTACATTGTATCAGATCGCATGTTAGGCAGTGGTCAGTATGGTGCTGTTTTCCTGGCGACTGAAAAGGCAACCTTCAAGCAGACAGCATGCAAGATCATAGACTTTAGGAGCTCTGCGGATCAGAGGTTACATATCGCGGGGACCCCACCCGATGACACTGTTGCCAGAGAACTGTCAGCGGACGAGAAGGCTACTATCAGGCGCGAGATCAGCATTCTCTCCCAACTCAGCCATGTAGGAATTCATAAAGCCCCTCCTTGGACACCCCCTCACAATTTCTAGCCGCATATTGTCAACTTGAGAAAAGCATTCTACTCGGAAACGACCATGTGAGTGCCCAAGTCCTCTACCCGAACAAGAATACCTCGGTTGACAAAAATAGGTACGCATTCACGGATCTCGCGCCAGGGGGCGATCTATTCTCTTACATCGATGCCAATGGAGGCCCGCTGACAGATTGCCACACTCGAATCGTCGTCAGGCAGCTCGTCCTGGCCGTGCAATACCTGCACTCACAGGGCATTGTTCACCGGGACATCAAGCCAGAAAACGTCCTGATTATGCACACCGATCTTGGGGGTCGTGTTGTCTTGACCGACTTCGGCTTTGCAATAGATGCTCGTCGGAACAGTGGAAGAATGATGTCCAAGTTAGGAACGCCAGGATATTGTGCCCCGTAAGCTCTGTTGCTAGATGTTTTCTAGAATCTCCTCTGTGCTGGTAATTCTGACGTAAAGCAGGGAAGTGGATACAATCGAGTTCTCCAGGGTTGGCTATACTTCAGCTGTTGACATGTGGTCGCTCGGTGTGGTAACTGCGGTCCTGTTGACTAACGATGCTATACTACCACGGGACAGCACTGCGCTCAGCCAGATAGAGCTTGTACAGCTGTTTCAAGGGCTACAAGACGGCACGAGACAGGATATCTGGGAAACCTTGTCCTTAAGGGCATTGGGGTTTCTGCGGAAGCTGCTTGCCGTTGATGCAGCTGATCGACTTACAGCACCACAGGCACTGGAGCACTCATGGCTCAGCAAACCTCTCTCGGAAGCAGCGGCCATCAAAGAGTGCTGTGAGAAGATTGTTCGATTTTGGAAGCCACGCGACAGTGAGGAAGTGATTGAACGTCTGCCACAAGTCGGCCGAAGCCAGCAGAACGAACCTCATCGCAGTTCATCAAAGTCCAAGAGAACATTTCCTGATGCCTCCTCGTCGGTATATTTTAGTCTAGAACGCCACCTTCGTCCTCGGCAACCCTCGCACAGGCGGACTTTGCTGGAAGATCTCAATCAAAGCGGTTCGCCGTTTGTGAGTACTTCAAAAGAGCCAAAGACATCTCAGCCTCGAACCAAGTCCATCCATGGAAGCGATATCTTTGGCAAGAGCCCAGACATCCAACCTCAACAGCAGGTACCTAGTGACGAAGTGGTATCGCTCATTCCAACGAGTCCTTTCACATCTTTATCCAAGAGGAATGCTGCATCTAGTCTCGACGTTCGTGATGCTGCTTGTTCAGGTCAAACTCGAGTCTTCTCCAGGTGTGGATGAAAGCGTAGATGTGACGAGTGATCTCAAGATCACTGGCCGGAAACGTGTGAGGTGGGAGTCGGAAGATCCAGAAGAGAAGAGTCTTCAAAACGAGGTTGCGAAGAATGGACCCAAATGGCAGAGTGCAAGAGATCTTGGGATCGCTGTCATGAAAAGGAGGAAGGAAGTCCAACAACATGGCGGGAAGATGGAGCCAAGTCATCCGACTCTGACAATCCGAACTTCGTCGAGATCTGTTTGATGATCAATATGGGTCGTCGCTTGCTAGTCCCTGCGGGTAACAAACTCCGATGGAGAAAACGAGCTAGGTTTGCTCTTTGGAAGATACCCATTTGCTGCAAGGTTGCGGGTCAGTGCTAAAATTTGCATACGGATCGTCTGGGAATTTACGTACCATTCAAAATTATGGAGAACAGAGCCAGGACAATATAGAAAGTTGTCAAAACATCTTCTTCATTAGTTTAGTAGTGTTTATTCTTGCCCAGTATCGCAGTGCTTCTCCATTTTATCCAGTTCATACAGTAGTCTTATGAACACACTGGACGTTACCATGGACCCGGCATGCAGTACACTTTAGTCCTCTATGCGGCTCCACGTGCGATATGCACAAAGACCCTTCTATATTTACCTGCCGAATGGTACGATATGCACGATAATTTGGATGCGATTACCAACCGGCAACACTTCCCTTCCTCGCCAATGAACCAACACACCTTGCATAATCTCACACTCACTCAGCGTTCCATATCCAAATACCTTCCAACAACCGGTAACACATTCATTACAGATTGATTACAGATGTCCGATAAGTGCAATATCTTCTGCAGATATTGCTACATTGGGAACCGTGCCTGATCACGGGCCGTGGTCGCATACCTGGACATGCCACCCTATCCATCAATCCATGCATTCTCAGTGGCGTTGACTTGGGCCAGCTTGCATTTTCGAAACCAACAGAGAGGAAACATTTGACCGCATTTCCCCCTCCTAGCCATGGCCTCGTGCTCGTCTATTTTCTTCGACTGGTACATATGTCCACTATTCCACCAATCGTCTCGGTTCAATGTAACAGATCCTTTTTGCAATTTGGTAACGACCGGGCCGTCACTTCCAGTGATTGGAAGGAAAAGGCATGGTTGTGGCGAGACCTTGACGGATCCCTGAGCCGCGCGCCTGCGCGTGCAAGAGGGGGCCTTTAGGGGGTTTTCAACGCTGCATAGGGCATGTGGCATGTGGAGAGACTCTGGAGGGTACAGTAAGGCGATAGGGACGTGGGAGGAGGGGTGAAGGGGTGGACGTGAAGTGAGGTGAGGTGAGGCTGGAGAGCTTTCGCTTGACGGTTTGACGAACCGTTATGCCGAAAGCTAACAAAGCTCCAGAGCGGGTCCCGAGCGGGCAGAGGCGAGCCAATTTTACTCCCCATTCCCCCCCATCTCACCCATCTCACCCTTTTTATCTCACGAGATGCATCTGAGACTACGGGGGGGCGTGTTCTGGCGTTCTGCTCGCTTGCCATCCTGGGGTAGACCGGCCGACCAAGCGAATGGTATCATTGGTATGTAAGTATCCATTGTATCGAGATTCGAAGATCTCCAGAGCCCGCTCGGCCCGAAAGGGACAGACGAGCAAGTCTACATGGGAAGTCCCTCTCGTGAAGCACCAGAACGCTTCACAACCATACAAATCTCTACTTGCTGGACCCTGGCTCCATACTCACTGCACATTAGGCCCACCTAGCCGTGCATGCCAACTCAACTCAAAATCTATCAGTCAACCAGTTAGTCGGTCGACACGAGATGGGACTGGACTGGACTATCGAAAAGTTGTCAGCTCATGAGGTGCCTCAAGGCCTCGGGCCTTGCACGTTACTGAAAATGCATACAGTACCCACATTCAGGTACAGATGACCCCAAGCTCGGGTGGCGCAACTCGCCATCCTGCTGGGATTCGAGGAATCTAGCAGTCTCGATTCGCGAAAGCCACTCAAGATAGAATGCAACGCAGAGGCTCCAGACTGGTGCAGAGGCCTCTTGTCCCGAAGGGGAAGGCGGAGGGCGTCCCTCCGCGATCTCCACCTCGAAGAAACATCCCATCCCAAGTCAATCCCCAGGTTTTCACCCCGGGAAAGTACTCCGTTCTCCGAAACGTTGGCGAGGTTGTTCTCCAATCAATTCGTTGCAAACCTTTTTTCATACCCCGTTCCCCTCGTCTGTTCTTCATCTGGAAATTCATCTAGTGAAATGAGCTGTCCCAGGAAGTCTGCACCCATGGCGAGAACATGCAACCCTCCATCTCCATGGATGGATAAGTAGCTGGAGTCTCCCCCCAGTTTCGTTTTCTCTCCAGTACTCCAGTCACTCAAGACACACTTGAGCCCCTCTCGACAACATCAGCATATCCTCCAATCATCTGGACGCGATGGCAGACATCACGGAGAAGCACGTCGACTCTCATGTTGCCGAACATGACGATAACGATCGTTCTCTCGACAAGAACAACGTTGTGGCCACCAAGGTCCTCATCGGTGATGAGACCTTCAACCAGGCCATGCTCAAGGAGCCCCCGAATCCTCGCAATCTGATCGCTATTCAACTTTACTTGATCTCGGTTGTCGGATTCTGCTGCTCGACCTCCAACGGATTCGATTCCTCCCTCTTCGGTAATCTGCTCTCCCAGGACAAATTCAAGGAGTTCTTCAGCGTCAGCAATGTCGGAATCGGAGCTGGTATTGTCAGCTCTATGACTCAAATTGGTGGTGTTGCAGCCCTTCCATTCATTGGCCCCGCCATCGATACATTCGGCCGCAGAGTTGGTATGTTCATTGGAGCTACCATTATCATTATGGGCGTCATTATTCAGGGAACCGTCATCAACACCAACAACACCGGTCAATTCATGGGAGGTCGATTCTTCATGGGCATGGGTGTTTCCATCATTGCCTCAGCTGGTCCTTGCTACGTTGTTGAGATCTCTCACCCAGCTTATCGTGGAATCGTTACCGGTTTCTATAACGTGTTCTGGTATGTATCTCCAAATGTCATAAGATTCATTTGACTCCGCTGACAATTTTATAGGCCCGTTGGTGCTCTGGTTGCCTCCAGCGCCTGCCGAGGCTGCCTTTCCCTATCTGGTAACGCATCTTGGATTGTCCCCATCTGGCTCCAGGCCATGTTCCCAGGTGTTGTTTTCCTCGCTGCCTGGTTCCTTCCAGAGTCCCCACGTGTAAGTGACCAGAGAACTTGAGCACATTGTTAATGTCAATAAACTGACCAATTTTAGTGGCTCTACACCAACGGCAAGCAAGAGCAAGCCAAGGCATTCCTCACCAAGTACCACGGAAACGGTAACCCCGACAGCGAATGGGTGAGACTTCAAATGTGGGAATACGAGGCCCATTTGGAGCTCGATGGTGCCGACAAGAGATGGTGGGATTACCGCGCGCTTTTCAAGAACAGAACCTCCCGCTACCGTCTTGCATGCAACTGCTGTGTTTCTCTCTTCGGTCAATGGGCTGGTAACGGTATGTTATCTCCTCTTGCGACTTCGAAGAACAGTTGGCTAATCATTATTCAGGTGTTGTCTCATACTTCCTCAGTGGTGTCTTGGATACTGCCGGCGTTAGCGACACCACCATGCAGAACAACCTTTTCGTCGTCATGAACGCTGTCCAGTGCATCGTCTCCTTCATTGGCAGTATGTTCGTTGACAAGATCGGTCGTCGCCCCCTCTTGATCTGGGTCAACGTCGGTTGCTCTATCTGCTGGATTGGTGTTACTGTCGCATCATCTGTCATTGCACCAGAAGTCGCTCAAAGAAAGGCGATCGAAGATGCTGGTGGTGTTTGGGATACTTCCCTGGGCAACAAGGCAGCAAGTGGAGCTACCGTTGCTATGATCTACATTTTCCAAGCTGTCTACTCTTTCGGATGGACCCCACTTCAAGCTCTCTACCCCGTCGAGGTCCTCTCCTTCGAAATGCGTGCCAAGGGAATGGCTTTCTCCAACTTGTTCGTTACCTGCGGTACTCTCGTCAACCAGTTCGGATTCCCCGTCGCTCTTGACAACATCCAATGGAAGACCTACATTGTCTTCATGGTCTGGTGTCTCATCCAAGCTGCCATCATCTGGTACTTCATTCCGGAGACCAAGAACCGCACTGTAAGTTTACCTGAATTCGCACACTTTGGGATGATTCTGACAATTTGCTACAGCTTGAGGAACTTGATGAGATCTTTAGCGCTAAGAATCCAAGAAAGGCTTCGACCGCCAAGAAGGCGCTCAACCTCGATGAGCACAACAATGTCGTCGGTGTTGAGGATATCAACAAGGGAACTGCTTAAATGCGTTGACTCGCATTTTGACCATCGGTCACCAAAACTTCGAAGGAGTATGCTGTGGAAGGGGAAGACGCTGAGAAGCTGATAGCTTCCAAGCATGAATTTGTCAATATCGCTACGATCCCATATAGCACTTTTAATTTATGTTTGACTGAGAATTTCGTTCCAATCCCTACTAAGATTTACTCACTTCCCACGTGCACGTGTCTCTGGGTTTCCGAACGTTGACCGAGTTCAACAATAGCGCGAGAACAAAGTAGTAAACGAGAGCCTTATGGAGTATTAATATTGCTATAATATGTATCTGAAAAACCCTATAATAGTACGACAAGCTCGAGAACGATAGTAAATGCGATTTTGTAGCACCCCTTCTCCTCACTTTCAACCCACTTCCACTCTCCACTCATCTCCGCCCTGAACGGGACTCCGCTCCAAATGTTCTCAGGTAAACATCTCCACCTCGCATCATACTCAATCAACAGAGAGTGTAGCGGGCCCGATGTCCACCGACGTTCCGTTTTTACGCCGATACTATCAAGTATCATCTTTGCAAGTGATCATCACGTCCTCCTAACTTGACAAAAACTCGCTACAATTACTAACATTGAATGTGCCACCATCAGGTTGTGCATTGACTGAGCCATTTGTCTGACAAGATGAGATGAAGTGAGCCTTTCTATCAAGGAAGTAGATCGGTCTGGCCAGTCTGGAAATACGTCGTACCCATTGTGACTTTTCTCGGAGGGTCCACAAGTAAACAAAACCTGGTAGCGAAAGAAGAACGCATCTCATTCTTGAAGCCTTGTCAAGAAATTACTATATTATCATCTTTCTTGTCTAGAAGTATATGTTGGAATAAACATCATCAGATATTGGAGCCCATTCCTACAGCCATGGGAAATTGAATAACGTTGTCCGACAATTGTGGAGTGGCTGAGCTAAGCGAGAGATGAAAAAGAACGGCCTCCTTTGCCTTCCGCTTAGGACCGATATCAAGAAGCATCTGAAGCAATCGTCAACAGCAAAATCTCAACGGTTATTTCCAGGTCGTCTATCAACCATCAAAAACAAAGGGAGTGATTTGGGCAAAGGGGGAGGAGGGTTGAATTGGTAAAAACAGCAAAACTCAACTGGAAGCTCAACACTCGGATGCGTGTGAGGTTCCAGTTTACAAACCTAATTTGATAGATTATTTCGATCCGATTCGCCGGTAGATCTGGTGCTCGTATACAAACCGCTTTGACCTGAGCCACGTCGACGTGGCCGCCCACGGTTATGGAAGATATCTGCTTATTTGGTCAGATGTTTGAGTTAGCGAAACCACCACACGAGGAGCGCGATCGTAGTCAAAACCAACCCACAACTGACTGCTAGCTACCTATAGAACTGAAGGATTTAATAGTTCTACAAGCCCTATCTGGAACTCACAGATTGTATATCAACATCCATGAAGATGGCGATGGCGGGGCTGACAGCACGGGGACCGACACTTTGTTTACTTTCACGCCTTCATCTCATTTGCAATTATTCCTGCTGCTAGGTCTTATAGTGTAAAGCCTTTGTGTCACTTTCTAGCATCGTCACCGGCGTCTTTTCTGAACTAAAGTCCTGAAAGAACCTTTTCACAATTTCCTTGTCCACCGAACAAAGACCCCGGACAGTGTCTTTCAGTGGCTTGAAACAGCCCTTTCTATTTCGATTGAGATGGTTGCTCCTTATATATCAATAGATTCTAGTCATTGAAATTACTGGATTTCTCCGTCTTGTTGTATCGTTTCCCAGAATATCTGCTAAGTCCAAAAGCTCATACCACATTTTCAATCACACTAGACCACACTCTATGGCAGAACCGACTTCGCCATCTGGAGTCAAAATGCCACAGGAACTCACACCCCCAAGTACACCCCCAGCATCTTCCTGCTCCACCTCCCGGTTCACCTCTCCAACACCTATCCGCGAATCTTGCCTACAATGCCATCTACTCTCCATGCGGTGCTCCTTCATGTCCAAAGCTCCGTCAGCTTCCCGATCTAAACATACAAGTCCAAAGCCAGTCCTAGCATCAAGCCCAATTCCGCCTGAGGAGCCAGACGCAAACACAAACACAGACACGGATGAGGATGAGGATGAGGATGAGGATGAGGATGAGGATGAGGATGAGGATGAAGATGAGGTCAAAGTCACAGATCTGGAGGTAGATGACATGTACGCCGACCCATCCGTAACCTGTATCGCTGCTTCAACTCTAGCGAAGACATCTGCGTGCACCGCACCAAAGTTCTCTCCCTCCATCGTCCCTCCTCACCCTCCTCATCCTCTCCAACTTCTTCATCCTCACATCCTTACCGCACCCCTCCCGGATCAAACCCCAATCCCTCCTTGACCCCTCCCATCTCCATTTCCAAGTCTAGTCCTAGCAACACCCCAAAGCCCCAAGCCGAACCATCCCCATCTACATCCACCTCTACTTACACTTCCACCTCCACGACTCCAGCATCCCAACCTCAACCTCAATCTCAATCCCAGACCCAGCCCCAAACCCAAGAACAAGCAGAATTCACCTACCACACCCCCCTTCCAACCATCACCAAAGAAAGCCTAAATCTCAAAGTCCAATCTCTCCTCGCCGCCGAGAAAAAATCCCATAGATTCGCACTTCCGCTACCTGGCCCCGGACACGGGAGGGAGAGTCTCCAGCCGATGACAAGGAGGTTGAGTGGGGAGGTGGAAAGGGGCAGAATTGAGAGGCTTATCGATGGGAGTTGGGGGTGGGGTGGTGCTTATAACAGGAAGGGAAAGGGGCAAGAAGAAGGTATTAGTGGGATCGGTAAGAAAGAAGTGGGTCTTGGAGGGGGAAGTGAGGGGAATAAGGACGAGGAGGATGAGAAACGGGAGAAAAGGGGGAGAAGGGAAGAGGGAGGCGGTGAGTGAATGAGGAGAAGCTTTGAGTCGAGGTAGTACATACAGTAGAAGAAGGAAGAGTGGATTTCCAAGTTTGTAATCTTGCAATTTTGCATTGATAAGAAGGTAAGGAAGAAAGACGCAAGCGGTCTGAACCGCTACTAGGTATCCAATTCCATGCCTCACCAGAATTCAATCTAGAAATCAACGCAAACTTGTAGGTCGCCCAAGCAAATTTTCCCAGCAGTAGTGATCACAGAGCAAAGCATCGATCTATCCCAGTCCACCCTTCCCATTGCATCCGTTTGTGTCCCATGTTATAAAGCACGCGAGTGACGTGACACGCCAATGACACTGAAACTTCTCCCTTCCCACCAGTGTAACCAGTGAGTACTCAAACAATCCTAGCAGTCTGTCCATCCAGAACCCAAATTCGAAGTCACAACCCAGAAGTGTGTATACGCCTCTCTTCGTGAGGGAGGTGATTTCCTCCACCACAGCCAGTCCATCACATCATCCTAAAGGTTCGCACGCAACACGCTCTCCTTAGTCGGGTCATACATCCTCGCCTTGATCCAATTGTCCAGCTCCGCATCACCCAGGCCTCGGATACTAGGTTCACGATCCAACCCCTGTCGTTGCGCCTCACGGATGACTTCGCGGGCTACAATGACACTGACGTCGCGGATGCGGTCAAGTTCAGGGTATAGACGACCATCAGCGAGTTCAGAAGAAGTGATGGCGTTACTGAGGGCTACGGCAGAGGCATAGATCATTTCTTGTGTGATGTGGACGGATTTGCAGAGGATAGAACCGAGTCCGATACCCGGGAAGACATACATGTTGCTGAGAAGGTCAGTAATATGGCTGGTGTAGAGTGGGGAAAGATGATGACTTACTTTCCCTGACTTGGAATCATGACTTTGTCTTTGTATAGATATGGAAGGAACGGACTACCGCTGGCGAAGATGGCTCTTCCGTCGGTGTACTTGATGGCTTCTTCGAATGTGCATTCGGAGTTGCTGGAGGGATTCGACAAGGGGAAGATGATGGGATGAGGGTTCAATTTAGCCATGGTTCTGAGAATCTTCTCATCGAAGATTCCACGCATGGTGGAGAGTCCCATGAGGATGGTTGGCTTGACGAAATCGACGACCTCTGGGAGGGACTTGAATTGTTGGCCCTCGTTGTCATCACGGGAGAAATATACTTTGTGTTGAGCGAGTCTGTCTCCTCGATCGTTGGTGATCAGACCCTGGGACCGTTAGCTAAAGTCACAAAACTGATACGGAAAATGTGCCTTTGTATCGACAAACCAGAAGCAACGTCGTGCCTCGTCTTCAGTCAAGCCCTCCTTGATGAAATACTCAACGATCTGCTTGGCAACGCCCACACCAGCGCTTCCAGCACCCATGAAGACAGCTCGCTGGTCCTTGGCTGGAATGCCACTCTTCTTCAGGGCGTTGATGATACCAGCGAGGATAACAGCACCAGTTCCTTGAATATCATCGTTGACCATGGAATACTTGTGTTGATATCTCTCCAGTGCCGGGAAAGGATTCTTAAAGTCCTCAAACTGCACGACGATACTACACCATGTCAGCATATTTAACTCAATACTGAATGACAGTACTCACCCAGGCCACATCTTATTCAAAGCCACCATCAACTCATCCAAGAAATCAGCCTCCTCCTGCTCCGACACCTTAGGCATCTTGGCACCCATGTACAGCGGGCTGGCGAGCAGCTCCTTATTACTGGTTCCCAGATCAAGACACAATGGTAGGGTCACCTCAGGTCGGATACCAGCACATCCTGTGTAGAGTGCTAGCTTTCCAACGGGAATTCCCATACCATTAACACCAAGATCACCGAGTCCAAGGATACGAGAGCCATCAGTGACGACGGTGATCTCGACATTGGATTGCGGCCAATTTTGTAGAACTTCAAGGATGTGACCGCGGTCTTTGTAAGAGATGTATAGGCCTGGAGAATTCAGCAAGTGTGGTCATGGCGGAGAGTGGGGGCCAGGGTGTCGAATATCATGTCCCTACACCCCGATGCGACATTTAACACACATCAACGTACCTTCAGGTTGCTGATAGATCTCGGACCACTTCAAACACGCATCTCCGACTGTTGGTGTGTAAATTAAAGGAGCGATTGTCTGTCAGTCAGAGAGACCCAAAGAAGCAATTAGTCACGTGTCCATCCCACTTCGGCGAGAAAAGGGAGAAAAATGGGATGCAAATTGGACGAACCGTGAAATTCGTGAGCACGAGCCGGTAGAAGAGATGGATGTTGCTGTTTCGAAGGTTGCTTAGGTAGATGTACTTCTCTATAGGTGTCGTCTTGGAAGCTAGCTGCTTGAGGCCTGGGAGGACATGTTAGATGCCGGAGGCTAATGGGGGTTGGCAGGGCTGGACTCACAACGAGTGACTTGCAGGGCATGGCTTTCGACATTTGGAGGTGTGAGACCGTGGACACCGAGCTTGTCTCGCAGTTCGATAGGATATGAGGTATCAGGATGGACACTGTTGTTCCATCAATTAGATTTCACAGCAGGTTTGCACCCGGGGCGACTTACTTGGCTCGACTAGGAGAAGTGACATCCACAGGTACGGGTGCCATCTTGACTGCAGCAGCTGCGACGGAGGACGAGAGTCGTGTGGGGATCGTAGGGATATTGGAAGGTAAGACTTTTTTCGTGGTATGCCGGTAGATTTGACGACCTAGAGCACCTTTTATTCCGCCCATTGGAAATTGAACTCGTCGAAGTCGAGCCGGCGTTTTGTTTCCTTTCAGTTGTTGGTGCCTCGGTTCGGGATGTGGGCTGGGATGAATATTCACGAACTGCTGTCCAAGGTTCTCCTTGATGACTGAACCCTTTTTGTCGCAAGCGAGTTGAAATTTCAACTAAAATTCCGAAAAATGGGAGGGAAGTGCAAGTGACAGACGGTAAAAGCAGGAGCGGGTGACGTAACGTTAGTTGCAAAGCATTCAATTGCTTTCACGACATCAAATTCCTTTCAAATGTCTGTTCAAATCCACGTATGTGGGTGTAGCTTGCCGATAGTTACAGCTCTATGGTTTTGTCGTCCAGCACATGCACTCACTCAGCTATCATTTCCCCGCATTCTGTGACTCAGGATCTAGTTGAGAAATGAAATAATAAGGTATGTTTCGTTCGGTTTGTTGAGCCTACGGACATGGCTCGGAGCCTTTTTTGGCTTTTTCTGCTTGCTCAGTTATCGTGAAGCCAGACCGAATTGGCAAGCGGTCAGCCCCAAACCTTGTCTCACAACCAAACATTGCTCACTCAGCTCCGACTTTCTCCTATTTCTGTGCGCACTAATTTCTATCAATCCGACCGATTGGAGCCATCATTGGCTGTTTGATTTCCTGGTTCAAGCCATCCAAACTTTACGAATGTACGGAGTCCGGGGAGAGAACTTAATAATCCGCCGAACACATGCAGTGTGACAGCTGCACGGGTGTGGTTGAGATGCGTTGTGTTTATAATCCAAGTTCGGGAGTGAGGTCCCCAGTCTGTGGGGATCTCCCGTCGCTTTGCTGGCCAACCATATCTCACGGGGCTCTTCCGGAGAATGTCCTGCTGTTTGCATTGCATTTCATCCGTCTTCTAATAATCCAACAGTTTTTCATAGTGTACAGTACACCGTTCGCCTCCAGCCAATAATACTCAAGACTTTCAGCCCTACAGGCCAAGAACATATGCTCCCGTCGACACCGCTGCTTGAGTACCGCTACCCCCAGAAGTCACTGCAGACTCAGAAGCAGGCTCTTGTTCTGGCTGTGGCTCTAAGACAGGAGGTAATGGATCATCCATAGCCAATTTGATCCTCCAATTGACAAATTCGTCTGAGATAATATCGCCATGTCCAGCCTCCTCGATTCTGAATACCTCGATGGCAGGCGAACGTTCCTTTCTCTGAATCCGCCAAACTCCATCCCCTTTAATCGTCGCCCTCAGAACTGCATCGTCTCAGCACAAGGTTAATATCTCAAGAGAACAAGACCAACTTACAATCAAGCAACCCCGCCGCAAAGTTGATGCACATATTCCCGTCCCAGGTGCCTTTTCCTCTCCTCTTCACTGTACCAGGTATCGATGCCATATCCATTTCCTCAATCCTCTTCAGGAAACCATCCTGCGTCCGGAACCCCACAATGATTTTAGGTACGCCGAGGAGAAAGGATTGGATCCAGAATTTCATGAGTTTGCGTTCTAGATTCATGAGATCGCCATCATGCCGAATCTCGGCCGAGGTCTTGAGTTCTACCCATTTGATAGGGCTTCCATCTGTTGGCTTAGAATCCCATACTGCAACAAGTCAGTGCTAGCCCGAGATATCGTGAAGGTGTGATCATACATGCGTCGACCTCACCGCCAAGCACCATCGTTGTGCTTCCGATTCCGGTCTTGACGACAGAACAATACTGTGCGTGGTTATTCACGATCTCATTCTCCCGATTCTCGATGTATTCCCTAGGTGTCTCATCCCACGGCTTTGGCAGCAAGCATAGGGTCTCGAATTTGTAACCTTCACAGATTAGCAAGCCACAATCCATATTCAGGACTTTTAACTCACCCCAAAAGCTCATCATATCCTGCGACGGTCTTCCTGGCTGAGAAAACTGCCGTGACTGTCTTGCTTGCGATTGCCTTTTGTACTCATGGTTCTCTTCGATGAAGCTGTCAGACTTAGTGGAGTCCAAGAAGTGCGAAGAAGAAAGCATACATTGTTCCCTTCATAGGCTCGTTAGCTGGAGACGGAAAATGAGCTTGAGCCTGGGGCTGCCTACTTGGAAGAGCGTCGCATTCATCTCAAACCTTCACACCTGTCAGTTGTGACCACATCTGACCCTTTCGGGACTCACCCATCTCTATCACTGAAAATCGCACCCATGATCTGCAAAACCCTCACTCATTAGCCACCAAACTACTTCCAAGCCCTGCACAATATCCAGACACGGATATACCTTCGTCATCATCCCTCTCCACGTGATAAGATCCGTCTCAACACGCTTCCCCGTCTCCTTCTCTAGAGCCATAATAGTTTTCAAGAGACTATCCAAATGATCGTCAGCGGCATCGTCGAGCTTCTCGAAGGTGTCGAAGCCGCGAGAGAGATCGGCACCGAGATTTGGTGGATAGTAGTATCTGATTGATGAGTCGTCGAGCCGGAATTGGTGCTTGTCGTCGTAAGAGAAGCAGGCTATCTCCTATGTGGGAATTAGTGAGATACATGTTATGAGATCAGATATGGACATGAAGGAAAGGATCAAAATGATGGACCCAAATGCAGTTGCCATGCAGCACATGAGGAGATAGCTTGTGTCTCAAAATCAAGAGTAAGCTCTGAGAACAGGAAGAAGTAAAGTCTTCGTTCTCGCTCATGAATTTCGCCTGCTCTTAAGCATTGGCTCTTCACAAGTACCAGGAAGTAAACACAACATACCCTCGGCCTCTTAATAGCAGCACTCTGCCCAACGAACCTGCCGATAGGCTGAATATCGAATGTGTTACTCATGCTAAATGACCTCGCTCTGAACCATGATGAGCGAGTCGATGTTGCGGCTCTTTTAAGAATGACCGTCATGCAGTGGAAGTGGAAAGTTTGATGGAAAGCTTGAGCTTGCCCTGTCGAAATGGGATGCTTGGCCGTTTGCTTCAGCGCTGCTGCACCCCACAATCGCCTAGTAGATCCAGGCTCAGGGGGCCTTTCAGGCTTGGTGTGCCACTCATAGCATGTTAGGAATTTTTTGATGCATTGAAAAAGGTAATGATGCATAAATCTATTACTCCATATTTTGGAGTCTCTTGCAATTCATATGGCGTACCGTTTCTAGACTGGAAGTCAATCTAAAAGTGCTTCTTCCACTCCTAGCAGCCGCATTCCAAACCCCACCAGCAAACCACAGCCTCGCCTCTTCTGAAGCCTCGCCCATCACCAATAACAAACATCATTCTCCCCTCCCTCCCTTTCCACCCGTCAAACATCCCTTACCTCCCGCGCACTCCTCACCAACAAACCCCTCTCTCCCTACACCCTACACCAATATCCAACAACCAATCCCCTCTCTACCAACAAACCACAATGCCAGACCGCCGGCACGCCACAACATCCAGCAGCTCCAGCCGCAACAACCCACCCCCAAACACCACCTCCGTCCGACGCAACCTCTTCCAACACCACCTTACGCGCCGCCCAACGACCAGCTCCACCTCGACCTCCATCTCGAAATCCAATTCCGCAGAGACGCTCCGTCTAGACGTCGATCCGGAGTCTGATTCTTCTTCAGATATAGTGATTAGGGATAAGAATGGGGAGTTTGAGATTGAGGATTTGCCGGTCGAGCAGTATGATGAGCAGGAGGATGGGGGCGGGGGAGGAGAGGCGGGTGAGGATGAGAGTACGTAACTTACGGCTTCTCTTTTCCTGGATATTTGTTTTGGGGAGGGAAATGTTGGGTATGAATACATGAATGGGAGTGCTAATGGCCGGGTGCAACAGAGGAACGACAGAGACTAGCTGATGCGGTCCGACACCATCAGAGGGATAGGAATCGTGCTCCCAGTGAGCCTGCTGGTATGATTACCTTCTAGACGCGGGACTTGGAAATCGGGAACTGATTATAACAGAATTACTCGAAGCCGTACGAGCCAGTCTCCGCGCGAAGGTCAATGCATTGGCAGAGGATAACTGGATGTACGAGGCTGAAGATGATGCTCCGATTCGGTAGTGTCCTAGATCTAGTCCTTTTTCACTTTCTTTTCGAAAATTTGGCATAGCATGGGATTGCATGGCATGGCATGGAACGGCGTTATATACCCGAAGGTCGCAGGATATTGCGCTACACGCTCTGGCTTTCTATACAGATGCAAGATTGGACAACGTTCTATGATTCCCTCAATCTAGACCCTCAGCAGCAGGTGCTGCAGAAGCCCCCACACGCTTCGTCTGTTGCTTCGCAGGCGCGGCGCCCATTCCTCCCCCAAACATACTTCCCATCATATCCATCAGCGGATTACCCTGTCTCGGCCTCGAAATCCCAAAATACATCTCTGCGACTGACGTCAAAGCCTCGTCCCAGATACCCGCCTCCTTGATGTGAACCGCATACTTGCTCTTCAGCTGCGTGAACAACCCCGCACTTCCCTTCTGTACAGCTAGCAGTAACAGGCCGAGGAAATTCAACAATGGTAGGCTGGGATAGATCCGCATGTCCGATGAGTTGCTACTGACATCCTGAACCGCAAGTCCCTTATTCGCTTCCGTCAACCTGCTTGTGAATAGTCGTAGGGATTTCGTAGCATCGCGCACATTGCCGGTGAGGAGGTAAGGAAATACAACCCGCGCGGCGTACAGGGCGGCAGTGTGCGAGTCATCTTGTGTATACCATTCGTATTCCATCTTTGCGAAGACTTCTGGGGAGTCCTTCGTACCAAGTGTAAGATGTCGTTCCGCTTCATAAGCTTCGTGTTCTTCGGCGTAGAGGCTTCCTGCTACATGGTGGAGTTCTGGTTCACCAGCAGGATATTCGCCGCATTTTGCAGACCATCTATATCCCCAATATCAGCTCAAGTGCCCCTCGCACCATTCCTCTAATTCCCCTTCTCTCTGCCGTAATCCAATCCAAACCACTCTCTTATACCCTAAGGAAACGTAACCACTCACCCAATCATCTCCCCAATAAACTTCTTCCTCGTCGGCTCCTCACTATCAAACAGCCTCAGCAGCGCCAACAGCTTCCCCTTACTCCCCGAATCAACCTTCAGCTCCGCCTGCCTGTACACATCAACCAGAAACAAGCTCAGATCTCCTCCACTGCCGCCCTGTCCGGCTTTCAGCAGCGACTGCGAGACGTTGAATAGGATGTCGATTGCGGCGTCCCAGCTTGCGGACTTGACGTAGCGGGCCGCGACGACGCGGGTTTGCTGCTGCGCTTCGTAGTATTGGCCTTCGGTGATTCTGGGTGTGGTTAGATGCATTTCTTTGTTTGAGCTGCGGGGTGGGAGGAGGGGTTATGTATAGTACGTACTTCCCCTGTAGGCGCACGATGATCTTCTCGATTTTAGCACTCATGTTGATGGGCTCCGCTGGGCGTATTGGGATTGAAGCTGGATTTGGTGGGATGTTGTGTTTATGGAGCGGGCAGCGCAGGGCAGGCTTGCGAGATTTAAATGTGGGTGACGAGGCTGATGATGATGATCCCGGACAGAGCTTCTGCCGGCACGATGTAAGTCAAAATCTGGCCAAAGCCAGATATTGAATAGAGAAGGAGGAATCGATTGTCTACTAATTCACTTTCTACTATGTACTACTTCTTCCTGCTTTGAGTGAAAGTTCCTGCCCTGACTGAAAGAAATCTCCGACACAAATCATGATGTTTAGAGTGGTAGGTGCGTATGGTCGCCATCTCAGGTATTTAAATAGTCTTTACCTACCGTCAATCTCACTTATGTTTGTGAGCATATGAATCAAACGCAAGGGCAACTCTGTACTTCCTGCTTGATCTTATTTTACCAATTTTATTCAGACCACCTTTGTTCTCCTTGTCTTTATTGTCTTTGTCTTAGGCTCTACCCCTAGCTTACATGCTCTTCCTTCACCACAGAGCCAGCTATTTCTCCTTCCCCTTTCTACCCATCCTCTTCCTGTCTCATTTCAAACCGTCTTTTCCAAATCGTCGTTTCACAGGTTTCTCAAATCCCCTTTGCCAATCATAATACCAAAGAGCTTCAGGCTATACCGTAACCTACTGGTTGTCCCTTCTCCTCTCCTTTAGAATCTACTCCAACATTCTTATCACACTCGCTAACATGAAGGCGTGTCCATATCAAATGGCTAAGCAGTTTTCTAACATCAGCCACACAATTTAGCTCTGTTATTTGACACTATACTGTACTCAAATAAGAATTTTTTTAGTCATCCTATGATAAATTTATCAGCACTCTTGGTTTAGTGGTAAAATCAGCGCTTCCCATTCATTATGAAGATGCGCTGGCCCCGGGGTAAGTCATTCGGCCCTACGACTTTGACTTTCGGCCTCTAACAAATATTGCAGTTCGATTCCCGGAGGGTGCATTTACTTTTTGTTCTTGCCTTCTTTGTGCCCATTTTCTTTTGTTTCGACGGCCTTTGTTCTTGCAGAGAAAGAAATATCTGGTTTTAAATTGCTCTGGCTTTCTCTTTTTTTGTAGCTTCTCAATTCTTAAATTGGTGGGAACACTTCCGGTAGACCAGGTGTGGTAATCGTGCCACAGAGGGGAAGATCAGAAGAGAGGGACCAGCAAAAGTATAGCCCACAAGTCTGGTACGAGAAGCGCTGATTTCCATTGTGGTACAGTGGACACAGCCAATCCATAAGTGGGGAAATCTTTTTCCACCTGCCTTCCAATGCAACCAGCATTTAAATTAGCAGATGGGTTTTAACCAAGGCCACAGAATTTAATTTACATGCTATTGGCAGTCGCCACGGTACGGCAGAGTTCAAACAATATACTTGAGCAGTCTCTTTGCTATTGGTGGTTGTTTTTGCTCCTTTCTACTAAGCGAGGGCTACTGGGGCAGTTTCAGAAACAAGATCACGGGGGCGAAGAGTTAGTAAATGAACTTGAGATATTTTACTTTAAAGTAAATGGTACTGAAAAGAGAATTGCAGATATGCCCAAGAAAGGAAAACCTGGAGCGAAAGGCTGAAGAAGAACCATCACCATGCACTACTTGCGTCTTCTCGGGTAGGCGTGTGGTCGCATTTGGTATCAAGAGCATCTGGACTATGCAACTGTAGAATGGTAGCATGGCAACGTCTCTGCCAAATTGCAAGTACGCCTGACCTCTGCCCGCAACAGAATCACAAGGAGGATCGCCAGTCCCGGTCTGTCCTCCACATCTTGCATGCAAAGACTACCCTTGAAACACTGATACTGATACATTACACGATACTTCAGGGGCTTCCGTACCCCATTACATTAGATGTCCTACACAGAAGCAAATCGAGAAGTCAGCAAGCATTCGGAAAACTTCGTGGGCAAGTGACAGAGTGATTCTATTGTTCTGCTTTAAGTCATACATCCAAGGAAGCTTTGCGCACATAGTTACGTCTAGAGTGAGTTCGAGCGACACTTCGCGTGGAAACTGCGAACTGTGGGCGATTTAATCATATGAAGAGAGAGCGACGAATACGCAAGGAGACAAGGGGGTCTTACTAAGCGGAGGGTGATCAGCAAAGTATTGATGTCAAGCGACGTCTTCATCGCCGTTGCCAGTATCACGCCTGGCAGGACGTTGCGATCACCGTGAACATGCAGACAATAAAGCAGTGGAATAAGAAAATGAGAGCAGGAGGAGGTGTGGAGGGGGTTTTGTGTGTGTCGTTCCATTAGTGTGGCGGAATCTACCAGGTCTGGTACGTTTAGTCTTGTCCACAGCCTCACTACTTTCTAAACATTGTATACTTAACAATGTTAGCGATAGCATGGTTATTTGGACGATGCCATTGTACCTTGTGTGCTCCGTAGCTGGAGAATGTGAGTATATGTATAGACAAATCTCCCCTCCTTTGGATTAAGCGAAGTCTCATGTTGTTCAAAGAGTGCAGGGTTTCGGCTACCTTCTATGGGTTTCCCAGGAGGAGAGAGCAATCTCTAAGGACCGCATTATAACACATCAGCGAAAAGATGATCTGTCTGCTCGTTCAAGTCTTTAGCCAAGCCCCTTCCGCCGGATGAGATTCGCTAAGAGGTCCATCGTCCACAAGCCCAAGAGAGGTTTGAAACTTCACGTCTTGAGAGCTTCTTATCAGCACTTTGACTTATTTTTGACAGCAGCAAAGGCTTGACTGTGACTGCAAAATGAGATTCCGATGACCTCACTTGGAAACGGACCTCACTGATGTATCTTGATGTCGCCCAATCTCGATGAAAAAGCAAAAAAGGGGCAAAATATCGACACATGTCTAAAATTCACGTCACACCCCAAGAAACATGTCCCAAGAAATCTTTCCAGCATTCCAAGCATGCTTTACTTTTCATTTGTTCAAGCCACTGGTTTTATGCTGGAACCCTAAGCCCTCTCGGCGCAGGTGAATTAAAACCAGATGAAAGCCCCAAGTCTTTGGTGTGAACGGGATATAAATTCAGTAGCTCTTGTTCGTTTGCTGAGGCAAGATTCAGCCATTTATAGAAAGAAGACGTGATTGCTTGGACTTCTGCGAAGAAAACGTGACTCGTGCCTACGATGCTAAATATCGAGTTTGACTCTGTGGCTTTCCAGAACCCCGACCAACAGTTACCTCATACTCATGCTATATGAAAGCAATCCAGTCGCTGTTGGCAGCAAAAGCAAAAATGGCAGTAGAAAATGAGATAGAGAACAACGCCAGAACCAGACATGAACACACAAAGTCGAGAGGAGCACTGGATTAGCAGGTGTTATCGCAAGCAGAGTCACCGACCCGGTGCTGTGCACTGGGACATAGAGCGATCCTCAATAGGTAGCTGAGCCCATTGTCTAAGTCCTCCCATTTCTGCCGTTTTTGATGTTGCTGAGCCCCGTCTAGGTGTTCTCTATATATTACTTCATATGCATACCTCAAGGCTGCTGAAGAAGTGGGGTTGATGGTTGGTGGACGTTGAGGGCCTTCTGGATTAATCATTCATGCAATGGGAGATTTCCTCATAGCTTACTTGATTGCAGATTTTGAGTTTGTTACAATATCTTTCGAACTATTAAATTTTCTCAATTCATTGCGGGAGATTTAAACGGAGGGCTTGCCGTACGGGCATAAAAAGTGTTCCCTCAAGCATAATTTGGGCACACGAGCTGATCGAAAAAGAAATAGTGGCGATACCACGCCTGCAGCTTTGCTCACTGAGCGCCGATCTGTATACTCGTCTCTCGTTTAGCACGCGATCTGCAAGGCCATCGATTGAACATGCTCAAAAGTTTGCCTCTCGCCTCATTGTAAGATCAGTTCTGGTCCAGATCTTAGATTCGACAGAAACCTCGGCAATACAATCATCATTGATGATTAATGGACAATTTGGTGGCGGGAGAGTGAGAGAGAGCCCTGAAAATTAAAAGCTAAAATCAATCTTGCCATCCTAATGATAGGAAACCAGAAACTCACGCAAGCTACGAGACTGCTCGGCTCTACCGCACCAGAACGAGCAAGGAATTGATGTGATAGTTCGTCCTCTTGTACACCCCCTAAACCATACGTAGAAAGTATTTCGAATTCTGGCGGGAAACTTGTGCAACCAAGACATCCATTGGATGGTATTTATAGGCCCAATGACCTCGCCAATAGAACTGGGATCAAGAACTTGAACGAGTGAATCATTCATATCGCCAAAACATACTATGTGCTTCTCACTCCAGGCTTTGGATGTTACTTCGTGTATCTTCGTTTATATATGGTGCCCAAAGACAATGGAGATATTTGTTCAGCATCGTTGAAATAAAGAAGAGCGGATCAATACGGTCGCTGTAGCTTCTATGCCATTTTTTGCTTTCAGAGCTCCAAGTGCTGCAGACCAAGGTCAGGGGAGGATGATGGAAGATGAATAGAGGGCAGACAGCTGTATGGAGGAGGATTTGGGTTGCTTCACAGGTCATCCCTTGTTCGTTTGTGGCGATTGTTGTGATAAAGGACAACAGTGCGAGGTTCGGCGGTAATGATTTCTGATGCATAGGAAAGCGAGTCACGAATCAACTGACTGACAACAACAAACGAGAACGCATGAGTGAGCCGATACCAAGCAAAAGGATAGGAGTAGGGATAGGCCAGTCAGCCCTTGGGACTTGGAACCGAAGACATTGGGTGGAGCAACAGAATGAATTTAGACGAAAACAACAGTGCGTATTAAGAGCAGACCCCCGAAACGATAAAGCAGCGGAGGGATGATTGTTATACATTTTCTACACACCATTACACACTCCCACAATCTCGTACAGATCATACAATAGTACAGCTTTTTCGTCCCGTAATGTACACAGCCAGTATCTAATTCTTCCTCTCAGACTTCCCGCCCTCCTGTGTCCATAAACCAAAATCTTTTCCTGCCATCTTCTTCCCGTCCTTGACATCCAGCACCTTAACCGGCCGAGTCTTATCCAAATCACTCTGCTGCTTCCTCCACTCTCTACCCCTCTGATTCATATTCCTGATCCTCTGCAAGAACACATTATTGAAAGAGTCCTTGTTCAGATCGACCGTCCGGTTGTTCGCGCGCTCGCGACGGTCGAGACTCATTTGGTAGAGCGTAGCGATGCGTTGTGGGTCCCGAATCTCGGAAAGCGCGTGCTCGACCTCCCATTTGTCTGTGGGTTTGAGGTTCGAGGGCCGAACGTGGTACTGACCGTTGATCTTGTTGCGGATCGTGAGAGTCATTGCCATCATTTCCCTGATCGGGGCGTCCTTGTTGGATGTGACCGGCGCCGTGCCCCCACGCGGCCCTGTAGCCACACGTGTGATCTGAAGGCTGTCTTCATTGATGTAGTCGTCGTCTCCTTCTGATTCAGTTGCATGAGAGCTTTCCTCGGCGGTGTCGACTTCAGAGTCTTCATCAGGTTTCTCGGAGTCGACTTCAACGCTCTCGTCAGATTCATCCTCATTTGGCCCTGCGATAGCAGTTTCGTCAGATTCTGTGCCTTCTTCAACAGAGTCTTCCAATGCTGTGTCAGGTTTGTCTTCCGAAGACCCTTCCTTGACGGATATATCTGCATCGTGTTCAAGAGCCTGGTCTCCCGCTCTTCTCGTCGCGGATATAATGTCTCGCAATTCCTGCTCTTCCTCTGACAATTCATCTGCGTCCATCTGGTCATCGCTGTCTGCAGCATCAGTTTTTTCGTCTACATTGTCCAGATCAGAGTCCAGGTCGGATGTATCATCAGCACCCGAAAGAGCCTCTCGGCCAGCTTCATCATCGTCGACACTTTCCTCGACCCGGGCGTGAATTTTGGCCCATTC
Source organism: Cadophora luteo-olivacea (assembly GCA_026120085.1). Taxonomy (NCBI): domain Eukaryota; kingdom Fungi; phylum Ascomycota; class Leotiomycetes; order Helotiales; family Ploettnerulaceae; genus Cadophora; species Cadophora luteo-olivacea. Next base: position 350,441 of record JALRMC010000040.1, on the reverse strand, counting down.
CTTTTCCTGGTCCTCTTCACTATAATCCTTGCTGACTACGCCTAGAACTGCCTTCTCAAACTTCTCAATTTTGGCTTTGCTTGTCTTTTGAATATCCTCGATGGCCTTCTCTGTGAAGGGTTCAGCAAATACGTACGTGAAGGGAGTCTTTGCAGGTCTAGTCTCGATGACTATTCGGAGAGATTGTTTGGGGTACTTGGCTGTGGCACGATCCAAAACTCGGTTGAGCAGATCCAGACTCAGCTTAAACTCCTGGTCGCCGAGTGTGGTATCTGTAGTCCCATGGAGAGCGAAGTCCATCTCGGGGAGACTGATGTATTGGAAACCGAAGATCCTCGCAGTGTTGTGATAAGCAACAAAGATACCGTCCATGCGACCCATTCTGACTTGCAAGGAGTACTTCAAGAAGGCAGAGCGAATCATGTCGTAGTACTCTCGTTCGAAAGACTCCCATGCACCGTGTTGGCCTCGAATTTCATAGCCTCTGCCATCTTCATAGGCATCCGTATCCATTCGGACTGAAATTACAGCTCTGGTTTTCAGATCAAACATCCCAGTCCCCGGCAGGCGTGAATCATGAGCATCGAGTTGTGACCTTAGAAGAAAGTCGCCCATCCCAGTGTAATGAAATTCTTCCGATGCATTGCGCTCCTCTTCGGTTATCTGATCAGAGTTCGACTTTCTGTATTTCTCGAAATCTTCTGTGGAAAGAGTAAGAAGTTTCTCCATAGACTTCCCTAAACTCATCAGAATATTAGCATTATCGAATTGCTTGTCTGCATCGATGGCGTAGGCGCCGTCCCTCCAGCGTAAAAATATCGAGACCGGGCCACGCTGGATGGCTGTGAAACTCTTGAATTCGGCAGGAAACATCTTTGACAGGTTGCTGACCGTAATGTCTCGCCACTGAGAGAGAAGAAAATGAAAATGGGCCAGAGCGGAAGTCATGCTGGAAGTCGAACCGGTGTATTTCTTCTTCTCTGCGATAGCTTTGGACAGGAGGACTTTGTCCCGAGATGAGGTGATATACTGCTTCAGCGCGTTGAAGTCGAATTCGCTGACTGGCATGATTGTTTGCAAGTAAGGATCGAAATTATAGACTCGTGACCGAGGGTCTTGTAACTGGTAGACGCCTGGATTGAAAAGCACCCTTTCTAAGCCATATGATAGTTGAGGTACTTGAAGCGGTCCAGTATCAAGCGGGATCAATTTTAGATTGTCTGCATCGACAGTCTTGATCTCATGCGCAGTAGTTCCTGGTGGTGTGCTGACAGAACCAGGTCTTTCTTGAATGGCGGCTTGTTGTTGGTTATTTGTACTGTCTGAATTACACTTTCGAATGACCAATGGCTTTATTTGACGAGGACGAGGCCCAGGTGCCGTTCGGCCATGCGCTCGAAGAGCTATGAGCATCCGTAAAGCAGGTAACCTTTCAGCTTCGGATAGTTGATCACTCTGTAGCAGCTCCTTGAGGCGATTTCGCAAGGGTATAGCCCCGGCGGTGGCCGGAACGTCCTTCAGTTTTGCCCGTATTGTTGGATGCTCGGCAAAGAACTTTGCTGTCATCTTGGCGATTGGGTCTTTCTTCGATTTACCTTCCACATTCTTCGCGCGGTCTGGTTCCACTGCCGCTGCCTTGCCACTGTCCTGACCTGAAGTTGTCTTTTGCAACTTGAGTCGTTTCGCCATCACTTTTTCAGCTGCTGCCTTTCCCTTTGCCGACATAACCTTCTGGCTAGAATCGTCGAGCCTGACGATAAACTTACGACCATCCTCACCGATCACAGTCCAGGATCTAGTATGTTCTCCCGGTGGAGCCTCCTTGGATCCTGCCGCTTGCTTTGGAGGCCCCTTGGTCTTAGCAGGCACCTTGGGCAAGACGAGCTTCGGGGCAAGCTTTTTGGCATCTGGTGATTTCGGAGCGTTCCTCTTCGTCGATCGCGTAGTTTTTTTCTCATCTGGTAAGTCCGCCGGCACATGAATTTCCTCGCCATCGTGAGCGGCCTCTGCTGCTTCAGCTTCAGCTCGAGCTTCAGCCTTTGCTTTCTGCTGCAATTGTGACTTCTTCTTTCGACTCCTTCTGTTCGTTACTGCGAGCTTTTCCTTCTCCAGCTCCGATTTTGCAGGCACATCACCGGCATCCTTGCCTCCAGCCGCAGTCGTAGAGCCCTGTGTATCTGCTGTGGTATTCGGTTCTCCAGAGACTTGGTTCTCGGTGGATGCAAAGGTGCCACTCCGCTTCGGAGACCTCGCGCCTTTTCCTTTTGGAGGTGCTTTCGAAGCTGGCGTTTCTTTAGTCAGAGGTTTTCGCTGTGGTGGTGGTGGTATAGGCTCAGCAAGCAAAGACTCCCTCAGCGCTCTCAGTGTGCTCATGGATTTCGACAGCGGCGTTCGCGAAGGTCGTCTTCTCGTACTCTCCTGTTTTCCACCCCGAATTTCTGCATCTTCTTCATTCAAAGCCTCAGCAATTCTAGGCTTGCCACCATCGGCCTGTAATCGTTGTGCAGAGGTGGAGAAGCCATTGCTTGTCGCTGGAGTCGCGCCACTAACTGGCAGATGAATTTGCTGAGGGTTGGCGTTTGCAAGAATGTTGCATCGACATGCTGAACAGATATACGTCTGTCTGACCCTCGAGCTCCCGCGGGAAAGTGTCGAGAACATAGAATGTGTTAGTGGAAGTTGGTGATGTCCTGAGGAGAGCTTCTTGTTCGCGTCACCAAAAATTATTTGGACGTAGCCTTCCCTGACAAGGATCATTGCCAAGCAAGTTTCAGGGGTTCAAGAGTCCCCCCACATTTTGTAAACACAGACCTTGGGAACATCCGAAGTACTGCATCCGTATCACTATGAGCATCTACAGAGAGGACAAGAAGGAGTGACAACCGTTCTGGGCTCTGGCGGAATTGACTGGGCCTCTCATTCAACAGACTGCAATATTAAAAGCATTTCAATTGCTCATGGAAAACTAGCACACTAGATAGCAAACCTTGATACGCCGTGCACCTTTTGACCCCCGAAAGCTCCAAGCAAATGGGTATAAATCGCGCCAAACTTCCCATCAGTCTGTCCCGGGTTCCGACCTCAGACTGTATGCACCAGAAATGCCATCTTGATTATAATACACGAGCAATCGTCCTCATGACGAAGAACTCGACAAACCTGGCGCTGCCTTCTGTGCGAAGACTTGAGCTTGGGCCAGCGTGTCTCGAGCCAATGCATTCTTGCCCTGCACTTCATAGCATTGGGCTAACATGCCATCAGCTACGCTCCTCCAGAGAGCATTCCCGCTGTTTGCTGCTTGGGTGGAAGCTGCCATAGCACTCTTCTCAGCTTGGTCTCCCACAACATTCGAGAAGAATCGACTACACATCACATTCAAAGTGATGCACAGGAATTGTGTGTTGGCTGTGACTCCAGCACCATGCAATGCAGCACGCAAATACCCCTTGACATCGTACATGTGAGCTGGAGGATTTGTTGGCACTGTCGCAACCACAAGGTTGAATGCTGTCTGGATGTCCCGGTTTGAATTGTTCTCACAGAAAGGTTTCAGCTTCTCTATCAAAACTGTGTTCCTATCGTTATCTTGTCGAGGACCCTCTTGCAAGATCCAAAGAGTGTTGAGTGCTGCGAGAATACACAAATCCCGGTGTAATTGATCGATCGTTGTGACGATGGGGCTCTTAGCTGCAGGCAAAGCGAATCTTGGGTCTTGAAATATATTCAAGGCTTGGTCGAGATCCCCAGTACCTTGATGGTATACTGCAGTGATGTACGTCGCGAGAGTCTCGAGTAGCTCCGTCGATGACATACCGAAACTTCTGGAAGTCGTCTTCAAGCCGTCAATGCATCGCTTTGTCTCGAGCCAGTCTCCCATTCCGGCTGAACAGAATGCCATGTAAACGCGGAAATAGCACAAGATCTGTCCACGCCATTGACGCTGCGAGATCAGATCTGGTAAAAGTCCCGGCGACTTTTTGACGGCTTTGGTGTCCCCTGAGTAAGTTTAGTCAAGTAGATCTTTATACATAGGGGATTCTGCCGTCTAACCTTCTAATAATTCCAGGCCGGCTTTCAAGTACTTAAACCCTTTCTGGTCGGCGGAGTTCTTGTGTAGCAGAACTATGCCAGAAAGAAGATACCTACTAGATATGTTAAAATGACGCAGTCGATAAAGTTTATTCTGGGAACTGACGTGATCGAGTACGTATCCTTTTTGTTAAGGAAACACATCATGAGATTATCACCGCCATCTTCTCCGATGCCCAGAACCATCCTGGTGTCAGAGCTGACAATCTGTGAACTTTTCGGAGTCCTCTTGATAGGAATGACAATCACGTCGCTGATGGTACTCCATGTAGGGTCTTTGAGAGCAGCATCCATCATCAATTGCATGTTTTTGAGGTCTGCGACCATAGCTTTAGAGTTGCCTTCTCGAATGCTGCATGCTACGGCAAGAATGTGTGTAAGGCCGACTAGCTGGGGAATGTTGCAACTCGCCTCGGTTTGATATGTCCAAGCAGCAGCTATAGAGGCTTGAATGTTCTGCATGGCCTCTGGGCCTGTCCTTTTCATGTAAGCTATTGCCTTCATGAGCGATGCTGTCAGATGAATGGCATGGTCACCTTGCCGTTCGGCAAGATCAGTCACAGCAGTCAGGTTATGAATTGCAGCATGGTTTTCAGTTGCAATCCCGGAGTCAAGTGAGTGGGAAGCCCTGAGAAGTCGAAACACATAAACCCAAGGGTAGTGTTGGTATCTAAGGCTGTCAGCAAATTTCCTCAGCGGAAGCACAGAGAACTTACGCTTCGGCTTCCGAGACATGACCATCCAGGGCTTTCATAGAGGCCTTTGGGTTCTTCTTGGCCATGAACTGGGCAAGGAGAAATTGCATCGCATATTTGAGGTCGTAGTAGTGGTTCTGCCCCGTGTAAGCCTTACTGCGCATTTTAGATAGAATCTCCATACCCTTTCACAAAGCGCAATGCCTTTGCTTAAAGCCGTCTCTCCTTCCATGTAGTTGTCCGTCTCCTCGTACAGCACACCTGCGTAGCGTAACCGTATGTTTGCTTCCAACCTGGGAGGCAGCTTGATATTTTTCAGGGCCGTTTCCAAGCATCCTAGTCCAGTAGCGATCAGTTTCGTGTATGAATTAATGTCTCCGTCCGTCATGGAGAACACTACAGATGGCGCAAGGTTGTGCGCAGATTCAAAGTACTCCTCCGCCAATGATACCAGAAGCATGGCCATGTCGTGCACAGGGTCAGAGGACGACGAGGCCTTTCGGGGAGGGATATTGTAGACTGGATCTAGGATGTTTCGGCCGTTGGAGAGTTCTGGCGGTCGCTGATATTGTTGTGGCATTCGAGCTTGAGGTGGTTGCTGCTGAAGTAGCTGGGCGGGGGAGATGTATTGTGGAGCGGGTTGGTATTGCTGCGATGGAGGAGGTGGCGCGTAGGAGACATGGTTATTCATCTGGTTTGGGTTCATGTATTGCTGCTGGCCGTTCTGATTCCAGTGCTGTCCATTGCTGCCTGTGTGAGCATGATTGACTGGCACTGGATATTGAGGTTGGCTTCCATATGATACTGGTGGCTGCTGTACTCGCGGATCGTGTGAGCCGTACGGAATCGGAGGACCATGGCCAGCCCAGTAGCCATTGCCATTGCGAGGCGCAGGGCCTCCTTGATATGACATGACTTTCCTGACCTGTCCTGTCCTGTCCTGTTCTGCTGGAACTTGGCGGACGCGTCTATCCAGAAGGTTTGTCGCGATGGTTGAGTCCAATTAAGCTATCGGGGTTTTACCGCAGTATTACCGATCTGGTACGCACTGCACCTCAGTCTTGCCCTGGCTCTTGGACCCTGAGAGCTGGACGGAACGGGATTCTTCCAATTTGGGATCCGCCCCATAACTTTGCCATACCGAGGCCCAGATTTTGTGTAGAGAAGATTCGTGTCCAAAATTTCCTTCCATTTCTTTGTACATACTTTGACACAATTGCAGGCATACCAAATTATTCTTCCTTCTGTTCTTCTCTTCCTCGTTTCTCGCCTTCTTCTAGTAACATTCATTGGTCATCTCCGCCCATCTCGAACGTTCACCACAACCTATCTAAACATCCCCTCTAGCGCTGACGTCCGTAGCCCTGTCCTGTATCATGGAGTGGCTTGGCCATGCATCGATTTCATTCACCAATTGTGCAACCCCCTTAGCACTCACCAAGAAGGACGGGACACAAACAGACCTGCTCTCTGTCTGTGAGGAATCTACTCCGCCATGTCAACTCAATCCGTTACTCTTCAATGGCCATGTCCAGACAATGTGGACGGCGTTAAAGAATGATGGTCCACCTATATTCTACAAACGCAAGATCTTCGAGAATGAAGACCCTGCTTATCATGGCACATTTGCTGTTGATTTTATGGTACCAACTAATACCGAGGTTGATGACACCCTACCCATCAGGACATCTTACTTCACGGATGAAGCATTCGACGGAATCGGATCTCTGGACAACCGCCCAATGCTGGTCGTGTTACACGGACTTTCAGGAGGATCTTATGAGATTTACTTGAAGCACGTCCTAGCACCTCTCATCGCTGCGGAAGGCGACCGGCAATGGGAAGCTTGTGTGATCAATTCTCGAGGTTGTGCAAATCACAAGATCACGAGCAGTATCTTATACAATGCAAGAGCCACCTGGGATTGCCGGCAAACTGTCAAGTGGCTGAGGAAAAAATTCCCGAACAGGCCCCTTTTTGGTGCTGGTTTCTCATTGGGAGCTAACATCTTGACGAACGTGAGTCTAAATCCAATGTCCTCTGTCCAAATGCTAAAATTCTGCAGTATATTGGCGAGGAAGGAGCAGCTTGTGAACTGAAGAGCGCTGTGATATGCTCAAATCCTTGGAACCTCGACGCCGGATCCTTAGCTCTTCAGAGAACATGGATTGGCAGAGAGATCTACTCAAAAACCATGGGGGCCAACATGAAGAAGTTGATCGAGCGTCATTACGACGAAGCTTCAAAGAACCCAGCACTAGACTTCGAGAAGATACGCAATGTCAAGTATCTGCATGAGTTTGATCGAGAGGTTCAGGGTCCGACTTGGGGCTACCCAACAGAAGGTGCATATTACCGCGATGCTTCTTCAACTGACTCCTTGTTCTCCATCCGAATCCCACTTTTCGCTATCAACGCCAAAGATGATCCTGTAAGTATTTACCTCTAATGGGTGCAAACTCTCAGTTCCACTAACAGTGTCTAGATAGCAGTTGATGAAGCACTTCCCTATGAGGAAGTGAAGCAGACTCCTTATGCTGTCTTATGTACCACCTCTCTGGGCGGCCATCTATCGTGGTTCGAAATTGGAGGTCACAGATGGCATGCTCGACCAGTAAGAAATAACCTACCTAACTGCCATCCCAAAATTCACCCTACTGACATCGACCAGGCCGTCAACTTCCTGAACAAGATGGCATTCGATATCAACATCGACAATATCGTCGATTCAGCCAAGCACATGCCGTCCAAAGACCACTTGAGTCATGCACGATTCCGTCCAATGAACCGTAAATGGATCAATGAGTAATTTGAAGAGGACTTTGAGAGTGTCATGTACACCGTACTTTTGTAGAATAGACCTTAGACTGTATATACCCATAGATAGCGATCTGGTAGACTTGCTCAATTAGAAAGCATGGCAGAACGGCAGGACGAATACACCAAAGTATAATGTCTGTTTGAGGCCTGAGAGGAACTCCAACATGAAAACCGGAAGTCTCAGAAAATCAGTGACTCTCTTACAACAAAATTCAAGTTTACTGCCTCAAACAGCCATATTCAGAGCTCTTTTAGTCGTGTTCTCAAGCACCAAAAATGGTCCCATAAACCCGCCCACTCGCCAAGCAAACAGCGCAAACACCCTCGCTTCATGACTTCATCAAACCAACTCAAATCCCGTACTCCACCAAAACCAGAACTCACAAATGCACCAAGCAACCACGAATGTATATTCAAAGCGTATAAGTGATGCATACCTCCGGCGGTCTTCGAAGTGATGAAGCAAATGATGCTGCGTGGGAAGGTGGAAGGGGAGCTGTGGCTGGCGCTGCGAAGGTATGGTCTGACACGTGAGGGGTACATCGTTGAGGGACTGGATATAGACGAGATGAAGAGTGAGGAAAGGGAAAGAAGCTGACCAGAGTGCAAACAGTGGGGATTCTTCGCTGCGGTACTTGGAGGAGCTGGATATACGATGTCGCCCATCTATAGGGGGCTGACTATTCAGTTTAAAGTGTAAGTTTGTACTTTGTCTGGAAGTGCTGGGTGGAAGGCTAATGAGATTTATGTAGGTTTTTGCAGATGTCTGGTATGTCATACCGCGACCAGATTTCATTTCCCTTCTTCCTCTGAAAATACGTCAAGAAATTTCAGGGAAGATACAGAAGCCGACTGACTTCGTGGGTTTCTAGGCATGATTCTTGGTGCTTGCTTAGAAGCTGATCACAGAGTGAGAGAGTATGAGGCGAAAGTACGGATGCAGCGGCGTATGATGAGGGATCGAGCTGTATGGGAGAGTTATGAGAAGGAATTCGAGGATGAAGTTCCACCCAGAAGTTCAAGATGAGAAGAGACAGATGATGCACATACGTGCGAGACCAGACGAGTGTACGAATACCCCAAGGAATAGCATAAAATCTCATCAATTTGCAAGTATGTTGGCTCAGTACGCCAGCCAGAGACCCTTAGACATAACTCATAAGATACTCCCAAACGCCTCCCAATGCCTCTTTGGCCCAATATCATTACTTCGCAGCAATGAACTGCCGTGAATCCATATTCAACTTCGCCAACCTAGCCACACACCCACTGAGCTGCAAAAGCGTCTGTACGCCCTCCAGAATCTTCATATGCGTGAATCCAATCTCCTTGATGAACTCCAACTTTGAGTGCTCGCTCAGGGTCGGTATGGTTTTCGTAACTCTGAACATCGTACTGATGATATCGTGGCTTGAGTATCCCAAATCCCACAGCTCCTTCAACGTCTCTAACGCGGCATCGACTTTGCCCTCGTAACAAGCCTTCAGCATGGCTTGTACCTTGATAGGATGTGGCGAGTCAACAACCTTGAAAACATTATCTCCACTCACAAATCCAAATCCCGCCCATGTAGACTGCAGATTGTTGATAGCCTGTCGCATATCTCCCTCTGCACTGAACACCAAAGCAGCCAATCCATCCTCACTATATTCCACCTTCTCAGCCTCGATGATCTGCAATAGCCTCTTCACGACTTGCGCATCTGTCAGGCGAGAATATCGAAGGATAGCACAACGCGATTGTAGAGGCTCGATGATCTTATTCGACTGATTGCAAGCGAAAGCGAAACGAGTGGTCGAAGAATAGATTTCCATCGTCCTACGAAGTGCTTGCTGAGCGCCGGAAGTCATGCTGTCGGCTTCGTCGAGGATGACGAGTTTTTGGCGGCCTTGAGGAAGGGTAACCTTTTTCTGAGCGAAGCCCTTGATTCGATTCCGTACTACATCAATACCTATTCGCAGATGTCAGAAACGCAGGTCTATCCTTGCAAATGGGCAACTGACCTCTCTCGTCACTGGCATTAAGCTCCAGAACAGCCTCCTTGTATGAATCGCCTAACAACTGTCTAGCCAGACAGAGTACCGATGTGGTTTTCCCAATACCTGGCATGCCTGATATAATGACATGCGGCATATTTCCATCTTTCGCAATAATCTTCAGCCTTTCAATCGTCTCTGTATTGCCCACCACATCGTCGAGGAACACTGGTCGGTATTTCTCAACCCTGCCAATGTTAGCTTTTTGCTGAACCAGCGGAAATGCACCACATACCATGGCAATTCGTAGTTGGCGACTCCATTGGTATTGGCCTTAAGAACCTTCTTAGCTGCAGAGGTGGACGACTCGCCCTTTTCTTCGCCCTTGGTGACCGCCATAGCTCAAGGCTGGAATATTGTTGAAAGAAGTTCGTCGCGTCAACGCGCTTCTTCCAAAACCTCTTTACGCGATCACTTGCATCACGTGACATCTAGCAAACCTTCATTCCCTGTCTGAGGCGGAGCTACGCCTCTCCTCTCCGTCCCGTGGAGGTGTTTCTTGAACCTGGTCCTCTATGAGAAACTCGGTTGCAAGACATCGTTAGTAACAATTGCACTTGGGGAAACTCTAAGATATTCTATTCGTAAACCATCAGGCAGTCCAGCCCTGGCCAGCCCTGGAGGCCTTGATTACAACTGTCTTGAACGTCCTGGTACAATTGGTTGCTAATGGTCATGTTGCTCTCATTTGGAACGGCCTTACTAGCCATGGCTTCTTTAGCCGACGCTAGATATATCATGTATTTAACAGGGTACGAGATCTCCTTCTTTTGACGACACCTCTCTAACGTTCGAATAGACAGCATAATGATGTTCCGGAGCCAGCCCTGGTTTCGCAGATAACTCATGTAGCTATTGCATTCATGCAATCGTCAACCTTCAATCAAGCCAATCCCTCCGCATGGCCGTTTTTCACCACCGTTGAAGAAGTGCGCTCGAAATTTGCGAAAGGGACTTCCGTCATGGTAGCCATCGGGGGATGGGGAGATACTGGCTTTCCAATGGCAGCTGAGACGGAAAGTAGCCGGAAGCTATTCGCCAAGAATGTGAAGTCCATGGTTGATTCCACGGGAGCCGATGGTTGGTCATTATTCCCTGGCTTGATCGCAGCTACTGATTGCAGCTAGGCGTTGATATTGATTGGGAGTATCCTGGGTCTGTACCATCCCTTGAAAATCCTCATGTTGCTGACACTTGATAGAGGAAATGGCGAAGACTATAAACAAATTCCAAATTCAGTGAAAGAATGGGAGATCACAGCGTATCCACTTCTCCTTGAAGAAATTAGAGCGGCCCTAGGCCCTTCTAAAGTCATCTCAGCGGCCGTACCAGGTCTACGCCGAGACATGCTGGCGTTCACAAAGTCTACGGTGCCTCTGATTGGCAAGTCGGTAGACTTCCTGAACATCATGACTTACGATCTTATGAATCGACGAGACTCTGTTACCAAGCACCACACGGGGGTTGAGCTTTCTTTGGATGCCATTAGTGCCTATCTGGAGAATGGTCTCGCTCCAGAGAAATCCAACTTGGGCTTTGCTTTCTATGTCAAGTGGTTCAAGACCGATCCAAATGGCAATTGCTCCGTGAACCTTCCTGTATGCAAAATTGTCTTGATGGAAGATCCAGAGACAGGGGCAGATCTCGGCCAAGCAGGAGCGTTTTCTTGGATCGATAAAGTCCCATCCGAACTTGAGCACTCATTCGACAAAGCACTCAAGAGAGGCAGCTATGATGAAACTCGTGGAGGACATTACTATTGGGATGAGGATGAAAACATCTGGTGGACGTGGGACACACCTGATGCTATCCTGAAGAAATTCCCTCGTATCGTGGAACAAAAGAAACTCGGCGGAGTATTCGCCTGGGGTCTTGGAGAAGATTCCAGGGATTGGAGCCATTTGAAAGCGTTGACTGTTGGGGTCGAAAGATATCACCTTGGTTCAGACCAAGCAGAGGACCCCACAGCCACACCAGCTGCAATATACAAGGATGAGCTTTGAGCAAGCTCTACATTATCTTATCGACTTCCATTCGCCGTTGAAACAAGTTTCTGCTACTCGGCGAGCAATTTGAGCCTACCAGATCTCAGCTTCATGTCTCGAGATACACCAAACCTTGGCAGCTGGATGAAGGCTTGAGCCTTGTCTACAGAAGCACCCAATGAGCTCAAATTACAACCATCGGAAACCCATGCACATAGTCGGATTTACTGCGATACCGACCTTGGCTTTCTAGCCTCACATCATGGGTGTAGCCCCTATTTTCTCGTCCTCGTTTCCTCCATGTAACTCATAAATGTCTCGCAATCCGATCTTTCAATTAAAAAGTTGTTTAACCTATCATCGTCCTTGTGGTGCGTACATGCCAACCAACCTCAACATGACTTCATCAAAGACTTCATACAGCTTGTATGCCTTTCTGTCGCTCTTCCTTGCCTACCTGGGAAGTTGTGCAACAAGTGCAAGCGGCCCAACAGCCTATGTCTCGCTCGCAGCTTCACCACCCTATGCAACAATGCGTCCTTGCGCTGCGACCTGTCTAGTATATCAAGGAGTATGGAGTTGTCCTTGGAATAGTGGTTACTACGACTTGGGACTTGAATTATCATGTGGATGTGATCCTCAGAATTTCTGCTATTGCGATACCAAGTTTGCTGCCTCTGCTTCGTCGTATATCTCGTCCTGTGTCAACGCTGGTTGCGGAGAAGACTTCCCTGGAGAAGTCACCAGTGCGATGGATCTTTATAATGGATATTGTGCCACGGCGAATGTTGCAGCCGCTGTACAGACGAGTGCACCAAGGGTCACTACCAGCAACTCCGCGAAAAGTACTCCGGTTGTGCAGTCACCAAATACAGATCCTGATGCGAACGGGAATGAATCCTCAACTACGAGTGTCCCGCCGACCACCGAGACTTCGGAATCAGGGACTTCAAGCGCTACCAGCGAAAAGAAGGGCCTAGCTCAGTCGGATATCATCGCTTTGGCGGTGGGATTAGGCGTTGGATTGCCGAGTCTTCTGTTGGCATTGGCAACATTTTGTGTGACAAAGAAGAGAAAGGAGAGGCAGAATAGGGTGACAACAGAAATACATTATATCAAGTAGCATGGAAATATACCTACACGTCCGCTATCTAGTTGGGTCGGGAGGAAGGGATGTCTTTTTGGTAAGTTATATTAATGGAGCATGAATTGATGCTAATTGATGATAATTTTGCGTCCTTAACAGATTCGATAAATCTTAATTCAGAAACTATTATCGACATTATTTCTTGGGACACTTTCAAATTCTATTGTCTCGTCTTTGCTCATCCCATTCTTTAGGTACATGAAACAACAGCTCTGCAGCCCTCATCATAACACAGAGTTCCGCGACAGTAGCCCTTACTTTCAACGAACCAGCGGCATCAGCCGAGACTTGTATATTGACTTCAAACGCAACATCGCCCCGCCCAGCGCCCCCGTATAATTTCTGCGACTACATTATGCGCCGATAAGCTCGATATTCTACTTCATAACCACGGACTTTGACCACCTTCTTCATCGAGAGCGTTCGGAGTAGATACAAGTACGAACACACTCAGTAGCGATCTCCGTGCCATCACAGGAACTGGAGGGCAAAGCGGCAATGGATCGACACTGCATATCTAGCAATCTGGTGCCGCTTCGTCTTCAAGCTTTGGCAGATCTCGGAGTTCGCTTGCACCAACCGCTATCTTACGACAACAGCAGCCAATGATGACTCGGCTGCCTATTCAGAACGCGTACCATTCAGCTAATTAGGAGCGCAATATAAATGATTCTCTTCAACCTCGTCCGTGGTTATTCCTGGCTTGACTCCCAACACTTCACACGAACTCAGACTACGCTGCTCCAATCATACGAATTCGAGCAATAGTTGCACAATCGGCCATGAAGAATACAAACGGCGTCTTTCCGGTTCCCAAGTCGACTCTCCCGTACTGGAGGTCTGAGCTACATGAAATTGATAGCATTCGAACGACCGAAGAACTTCCCGAGGAGTGTGATGTCATGATCATTGGAGCTGGCCTTTCAGGAGTCTCCACTGCGTATCATTTGCTGGACGCCAATCCTTCACCGCCATCGATTGTACTTCTAGAGGCACGAGAAATATGCTCAGGTGCAACAGGGCGAAATGGTGAGAGAGAGAGAGTCAATGCTATGCAGTCCAAATGCTGAATACAATCAGGTGGCCATGTTACTAGATCCTGGGGTACTGTTGGATCTATGTCGAAGCAATACGGTCCGGAGATGATGAAGGAGCTGTCTCAATTCGTGATCAACCAGATCTATGCTATGAAAGCGACCGTCGATAAGGAGAAGCTCGACTGTGACGCCCTCTTGACTCGGTACATGGAGACGTATCTTGTCCAGTCGGAAGCAGACCAAGCTAAGCAAGTATTCGATGAGCAATTGGCAGCTGGGTACGACTATGTGGAGGATGTGAACTATATTAAGCCTGACGTTGTCGAAAATGTCAGTTGCAAACAGAACGTCATGGGTGGGAGGGCTGGCTTCTGCTGACGGTGATAGATTTCTGGGATCAAAGGTGCTAAAGCAGGCATTACACTGACCTCACTTCAGCTATGGCCGTACAAATTTGTCACAGGTCTACTTGCCATACTTCTGGACAGGAGATCCATCAACGTACAGACTCGCACTCCAGTGACATCCATCTCAACCTTGCAAGACGGAGTATCGGCAGTGAAGACACCCCGTGGATCCATACGAGCCAAGAAGGTTGTTTTCGCAACAAATGGCTACACTGTAGGAATTTTACCCAAGTATGCGAAGAAAATAGTCCCTTGGAAAATTACTTGCTCCCACATCAGCACTCCCGCAGATAATCGTTACCCGCCACCGCATCTCAATCACACCTACGGGCTGAACTTCGCTGATGGAAGTCGTGACTACATCATTCCCAGACCTGACGGAGGTGTGATATGTGGAGGTGCGAAAAGCACTTACTTCGATGACCGGAAATCATGGGAGAACAATTGGGATGATAGCACTCTCCTCGAACCAGCTCGTGCCCATTTTGAGTCCGTCATGCAAGATAACTTTCGAGGCTGGGAAAACAGCGGAGCAGCCGTCGATTACCTTTGGACGGGGAGTAAGTATTCCGGCTTTTTCAGCCACGCTTTAAGTTGTGTGCGTAAAATATGCAATCAGCTGACTATGTTCAGTTATCGGCCATACAGCTGATGGACTTCCGCATTGTGGAAAAGTTCCCGGACAAGACAACCAATTCATCCTGGCTGATAATGGCGGCGGGGTAAGTTATCTCCTCATCCTACGAGTACTCCTGTCCGATGGCTTGCGTCCATGGCAATACTGCTCAAATCGGAGCGCGCAAGAATGATGCTACTTCATTCCTGAGTGAGCTCCTTGCCAATGATTGTGCTGACTTGGAAATCTATAGATGGCATTGATATTTCTTACTGCGAAAGGTGTTGCCAAGATGATCAGAGATGACATCCCATACGAGGAGAGCGGCATTCCGAGCTTCTTCAAGACAACCGAAGAAAGGCTTACGAAAGAGGCATTCCCAGCTTGAGGCGCGGAATCCCGTTGCTCACAAAGTCAGCTGGCGTGTGGCATAAGCAGCCCGTACCCTATCTAACAAAATGATTGCAACATGTTCCTTCTCAGATCCGATTTCTCGCCAAGAAATCATCCACACGATATTGCCAGCATTTTTTCTTGTTGGTTGGCTCGTAAGATTTTCTGCAAAGTGCACAGTATGTTTTCTGTCGTTCCCATGCGGTTATGGGAGCACGATAGCGAGATAGGCGTCTTTTCCTCACAGCGCATTTCTCAATAACAGTTGGTCCATTCAATTCCGGCCATATATATTTTGATTTGAGTTTTCCGAATCTTCTTTCAGCCACTGCAGCCGGAAGGCATCAGAATCCGAGTACCCACAACCCAGCAAAGGCGCTGAAGGATCGCTGGCTTCGTCATGCCTCGAATGAGTGCGAGGGCAGAAGTCCAATCTCTTCGCGCCGTTGGAAATGCTAAGATGGGAATGCGATATGTGCGGCACACACATCCCGAGAAGCCTTCTGATCGGAACGCTCATGAGCCGAAAGAATGTTTGGAAACATTTTTACAGGGTGTGTATGGTGCGCACCACTCGATTTAGGTGTTGGTTCAGGGGGGTTGATTCGCTAAACCCCGCCACAACGGTTGGTGGCTGCACGGCCAGCGAATTGTTGATCCACCGTCGTCCTCTACGCGAATCGGAATAATGGATGGTATTTCGGGTCAGCCTTGCAGAAGGCATTCTGCAAGCACTCAGCCCTCCCGCGAATCCTGATTTAGGCCAGATGCACTCCTGACAGAGCTACTTGGGCTTCTAGCTCGCCAACAGCGTCTATTCTACCATCGCGGCCGATATCTTGGCCTAACGCTCAGCATCTCGAAATAGCCGCTGCCAATGAGAGCTTGCTAAAGTGAGCAATAGATGTACTGAAGTCAGCGGTGAGATCGAGTATATATTCCGCCCGTCCCATCATACATGTCCACCCTCCACCAAACAATCAAACCAACAAAAACAACATTTCCTAAAGTCATTTCCTTGGGTCTTTTTCCTTGCATCGATCTCTAGTTATCTATTTTTCTTCTCTTCTGCTTTACTGCTCTTCTCAGACCTCGCCAAATCAAATCTATCACCTCATCTCTCATCATGCAATTCACATCCATCCTAGCTTCGGCCATTCTGGCTTCCATCGCTGTCGCTGCCCCAACAGCTAACGCTCCTGCACCAACAACCACCGTTACACCGCCAGCAGAAACAGGCCTAAGCATAACTCAAAAGCTTTTCCTTGCCGACACTGCTATTGACCGCTTCGCTCTCCTCCCCGATGAGAAGATCAAGTTTGCGTTCGTCGACCCTAAGAAGAGCAAGGGCGGCGACTTAGTAGCAGCCAACCGAAAGTCCTTCCCAGCTCTGGTCGGCACCGGCTCAGGCATGGCTGTCGGCTTTCTCAAAGCCTGTGGCTTCAACACACCCCACGTTCACCCTCGCGCCACCGAGCTACAGATCGTCACACAGGGTACCTTGCAGGTAGAGATGGTTCCAGAGAATGGCGTCTTCAACGTCCCCGGCGACGCAACATCAGGCCGCAGAGTCATCAAGAACACCGTCAACCAATTCGAGATGACACCGTTCTACCAGGGCTCCATCCACACGCAATTCAACCCAACCTGCGACGACACTATCTTCGTTGCCTCCTTCAATTCCGAGGACTTTGGTGCTGGACAAGTCGCCGACGAGCTCTTTTCGATGAGCCCCAATATCGTCACTGCTGCTTTCGGAGAAGCCATAGATGGTGCTGATGTCGATGCCTTCAAGAAGGCGATTCCCGTTTCTATCGCCCAAGGTGTCGAGGAGTGTCTCAAGAAGTGCAACATCGCGAAGCGCTAAATCAGTCTTCGTCATGAAGAGTCACGACAGATTATTACAGCTTGTTGGATGTTTGCGTCTTGTAGCATTATAGATTTGTATTTGGTTGCATAGCGTCTTTGGAGTTTTCAGCATCGCGGCATCTTTTTGAGATATTTTGCATTTTCTTCAGGCGTTCTTCTTTTCCGGGGGAGAGGAGAGAGGGGACTGTGAGTGGAAAGTATCACTCGTTACCTAATGTCTTTCATGTTCTGGACTTTGGTTTTTTGGTGGATGGAGATGTGTTTGTTTAGAAGCGAAGATAAAATCCAATCGAGCTTGCCTCCCTCGAGACTTCCTTGTTTTCCCGTAGGCTATTCTCACGGTATAGTGTTGTTCACAGTGAACTTCGTACTCGTGCTTCCACATGCTGTGCCGGGAGGATTTTCAAGTAGCTAGTCAGCCATTTCTAACCGAAACAGTTGTCAACATGGTCTTGCCGAGTCTTGCCAAGACCTGTTCAGGTCGACGTGGCTGCATCTCATAACTCACACGGAATTCAATCATTCTTGCTCAATGATAGTCCGAATCAATTCCAATGGATTCTCCCGTCGCTGGTTTCTTGATCTCGGGACTTGAACCTCTATTGGCTGCCTTTTTTTTTTTTGGAACGTATCTTCTAAGAAGCGAATGCCTCTTTGAGAAGAGAACTGACGACCGACGTGCTTTTCGGTAATGATGAAGTACATGTCATAGACTCAAGCTTGATGATTTTTTTCACTGGATCGTGCTTTTTTTTGTTTCGTTGAAAGTAAATAGATACAGTGGCAGACTGGACAAAGTAATCACGTGTAGAGGTTCTCTTCCTAGCGTGGCTTTAGTCAGCGGCAATTCTTTCTTTTCTGACCCTAGGTATCATCAGTAGTGTCACCAACGTCAGCTACTTCACAGAACTGTTGGAATGCAGTGCAATTACTCAAAAGCTCGCCTAGTCTATATATCGAAAAGAAAGATTGTCCTTCTACTGCTAAAAGTACAGCGCACGACAGAATATCCAGAACTCCTAAAAGAGCCCTTCGTCACTCAATTGCTCTTCTCCGTGTCATCGACATCCTTCTTCGCCAAGCACTCTTCTCTCCAAGCCCACATAGCTGTCATCGCAGCTCCAGGACCGGCAAGTAGTGTCGTTCCGGCAAACGCACCGACGATACTTGGCCATCCTGTCTGGATCTTGTTTGCCTTCTTCAAGTCCTTGAAGCTAAGCATTACCCAGATCGCACCAGCGGTAGAGGCCGCGATCTGATCATATCTGAACACCTTTGCCGCACCAGTGATCAATGGAAGAGCCTCAGACGGGTTCGAGAGACCCTTGAAGAATACTTCGGTCAATGAGACGGGCGACTTCAAAGTCACGTACAGATACGCAGCGGCAGCGGTCGCAGTCGCGAACCCGTATGCCAGTCGAAGCCACTTCATATCAGCTGTCACGTTCTCGATTCTGTCGACTTGGGTGGTATCCTTGACGGTCCTGACCAAAAGACGGTGAACGAGAGCTGCGTAGAGGGGAAATGGTTGGAAGAAGACTCCGTTTATCCATTGTCTATTGGCTATTCCGGGCGCTGCGAACATCGCGACAGATGGCAGGATGAATGACGTTGCGATGGTAGGGACGATGACTTTGGCAGACGCCATGTTCGTCAGGCGGTTGTCTGGTGCAGCGTACATCGACAGCGGGGATTGAACGTAGTGAAGGAAGTAATAGATGGGTGCTATGAAACCAAGACCCTTGAATTGGTACGAGGCGGAAAGCAGAGTGTGAAGCAAGTATGATGTTGTGGTCAGGTTGCCACGTCGAATGGATTCGATAAGCCAGATGGTTTGCATCGGGACCATATCTCCAAGGAAGGCAATGCCCTGCAGCCTACCAATTGGATCGAGACCTGTGATGGCTGGTGTGAAAAGACCAACAAGTTTGGAAAGCACATTATCGAGGATAGGGATTCCGGAAAAGTTCGAGACCATGGTCGTGATGACGCCGTTACCCAAGTTCAGGCTTCCAGTATTTGCAGCCAATGGTGTGAGCTTGCTGATGGTTTCCCACATGGTCTTCTGGCAGGCATATGTGATGCCCAATAGTGGCAGCGCCCACAACGCTCTGATCAACCCGCTCTCCTTCTTGCCAATGCCAGTCTCAGGGTCCCATGCCATTGTCGATTCTCGAGACCTTGCTGGCAACGGGAGAGACTCAATACTTTCTGCTCCCATGATAGTTTCACAGGTCAAATCCCACAAGGCATCGCCTAGTTTCGGCACGACGTATAACGCCATGATCTTGTCGCCGAAGGTGTCAAGCGCTTCGATGCGAGTCAGCTTGTTGGCAACATCACAGACCAAGTTGACACGAGAGTTGCGCTTGATGTAGAAGTCGTCGAGGGTTTTGCGGATAGTAGCTTGGGATGGATTGATAGGCAGCTTTGCAATGTGGTTTGCAAGAGCAGCTGCACTCTCAATTGCCGCGTTGCCACCTGCACCCAAGTTGGGTGTCATCTGAAGGTGTCAGCCACATCATCCTGATCACAACACAACGCTACTAGACTGACCTTGTGAGTGGAATCTCCGATGCAGACCATGCGATCCGCAACCCAATTCTGGTTTTGAGACTCTTCCAGACATGCCATATTTGCAAAGGTCCTGCTCTCCCAAACCTCGCCGAAGTTGACACCCGGAGCCATTGGCATGTTTGCAAATGGTTTGGCACCCTCAATCATATCCTCTGTTGAGAACCGAGGCATGTCTTTTCCATAATATCTTTTGTCGAGTTTGGAAAATAAGAACCAGTAGAGCACGTTATCTCTACCGACAAAGGACAACGTCGAGTGGTCTTTACCATATGTTCTATGAGAATCGCCCACGGTCAGTACGCTGCCTTTCGGCTGGTTTCCGAGCCCAAAAATGCAGGTATATTCGGCTGAGATGCTATTCCTGTCCTTCTCGGCAGCACCTGGTTGGGACAGCTCGATGTAGTCTTGCATCTTGCCACGGACTGCGCTGTGGATACCGTCTGCGCCAACAACAATATCACCATCGTATGACGAGCCATCTTTACATGTGACAACGACTCCGGATTCTGAGACCTGAACATCGGTCACTCGCTTCGAGGTCAACACCTTGCTCTTATCCTTGGTATTGGAATACAGAACTTTCAGCAGGTTGCGGCGAGTCAAGAAGGCCATAGCATATCCAGTCCTGGACACGAATTAAACACTCGCTTCACGTTGGTAAGAGCACAGGCGATTTATTACCTCTTCTTCATCAAAGCTGGTGCGTCGCTGGTCGCCAACAGCTCGCCCTTCTCAGTCCAGGTCAGGGTCTGGACCAATGATTCTTGAACTTCCAAGACATCGTCTAGAAATCCTAACCTGATCCATGAATTTAGCAATACATTCCGCCCACGTTCAATATCACGATGAAGGGAAGTCACATCCCCGGGCTTCAAATCAATGGGGACTACATGGAGGCAGATACGTACTGATCAAAGATACGTGAACCATTCGGAAGAATCACAATTGATGCGCCGACTTCAGGGTGGATATCGTCACGTCCCTCCAGAACAACATACTCGACATTGGGATTGAGGTCAAGACAGTGAGCGAGTGTCAATCCCGATATTGAACCTCCAACAATTATCACACGAAGGCGATCTGAGGATTTCTGCCCTGCCATCTTAAAAAATGCACTCGGAAATCAATTGACGATCAGTTTCAGCTCTGACGAAATCAAGTAAAATGGCAAGAAAGATGCTACAGCGGTGTAGGTATATATTATGTTATGTTCAAGGAGTGATGTGAGTTAGGTGACTGGGTGAATTGTGGTGGGAAGCTCAGCTATCTTTTCTACCGAGGGGCAGAGAGGGCTTCCCTGTTACAGCACAGTGGGCTGGTGGGCCAGCAATTTGTTTACGACCCCATGAAGCGAGTCAAGCGATCCATCCAGCTGCGTCAACTCCACTACCGGGTAGCCCAATCCGGAATCCGCCACAAGCGTTCCTGTCACACTTTTTCAGCCAAGAATTCCTGGAAACCTGGTGCCGGTAAGTGGGAGGTGGGCTAGGGGAATTGTTTGGGTGCTTGTCAACGTATTCTTCAAGGATCGGCCCGCAGAGCGTCGTACTGATCCAGCCTTTTTGTGGGTAATACTGGCTGCAATTGGCAAGTCGCCCGGCGAGTAGATATCGGGCCCCTGGCAAAGCCATGGGCAACCAGGAGCATGGGCCGGTAGCTGCATTACAAGCCGTTTGATGATTTATGGGCTTAAAAAATACTCGTCCAAATGTGAAGAGATCTTCGTGCCGATCAGCAGTGGCTGGCCAGGGGAAGAAATCCTGTCGGGACTCGCCAACTTGGGAATGGGATGTAGTGATATGGATATGAAAACCTGATGGAGTTTCCAATTTACCTTTTTCTCGCTCTTTTCTGTACGAAGGTTTTCAGTACAAGATGCGGTTCGAAGTAATTTCTGTTGTGGCGTTCTGCTTGCCTCTTGCCATCCAGGCATTTGGTGGGGGTGCTTTGGAGAGGAGAGCAACAGATACAGTTGCTGCTCCGAACTGTTCTGTAAGCTTTTGCATTCCTAACTCAAAATTTGATTACTGATATCCATCCACAGTTGACATGTCTTGGAACTCTAATTCCACAGTACTGCGACTCGTTGACGGACACAACTTGCATCTGCACGAATACTGAACTCGCGGCTGTACTGTTACCATGTGCAGTGGCAGCGTGCAATGTGACAGACTCGCTGCAACTCGCACGATACCAAGCTGAAGTTTGCGAGACTCCTAACGATAAGACTCGGTACTGGCAACAGATACACACGTACATTGTGTTGGTACCTGTCACGACTATTTTCGTTGGTCTTCGGATTTTTGCCAGACTCCGGCTGAACATCGGACTTGGACCGTATGTATACACTGTAACAATCATTTTCTGTACGAGAGCAAAGTACTGACATGGTGGAAGTGATGATTACGTTCTGCTTGTCGCACAAGCTTTCTATCTGACAATGACCTCGACAGCTGTCAGTATCCTCCTACCCAGTGTATCCATTCATCCAATTTCATGATGGCTTCGAGTACTGACTGAGACAATCCAGTGGACAATTGCTGTAACAGGATTCGGACAGCACACGTTCTGGCTCTTGACTAGGCAAGTGATGAAAGCTTTGAAAGTATGTTCACCTGTCGATCCAGCATGCCTCCCCAATCTGACCAAAGAACCAGTTTTTCTGGATCAGTGAACTACTGTATCTCTCGGCAATTACATTCACCAAGCTTTCGCTCCTTCTTTTCTTCCGCCGTATCTTCCCGGATAACGGCTTTCGAAAGGCAACTTTATGGGCTGGAGCCTTCATCATCACGTCCAACATCTCTTTGTTCATGGCTCTTGCTTTTCAATGTGTAAGTAGCTTCTTCCAAAGCCACTTATAAGCTACCAATCTTCAACCTTGGCTTAGCTAAATTCCTCGCAGCTGCCGGTCCATGGTGTCTGGACAAATTGGATGTACAAGACGCCCCCTGTCCAATGTATCAACGTCTTCGCAGCAGTATATATTGCAGCTGGGATGAGCATCACCCACGACATCATGATTCTGTGCATGCCTATCCCCACGCTTTGGAGGCTCAACCTTGGTCTGCGGAAGAAGTTGAACTTGATGGTGATGTTTGGCGTCGGATCCTTCGTCATCGTGGCGAGTGTGATTCGACTTCCTTCTCTCATGAAGATGGGTGCTTCAAGCGATCCATCATGTAAGTTCCCCTTTTCGACGATCCCGCGCGTACTCGAACTCCCACTGATCTTACCAACCGCAGACGATCAAGCCCCTGTCGCCTTCTGGACGAACCTCGAAGTCAGTGTTGGTATAATTTGTGCTTGTCTCCCAGCATGTCGGTCCCTCATAGGTTTCTACTTCCCTCGGCTGCAGATGTCTCTCAACAACACATCCAGTAAGTCTTCTCCTCTCATCCTTGTCTGCTATCCCTATTGTCTGGTATATCTTCGCCATCCAACCTGACACCTCGCTCCGCTTTTCCACCAACATGCCCCAATGCACAACACAGACTTACCATTCTCCCTTACAGGCAACGGTCGCAAAACCCCCGGCTACACAAACCCCACCTCCTCGAAAAACACCAACGAGTTCTTCAGCAAAAAGCGCGCCGCCCGCGATAGTTTCCTCGAGCTCGACGACCGCTCCGGCACCGGCTCCCAAGAAGAACTCAAGTCCAAATCCAACTACAAATCCAACCACAACATAACCTCCACCCTCCAATCCAAGAAATCCTTCGACCACCGCCACCACAACAGTCACGACAAGGAGCAGGATTCTGACGCAGATAGTATCATGCATATACAAGGACACCACCAGGGGCCGATTGAGGAGCCGTTCTCACCGGCGGCGAGGAAGGGCTTTGGACATGTTGCTACGGTGGAAGTGGGAATCGGTGGTGGTGATAGAGGAGGTTTGGGTGGGGGACAGAGATCGCCTGATGGGAATAAGGGGAGGAACGGGAGAGGAATGGGGATGATGAAAGGTGGGGATATTGTGATGACGAGGACGTTGGATCAGAGTACGACCTTGAGGGAGTGAGTAGACTCGTCGATTGCGACGTGCATTGTCAATACTTGAACGATGAGACGATATGTGTGTATGATATGGAGTTTGTGGCGACGGCGTCGTTGGGAGAGGCACCGGGAAAATACATACGATACAAGACAGGCTGGGGAGAGAACAAAATTTTCCTGGTAAAACTACTACATTCGCTCGTTCAAAGACGTAAAATGAGAATAAACCTAAATAACCAGGGGGAAATCCTGTTGGTTTCTCTTGTCACCCCTATTTCACGTTGACAGCAGCAAGCATTGGTGACTGGGAAATATGTACTGTAATGTAATCCTTACCTTCTCATCAAATTCTCTGACTGAGCGCCGAGAACAAACTCTGCCATTATATGGCGATCACCCAGTAGAAGCGAAGTTTTCGGAGTTCCTGACGCCGCCTCGCAAACGCTCGCTCCCGAGGTGTGTCTTGGAAAACAGGTGGTTTGCTGCCATCCCGAAAATGAGTCCATAATGGCAATATTGTCTCTTGAAGCCCCCTCTGATTTTGCAGATCAGCGCTATGTTGATCAATCCTTCGCTAAGTTGCACTTTGGGATTCCTGCAGGTTGCAGATCTGTTGGGGTGCAACTGCCGAAGTCAGGGTTCTGCTGGGCCATGTCATTCGATTGTGAATGCTGAATCTAGAACCTGTCAAGGATAACGCAAAGCACAAATGGAGAACAGAGATGAGGTGTCAAGCAAAGTTGCATTCTTCTACTTTCGGTACGTCCAGTCTCGAATCCTGACCCCACACGACATTCTACAGCACATCATCGAGTCGCTAATGGCAACAATGCAGAAGCAAGAACATCACGGCCAGTTATCACCACACTTGAAACATGCCAACAATACCTCAGCATATATATGTACCTGCCATCACTTGCAGATGAACCCAGCCCGGCCAACGGTGTACGATCCTTCGCGATCACCAGTCTTGAAGACCGAAGGGATGCGATAAGTGCTCGCGTAAGCGTTTCCGAAAGGATTGTCGGTGAATGCTGGCATGTTGCGGTAGTTACCGTAGTCCCACTTGACTTCAGCTGGGCTGTCTTGGTTCCAGAGGCGAGGAACATGGAGGACGAGGCTGTTTAGAATGTTAATGAGGGTATCTAGACCAAAGTAATGAGTGGAACTTACTACAATGGTAGCTCTGAAGACATGCCAAATCCTTGTGGGCTGGCCAGGGAGTCGCGGGTGACGGCGGTGTTCTCACCAATTTGGTTGCACATGTTGTCGTAGATGTGGAGGACAGCGTGGGACTGCCAATTGCTGTGCTCGACGAAGCTGAAGGTACACCTGAGAAGTGTAAGTACATGCAGATCAGCAGGTTGGCAGGAGGTGATACTCACATGTTGTCAGCATTTGGATTGACGATACAGTCTTGGAAGCAGACACCGGTCTCAAGATGGATCAGGTGGTCATTGAGCTGTGTATTTCGTGGGTGGACGCGGCTCGAGGTCATTTCGCTGCCAGATGAAAGGGTAGTACGGCCAGAAGGGTTGACTCGGTCCTCGGAAGGAGTGGTACGATCGGAAGAGGGAATGATGCGGTCCTCTGAGGAAATCACGCTGTCAGATGAAGGGTTGGTGCGATCTGACGTTGGAATGACACGGTCCGAGGTGGGATTGACTCTCCCAGATGGAGTGCTAAGTCGGTCGGAAGCGGGAATAACTCGACCAGAGGATGGATCAATATTGCGATCAGAAGAAGGAACGTCCCGAGCGACTGGAGAAACACGATCAGAAGGGACGACACGATCCTCAGAGGGGATTGTGCGGTCTGTGGATGGGCCAATTCGACTAGAAGGATTGACTCGGTCGTCAGAGGGAGCGATGCGATCCTCTGAGGGTACAACGCGAACATGAGAAGGGATGACACGATCATCGGAAGGTATGATGCGTGGAATGACACGATCAGAAGGGCCAGTACGATCTGAAGCGGGAATGATGCGGTCTTCAAAAGGCATGATTCGACTGAAAGGGATCACTCGGTCGTCAGAAGGGACGATCCGCGGTTGAACACGGTCTGATGGGATGGTACGGCCAGCTGGATTGACGCGATCAGAAGGGCCTACACGATCCTGGAAAGGCACGGCACGGTCACTTGAAGGTCTGATCCGTCCAGATGGGATGATGAGGTCGTCCGAAGGGATAGTTCGCGGATGAATGCGGTCGCCAGGGTTGACGCGGCTGGTGCTGCTGAGAATGTCCTCAATGTTTTCGAGAAAATCTGGCATTGGAGCACCATTCGTGGCTACGATGAAGGCAAGAATGAGGGCCGTGAAGGCGAAGATCTTCTTCAAGAGTGCCGTCATATTGGCTTGATGATACGCCCTTGATGGACATGATTAGCACGAGGTCATGATCAAATCTTGTGAGACTTACTCAGGTTCCTGATGTACTTTTGGACGCAGAGGGAGCTTAATTGACTTGAACACGAGCAGAGAACCTGGTTCGAGCGATCAGTATGGCTTGCTTGTTCCCAAGCATTCGAGTTGATAATATCAAGAAAGGCTCTGACGTACGGACGAGATGTCAATTGAGTCGAACAATGGTGGAAGGGCGTATACTCGGAGGACGAAACGGTGTTTCTGAGAAGAGAAAGAGAAGAGAAGAGAAATGAAAGATTCCGGGAAGATGGAGAGGTATATGTACGTATTAGTTCCCCCACGTCACTTCACAAGCGGACTCAACAGATGAGATCTTCACTCCGAGTTTCGCTGGCTTGTTGCATTTTGGGAAAGAGCGGTTGTTTCTGTATCGCCGACGGCGGTTGCGATGAGCCTTGGCGGGCCGATCCGACTATCTAGGAAAGTACCTAGGAAGGAAAGAAGGGGAAAGGGCAATGTCACGAACAAGCGCTATCGGAATTGACAGAACTGGAATCAAATGAAGTCGATGACACACAGCTGCAGTCGAGATTTTGGAACATTAGCCAGACTGGACTCCCTTCACCTATCTCGAATGTCCCGCTGGCCAGCCGGCTCTTGGATCTCGCTTACTGTATTTGGATGCACACCAACACAGCGACCGATGGGCGACTTTCCCCATCCACCCCGAGCATTTCCAACCACGAGCCAGGAACGGATGATATTATGTTACGATATGCACATAAAGGCCGTGTGAATTTTTGAGTTCCCAAGCAGGCGTCAAGTCATGAGTTCGATGCTGTCCTTTGTGACGATTTTTGACACATTCCGCAGTGCAAAGAACAACGGTGGTAGGGTGGATAGTCTGCCGACCATGGCGCGATCTGAAAAGACTAGACATGTTCAGCCAACATCCCTAGATAGCAGACACTATTTGTATGAGATATGGCTTAAGTGTTGGCCTGTAATCGACGTCAGGATGTTGACCTCGCCGGTAAAGAATTAAAAAGTCCATTGAACAGCGACCATCGGACCTTTCACAGCGCGAACTAGCCTGCCTTTCTGTAATCGAGTACTGGAAGAAAGATCTAGTAGTCTGTGTACAGTGTGTCGTATCTGGTGAGCTCCGCTAACTAACTCCTGCAAACTGCTCCCGAGGCTCAGTGGTATTACTCGGCACCCAGCAAAATTTTACCTATCGCTAAGCCTGATATATAACCAATTAAGCGATTCTCCACCACGACAATCGGAACACCGGCCTGAACTGGCGTGACTCCGATTGTACGGATCGCCAACTTCGTATACGAACACCAACTACCTGTTATGGTAACGGCCGGAAAATAAAAAAACGTATTAAATTACGTTTCTAGACTGGAGTAAATCTCAACAAGCCTCCGGGTAGTTGAGTTTCCAGTTGAGTTTTGCTGTTTTTTGGTTTCTGTGTCCGCTTCGCTTCTTCCACCGAAAGACAATTCTATTCTTTTGCCTTGTCGCTGCTCGCGATAAATGGCTACCTTTGGGTATATTTTTTTCTGTTTTGCTTTGTTTTAGGTGTTTGTTGTTGTTGACATTGTGGGGGCTGTCATCTTAAGCGAGAACATAAATCTTGGTGGCCTGTCAGGTGTAAGCCACGCCAAGGCACAGCCACCACCATTTTTTTGCCTGACGTCCCGACTCCTACAGAATATAAATCTACATATCCTCCTCGAAACATTCAAAAGTCAGGGTGTGACAGAGACGAAACCCACGATGTCCTTATATACTGATAATCCGCTGCTGAGAGGACATGCTCAGATTCGGCTGTTGAAGATACGTCCTGCCTTAGCCTCGGCCACAACCCAGATTACGTGCATTTTCGACACCTTCGAAATCAACGAGGCTCCCAGATACCAAGCTTTGTCGTATGAATGGGGAGCAAAAGATCACATCAAAATTGTCGAGGTGATGAATCGATCTATAGCCATTCGACTTAATCTGTGCCGTTTTATCTCCAGCCTCCAACACCATGGCTACCACGGCTACCTCTGGTGTGACGCGCTATGCATCGATCAGAACAGCGACTACGAAAGAAACCATCAAGTCCAGCTAATGAATGAAATATACCAAAAGGCAGAGCGCGTATTGGTGTGGTTAGGAGAGCCGGATGGGTTCAGCTCCTGCTCATTCGAAGCTCTTCAGCCACTCGCTGAAGTGAACAGGTTCAGTTCCGTACCATTCGAAACACGTGCCAATGTATGGATAGGACTGCTCGCGATATCACAGAGAAAGTATTGGACAAGAGTATGGATAATACAAGAGATCACAGTGGCGAGAGATATCGAAGTCTTTTGTGGAAAGCAGAAGATACCATGGTCGGTCCTCTCTACCGCAACCAAGTTTCCACCCGACAAACTCACAACTTGGGCTTCGGATCTTTGGACTCCTCTTCCGGATAACGAGGATCAGCAACAACTCATGCGACGCGGTATCGGTCGGCAACTTCATCATAGCACCATGTATGGACTTATGGGCTCTCAGAGGCGCTGGCCAAGATACAGGGAGACGATCACAACCCTTTGCAATCGCTACAAGGGCTCGGAGTGCGAGGACCGAAGGGACAGAATCTTCGCCTTATTCAAGATCTCGAAGGAGGTTGCTCTCGGCCGTGACTTCTCCATTGACTACAAGAACAATTTGGAAGGCACCTTTCTGGCGCTTATGGCCTGGGCGGGCGCAAGCAGCATCGCTTTGGACGCCCGCCTCCACTTTGCCATTCAAGCGGCCGAGTCTCTGAGCCTGCACTGGAAGGATTACTTAGTGGAGTCTAAGATCGGCTCCAGACAGCAGAGGTCGCCATCATTCACCAAATGGGCGAACCAGCCGTTCGAACTCTCGCTCCCATGCAAGTATCTTGGAGTATGCAAATCCGAGCCATATCCCCAATCATTGGCCAGAATCAAGATCAACGAAGCAGTTCTTCCATACGAAGCAGCAGCCTATATATCGCTTGACTGCTTGGACAGTCTAGGCTACGGTGAGTTCGGGCTCTTCGCTTTCGAAACTGCCAACATCCTCCTGTTATGTAAATCTGTGGAAGATCGCCAATGGACAGTCCGCGGCAGAGCTTTCTACCACTTTCGTAACCAACCAACACCCGAGCCAATCTCCATCCCCAGTGTCTTCAAGGGACTAAACATTATTCGGGAAACTTACAATAACACCCCCAGCTACAGCATACAACTCAGAAATGTAGCCCAACTCATGGAACTCCTTCTCGACAAGCTTGATTCTCAAGTATGGCTTCACCCATGGAAATCAACCAGGTCTGGGGTTGGTCTCGGACCGTCGAAGTTGGTGAAGAAAGAGGATAAAAACCTCAAGACTCAACTTAGCGTGGTCACCATTACTGGAGCAGTTTTATTGTCAAGTAATCATGAGCAGCAAGATGCAGAGGAGGATTGCGAGCAAGACTCGATCGAGGCAGACTGTGAGAAACTTCAAGCGATATCCGAGTCTCTGGCAAAGCCCCGCGTGCAGAAACCGCCAATTGAAAAACCTCGACAGAAATTTGGTAGCTCATCACTACTGAGCATGAGACACCGACGCGTGCTTGACCCTTGGTGTGAACGAACCCCTGTGTTCGAAGGTGACAATTCGCCCATGCCTCCACTTGATCGACAATTCTCGAAGGAACTTTTAGTGACTACGCCAGAGGTCCATTTGGATCTACCCACGGGCTTATCGCCAAATATCTCTTATTTGAGTGCTAGAGAGGCTTGAAAAGTGGCATACTTATCGCTTGACTTCTGTGAGCTAAGTCCCTTCGGCATGTCGCGGGCGGCAACCATGTGGAGCACTGATGCCGCTTTCTATCCGCTCCAGTGCCGAGGCTTTGGACCAATTGTTCCTGACAGAGATCAACCACTGTCAAGGGCTGTCCCGGTGCCGATGGTTCATGGTCCAAGGATAGAGAATACTTTCGCTGATCTGGGGAACCCTTTGTCGAACTTCTCGTCTTAACCTCGATGTGTATGGACAATCAACTCTCGACTTCTGGATGGCATCGATTTTGAACCTCAATCTAGACTTTCCTGGCTCGGACAGATTGCGACAACTACTCGGACATGTATCTACGCGCACCAACCACTTCACGACGCTTACATGATGAACGTGTGCATGTGGCCTCCAAGGATTTGCCCGCTCCGCTAAAAGGTACCGAAAACTATTCTCACGCGCACCAATCACTTCTCGTCGCTTAATAAATAACAAACGTTATATCGCACCCTCCAAAGCTTGTGATCTTCCCACCAATGCTAATTCTTCCTCTAAACTAGTGTTCTGTGGAGAGGGCGGGGTATTGCGGGGTGAAGAACTCGAGAATGCTTGTCAATGCTTGTCGATGCTTGGGGATGCTTGACACCCATTCTTCCCGCCTTCTACATTCGGAATTTCCCCTTCAGATCCTGGCGGAGTATCGTCCAATCTACGAACACCCAGGAGTTGCTAGCGGCATGGGAACTTCCATTCCACCTCTCAAAGTGACAAGTCCGCAGAACAGACTTCGTGGAGGAAGATCTGCAACACTTTCCAGCTATCTGGAGTATAAGTACCCACGATGTTCCACTCTCAGACTGCATCTCTTCCACTTCTCTCAACCTTCTCTTCAACGGTCCAAGGTAGCCAACTGAAAGTGATCAAATATGTTCTCAAGACTAAGCCTCGAGGCGTTTGCCCTCAGCCTTCTCGCTACCGGCTCACTTGTACACGCCGGCCCTTGCGATCTCTACGCCTCCGGCGGTACGCCTTGCATTGCCGCCCACGGCACCACTCGTGCTCTGTACAACGCATATACTGGCCCGCTTTATCAGGTCAGTACACCTCGAATTTCACATCACATGCTCGATTGGTATTCCGAAGTATTTCGGTAGCATCAGACTACACCTACCGTCAACACATTTTCCATCTTCAGGAGAATCCTGCTAATACCACACAGGTGAAACGAGGATCTGACAACACTACCACTACCATCTCTCCAGTCTCTGCGGGTGGAGTCGCCAACGCCGCAGCACAAGATACATTCTGTGCTAGCACAACCTGTCTCATTACCATTATCTACGACCAGTCCGGCCGTGGCAATCATCTCACGCAAGCTCCACCAGGAGGCTTTAACGGACCAGATATTGGTGGTTACGACAACCTCGCCAGCGCCATCGGTGCACCAGTCACTCTCAATGGCAAGAAAGCGTATGGTGTCTTTGTCTCACCAGGAACTGGTTATAGAAACAATGCTGTTTCTGGATCTGCCACCGGTGATGAGCCAGAGGGCATGTACGCTGTGCTTGATGGGACTCACTACAATGATGCTTGCTGCTTTGACTATGGTAATGCCGAGACCAACAGCAAGGATACTGGAAATGGCCATATGGAAGCTATTTACTATGGCGACAACACTGTATGGGGATCTGGTGCAGGTCAGTAATTTTATCCTTCGTATTTCACTTCTCGCGAAAACCTCGAATGATACTGACAGTACTTACAGGGAGTGGACCATGGGTCATGGCGGATCTAGAGAACGGTCTTTTCTCAGGCCAAGGCACCAAGAACAACGCAGGTGACCCGACCATTACATCGCGCTTCGTCACTGCAATTGTGAAGGGCCAGCCCAACCAATGGGCTATCCGAGGAGGCAACTCTGCATCTGGATCACTTTCTACCTACTGGACTGGAGCTCGCCCAACCGTAGGCGGATACAACCCAATGAGCTTAGAAGGTGCCATTATCCTCGGCATCGGTGGTGACAACAGCAATGGCGCCCAAGGCACATTCTACGAAGGTGTTATGACCACCGGGTACCCCTCGGACGCAACTGAGAACTCCGTCCAAGCTAACATCGTCGCCGCCAAATATGCCACCACATCCCTTGTCAGCGGCCCAGCCCTCACAGTCGGCTCATCCATCTCCTTCCACGTCACCACACCCGGCTACACCGACCGCTACCTCGCTCACACCGGCGCAACTGTCAACACTCAAGTCGTATCTTCCTCAAGCACCACCGCTCTTAAGCAAGGCGCCAGCTGGAAAGTGCGCGCTGGTCTCGCGAACAGTGCTTGCTACTCCTTTGAGTCCACCGATACAGCAGGAAGTTATATTCGACACTCTGGCTTCGCGCTCTTGCTCAACGCCAATGATGGAAGTAAGATTTTCAACGAAGATGCTACGTTCTGTCCTCAGGCTGGACTGAATGGCCAGGGAAGCACGATCAGATCGTTCAGCTACCCGACGAGATTCTTTAGACATTATGCTAATGTCGGATATATTGCCAGCAATGGTGGTGTTCACGCATGGGACAACCCTGGGTCGTTCAATGATGATGTGAGCTTTGTTGTTGGTGCTGCTTTCGCTTAGAGGTTTGGACTCGCGTAGCGGGGTGTGCCCTGCCCTGGACGATGGAGGGTTGGATCGAGATTTGACAGGCTGTGGTAGAAGAGGAGCCAGAATTATTATGTATATAGGCAACGTGTATTGGAGATCACAGCAGTGAGAAGACAAAATCATGTCAGCATTCTACCGAGGATTTCTCTCTCTGATTTGATCTGTCGATATGGTCTAACAATCGACTTGTAAAATGCTCTTTGGTAAATGAGACGAATTAATTAGCGGACCTATCCTGCAATGGAACATCCAAGAACACGCTAACAGAGTTCAGAAGAATAGTGGACCATGTTCCAAGAACACATCAGAATATCTCCTTCACATTCTCAGCGGCTCCTCCGTCGAATCCTCCATAGCGTAATGCCTATACTTCTCAGCAAACTTAACTCTAAAAGCCTTCCCATAGATGATCATCGGAACAGCCGTCAGCATAGATACAAGAGCCAGCACGGCACACAGAATGAACGTGTTCCTGTAACCCATTGCAGTCACCCACGGATTGAACGCGAAGACGATGACCGTTGCAAGTGAATTGCGTACTACTGTGACGGCTACTAGTGCGCCTCCTAGGATCTGGTTTTGAAATATGATTAGCACGGAAGGCTTGAGTAAGTGAGATTTTGTATGGCACTTACGTTGATGTAGGAATCGTAGAGGTAGACCAGACTCAAGTTTGAGATGGCGGCTAGTGCGAATCCAAAGAGTCCTATTCCACAAAGAGGTGCGATCCAAGGTAAGCCCTGTAGACAACGCATTTTAGTTTGAGCTCAACAGAGGAGGCAGATCAGGAAGGTGAAAGAAGAGACATACAGCGGTAGCTCCAATCCCATAAAGCAGAAGTCCCGCCGGGCCCAAAAACGCCGGCAGCAGACACAAATACAGTCTAAATTCCGGCTCATAAACACCATTATTCCTCTTCGATAGAATGAGAATAAGCCAATCCGATAAGGGACCTCCATAAATAGAACCGATGATTGCACCGATGAGTGCAGGTATGGACATGAGTCCTAGTGCGACGGGCCCGAAGTTATAGGGTGGTGGGGAGAAGAGCGCGGCTTGGCTGTTGCCGACGACAGCGAAGAGGGAGAGGATGCAGCCGTATTGGAGGGAGACGTATGCTACGGCCGGGAAGCAGTAGAGGTATATGAAGGGTCGGAAAATTATTTTGATGAACTGGGTTGCTGTTCCGGGTGTGTTTGAAATTAGGCGATGGCGCTCTAGATAACTCTTCATCGGAATTGAGCGGTCGATCCAATCTCGTCCGGGCTGTCCGTTGGTAGGCATGCTGTTATTGGTTGCTGTGGCTTGGAGGGTGTTTTTCTTTGCATCACTTTCAGCCGACTTGGTAATATCGTTTGTTGTCGTCTGCTGTCGAAGGTGGACTGGTTGGACTGCGTTGATGAGTGGTGAGGAGTATTTGGTTTCTTCGTAGAAGAAGACCATAGCCAGGAAGGTGAGTCCGGTGAAGATGACACAATACCAAAACATCCATGGCCATCCTTGGGCTGTCAGGATGAAGCCGGAGGCGACGGGTGCAGCGAAGACCTGTTTGGTCAGCCAATGTCATTGGGTAGCGAAGATTACTTACACCAAGGTTGACCATGAGGACGTATATGCCATTCATCGTTCCTCTCTGATGCACAAAGAAGAGATCTGCAATCTGCTACATGTTAGATGTGATGTTTCGACTAGAGTCCCAAGAAGATCGCACCGTCATTTGAACAATGGCATCTCCCACTGCTCCGGCCAGTCCTGACATCAAATTGCTCCCGATGAAGTCACCTAATACTCTAGATCGTGCCATCCACACAGACGATAGCGTAAGAGCAAGCGACGTAGCCAGATACATGGGTCGTCGGCCATATTTGAGGGTAAGTGGGATGAGGATGACTCCACCCACAGCCAACGCAGCAGTGTTGGTGGCGTACGAATTGCTCAAGTTCGCGTAAGAGATACCGAGTTCTTCATTCCAGACGCCATATGCTACTGTTCCAATATCGAGGCTAGAAAAGAGATCAGATCGGGAGTTCTTGAGCTGCGAATAGGGAGTTCTTACATTGTGTAGACCCAAAGCGTATATATCGCCGCAAGCGAGAAGTTCAATGACTTTCTCCATGTTGACCAGTTCTGTATTGGCTTAGACTAAACTCAAGCTTGTATTTCCCAATGGTTATTGCTCACCAGAGGATCATTGGGGTCACAGGATGGCTGTGGTTGAAGAACAATGTCGGATTTGCCAGGTACGGTGATGAGACGTTCAATGTCTCCTTTGCCAGTGGCTGTGCGAAATGTCAGCAACCTGTTTGCTAACTATCGACTTTGACTATTTGTACCTTCGTGCAGGAGCACAGTTCCTGGAGGAGCAGCTGTGATGGTATCTATACGATCCAGGGACTGGTCCATGCTTACGACACTGGAGCAGTGTTGGGAAGATGTTGGAGTGGTTCTCGCTTATGGCAGGCAATGAAGTGTTGAACGGTAATGGACTTCGAAGATAAGGGACTTATTCCAAACAATGTAGTAGATGATGCAAATGTCGAGATGAGTGAGTAGACTCCGAGGTCAGAGGATGCCTTGTAGTGTTATAGACAACAGCAACCCTCACACAGCCTTACACGAGTAGCAGATAAGGAGTGATCCATGATCATCTACTAGTGTTATCTTTCCTGGACCGTATCTCCAAGAAATGCCCTGTAGCTTGGGATTAGAGATTGGAGAGCAAAGACGAAGCCACATCCCCACCTCCCCGCACCTTGAGGCAGGGCAGCTAAAGTGTTGTTGAAGTCTGAAAAGTGGAGCGACGTTATCGCTCTGGAATTTCTCGGCTCGGCTGGTCATACCCAATTGGGTCTGCCGCCATGCTAGAGCACTTTAGGAGTCACTAGACATCGACTTGCATTGCAAAATGTAAATCCCTCTGATCCTCTTTCTGTCTCGATAAGTTATTCCTTTGAGTTCATGCTCTTCACTCTCAAGACGCAGGCAGGTACTTTTCCACACATGTGAAATGACACAAATATACTGATCCCTGAAGCTAGTATCTTGGCAAGTCACGACACCTCCCAGTTGATACACTATCCATGAGCAGTTCTTCATAAAACCCTCGAAACTGTATCTCCTAGTATCTATCTGAAATCATCTGTGTGAAGTTTGAGCAGCCATGGGACTCTTACACGATGTTCTCTTCGCCCCTGGCGTGTCAATTGAGCAACGACAAGCTGCGACCAATCGCATCAACTCCGACCCTGGCGTTCCGGACAGCACAACGGCGACCAAGCCTTTTTGGCTGGAAGATGCCTCACCAATCTCCAAAATTCGTTCGGAAAATCTTCAGGAAGAAGTCGATGTTGTCATCATTGGATCAGGAATTACAGCGGCAGCAATAGCTCGAGAACTGCTGAAAGATGGACAGACAGCAACACCGAGAATCGCGGTATTGGATGCTCGAGATATCTGCAGCGGAGCCACAGGCAGAAATGGAGGCCATATCAATGAAGCGGGTTTCGACGTGTACGCCAATGCGGCCGAAGTATTAGGAAAAGACATCGCAGCAAAAATTACTCGCTTCCGATTGGGACACCTTCCTCTTCTACTAGATGTTGCCCGAGACGAACACCTGACAGAAGAGACTCAGATCCGGACCGTCGAGTCTGTTTTTGCATTTTTCGACTCATCTCGATTCGAGGAAGCAAAGGCTGCGTTGGCTTTGTTCAAGGCCGATATGCCTCTCGAATCAAAAGAACATCGACTTTACGATGCAGAAGATGCTCGCAAGGTCAGTCACAGATCAGAAGTTCTTTGATCGCGGTACTGATTGTAAGGCCCAGAGATTCCTTCTTCCAGACGTATGTGGTGCAATTACATACCCCGCGGGTGCTGTATGGCCCTATAAGTTTGTAGCCAACATCTTTCAGCGGCTTTTGGAGTCAGAAAAAGCCAATCTTTGGCTAGAGAGCAATACTCCTGTGACTGCAATCTCGGCACCCGACCATGACAACTCAAAGTTTACTGTTGAAACTCCACGAGGAAATATCAAAGCAACACATGTGGTTCATTGCACAAATGCTCATGCCGCGCATCTCATCCCGGGATTACGGGGCCACGTCGTTCCCCTGAGAGGCCACATGTCTGCTCAAGCCCCGGGGAAGTCATTTCCAGATCAATCCCATCGCTCGTGGTCGTTCATCTACACCAAAGGATTTGATTATCTCACTCAGCTTCTCCCCAGTTATTCTTCTTCGAGCCCGCTCTGTACTGGAAGCGAGCTGATGATGGGCGGTGGCTTTGCGCAGGGCTCAGGAGGAGGCCTCGAGGATTTCGGTGTCGCAACAGACAGCCGTCCATTCGATTTCCATACCAAGGTACATTTGACTGGTATTCTGCGAGCTGCTTTTGCCGAGGACAAATGGGGCGAAGAAGAGAGCACACCGATCAAGTCGATGTGGACGGGCAACATGGGCTTCACGTACGACAGCCTCCCTTATGTTGGAAAGGTTCCTTCTTCTTTGACAGGACGTAGTGTGCATGCGAAGTCACTTGGTTCGGAGTGGATTGCTGCTGGATTCAATGGAGAGGGTATGGTGCATGCTTGGAGAAGTGGTATTGCTGTTGCTCAGATGATACTCGAAGAAACCACTCCGAACTCGTCTCATGGGTGGCAGGAATGGTTTCCAGACCAGTTGTTGATTTCAGAGGAGCGAATACAAAATTCCGACCTGCAGAGCCATGAGGCAGCCTCGTCGTAGCTAGACTGTAATATGGAGGACTTTCGGTCATTCAAAGGAAACATTCTCTGCAACTTGCCCCATTGGTTGACGTGTAGCTTTCTGTCACCAACCAATGCACAGGGTTATTAAGTTGTCGAAAGAGAGGTAGGCGAAATGTTAAAGGCCTCGGGGAATAAGGGGCTCGCTAAGCAAACCCAGTATTCAGAATGCGCATATCTGAGTATAAATGATGCGTATCCACTATCCCAAATTAGGTCTGCCGCCACGCTAGCTATTCGAGCGGGAAGTAACGTCCGCCAGCTCCCCGACACCTCAACATGTCTTATCTGGACTCTTGATATATCTTCATTGAACTGGCGGCAACAAGCGGCCACGCATATGTATGAGTGAGCCTAAAGCATATCCGATCAAGGAGCAGCCAAACACTCCCGGTTGCTGCAGTTCTCGCTCCTACTTGTCGAGAGGTTGGCATCATGCCCCGTCCTTGTATGCCGGCAGATGGAATGTTCACCAATTTCGAGTTATGTAAGGCCGGGCTCGTTTCAGCGGCGCCCTCGCGCCGTCATCAACGAACGATAACAGGCTGCCTCCAATGTAAGTAGGCCCTCTTTCAGTATTTCGTATACAAATTAACAAGTGGGTAACCGAACCTAGGCAGACAAAGGAAGAAGAAGTGTGATGAACGACTGCCAAGGTGTTCATTATGTGTAAAGTACGATAGTATTTGTGAACGAAAACGAAGCTCGAGGCACCGTTCTCGTTCAAGCTCTACTTCCAAAACGGCAGAAAGCCACTCTCCACCGAACATTGATGTTTTAGTGCAGAGAGCTGCATCCAATGTTGCAAATGGCTCACAGGACACGGAAATGTCGCTTACTCGAAGACCGGGATCTTCTGGGTCTGACAATTCTATCTTCTCGTTTGATCAACAAAATACTACTATTGAGTACGAGACAAGTGCCGCTTCACTCAAAAGTACTCTGCGGTCACCAGAGATGATCACTTTCAGCCTGCCGAACGAGCGCATAGTCCTTGACTTCCTCCTAGAAAGAATCGACAACTTGACGACGCCGAGCTATATGGGTCCCAAGATGTCAATTCTCTACAGTGCTTTGCCTATCGCAATTGCTTCGCCAGCAATGAAGAATGCAATGATGGCTTGCGGTTTCGCATTGCTTTCCCAGATCTCGTGGGGAGACGATAGTAGCATGCAAGCCCGGTCTTACCAGGGCAAAGCTCTCAATGAACTTGCAGGCAGCCTACTTCACGGTTCTGAAGAAGGGATCTTGGCGACAATCCTCCTCCTCCATCTATTTGAGGTAGGCTTTCGACAATCTTTTACAAGGGCAATTATCTGATGATGAGCAGAAAATATCTTGTGATTCTGTAGCTTCCAAGAGAGTTCATCTTCTGGGTGCAAATAGCCTCATCGCGATATCTCAGAGCGCTGCTGTAAGCAGGTCGCCACCAACAAAACTTCACGCTTACCTACTCGAAGCATGCATATATCACATTACTCTCTCTGGCACGTTTAGTGGCATTTCCCACCCTCCTTTCGAAAGGGACCATATTTCCAAGCTTTTTATGCTGTTGAAAGGGGCTTCAGGTGACACCAAGAACATGTGGAAAAGCAGTGCACTCATCGGAATATGCCAAACATTGTTCGATGCAATATTTCGGATCTCAATACTGCGTCGTCAGTTACCTCTGACAGAGTTTGACCAGCTCTATGCACAGGAACTCAAGGAAATTATCCTCAAATGGCGATGGGACTCGACTGAAGGAAGTGCACCTGAATATCGAAGACAAGACTCACGCCCGCCAGAGGCGATGGTCAGAACAGGACACATGTATCGACTTGCATGTCTCCTACTCGTCGAGAAGATCCTGGCTCCTGATCTGGCAGCACACCACCAAGTTCCTAAAGACCTGATCGTTCAATTCTGTCATATCTTCCGACAACTTTCACCGGAACTTGCTAAGCACTCAGTTCATCTCTGGCCCCTGCTGATCATGGGGACAGCAGCACAGACAAGGATCGAACGACAATTGTTTCTCGCTCCTCTTCAGAGCCAGCAAACCATTCCCGGTTTTGGGAACCGACGTCAAGGCTGTACTTTCCTAATGCGGTGTTGGGGTCTAAGGGAAAGCTCCGATGAAGCTCTCGGCTTGGATATCTTGCTGAGGGACGATCTCCTGTGTGAAATCTTTATCTGAGGTGGAACACTCGCGCAGTGATAAATTCGGAACAGAAAGGGAACTAGTGGGCTTTGCTTGGCCTGTATCAACATTGGGCTTGCGCTTTTCCAAATGCGGACTGCCGCCACGCTATTGCGCCTCGCTTCTGCTCGGCCATCTTCAAATACCCCGCCTCGCGCATGTTATGTATGCAGGACGGACACGACCTACGGCACATCATTTAGAGCTCTCATGTTAGATAACTGTAAGGTACGTCTCACATTATCACTCGCATGTCTTCGCTCCGAGGCTAAGATTACTCATCCTCGGGTCCCCTGCTTTTCACACCAGGTTGATCTGTACCCTTTTCTTTTTGCTAATGCAACATTCCCGTGTCCGATAAGTCTATTCAGCTCAGGTCCGAGATAGCTGGCTTTGTATTCTTACCTCTTTACAAGTAAGTTGCTGCTACGATGGGTGTGTGAGGAGTACCGACTGATTTTCATCCGAGATAGAAGCTCCTCCCAAAGCGAATTTCAAGATCAGTTCTACTTCCGAAGATCACAGCAACCATGGGAAGCAATGGAGTGCGCACGTGGCAAGAAATCTGCTCTGAGAAGCGAGAGAAGAGGAACAATGCCATACTTTCGGCATGGAGAATTCCAAATGTTGAGACTTTTACAGCGGAAACAAATCTACTCGATGTTCCGGCGCTGAGTAGCATCTTGACAGAGAGTGAAATACATATCACTACTGACTACGATGCTGTGGGTATTGTGGAAGCAATCCGCGAGAGACTGTTCACCTCCGAGGCAGTCACCACGGCATTTTGTAAACGGGCTGCAATTGCACAACAATTGGTAAGCTCTCAACTCCATTTCCACAAGTACAAATCCTGATATGGAAACACAGACGAACTGCTTGTCAGAGATATTTTTCGAGGAAGCGATCGAAAATGCAAAAGCTTTGGACAAGATGCGACTCGAGCACCCTGATCGCCCACTTGGGCCGTTCCACGGACTCCCCATATCGCTCAAGGATTCCTTCAAGCTTCAAGGAAAGGACTCTACGATTGGCATGACATATTTTGTAGACAAGTCTGCAGAGCGGGACTCCCCACTGGTCACAATAATCAAATCCTTGGGTGCCATTGTGTACTGCAAGACCAACGTTCCTCAAACGATGATGACTGCCGACTCGGACAACAATGTTTTCGGGCGAACTCTAAATCCAAACAACAAGACCCTCACTGCCGGTGGCTCGACCGGAGGTGAAGGCTCCCTCATCCGTTTGAGAGGTAGTGTTCTCGGTGTTGGAACCGACATTGCTGGCAGCATTCGCATTCCTAGCGCTGCCAACGGAATATATGGATTCAAACCCAGCTCGCAGATCATTCCGTATGCTGGTCAGCAAAGCCCTGTAGCTCCAGGAACAGTCGGAATCACGCCATCTGCGGGACCAATGGCTACTTCAATGCGGTCTTTTCAGTATTTCATAAAGACCATCGTGGATGCGGACCCAACTATTTTCGATTCATCGGTATTGAATATCCCGTGGCTTGGAAAGAGTCTGCAAAATACCCGCCCACTGCGAGTTGGACTCATTACGGACGACAGTCTCCATTCGCCAAGTCCACCAATGAGAAGAGCTCTGCAAGAGGCAGTCGAGAAACTCACCGCTGCGGGCCAGACAATCGTACCCATCCGACTTCCAAATGTAGCTGAGAACATGCGTCTCACTCTAGATCTCTTTACATTAGATGGATCCAAGGTTAGAAAGTCCCCTCAACTGCTCAATTTGCCCTCAATATAATCTGACAGAGCTCTAGTTCACCATGAACCTGGTCGAGAGCACAGGCGAGCCCTGGGTCCCATCTGTCGTCAGACAAGGTCTCACCGCAGCTCCTGCCAAAAGTCTGGAGGACTACTTTCGTCTCAACCATCAGAGAAACATGGCAATAGCTGAGTTCCACAAGCTCTGGCTTACAAATCAGCTGGATGTCATTCTCACGCTTCCGGCGCCTCATACTGCTGTCCCATTCGATCAGTGGGATGTTGTAACATATACTGCTCTGTATAATCTGTACGACTGTCCCGCGTGCGTCATTCCCGTTGGCTCTGTGTCACCTCAGGATGTGAAGGACGAACTTTACAAATATGGGGACGAAGACAAGAGGACATATGATCTGTGTAAGTCCTTCGCTAGTGTTTATGGATGAAATCTTTGATTATGACTGTGCTGACGTACCGTGTTTAGACACTGGTCCAGAGGATTATGCTGGAGCTCCAACGTCGATACAACTTGTGGGTAGGAAGCAGCGAGATGAGGAGCTGGCAAACATCGCTGTGTTTATAGACGGTGTTCTCAATCCCTCAGGTGCTTTGTAACACAGATCCCCCCAGTTATGTTCATTCTCGCACCAAAATATAACGATCTGATCAGGCTGTGCCGTATGTTCTCTAAGGATGTGCCACTTCGGCGAGCGTTTGTTGGAGGAGTCCACAGGATTGATTGTACATTACGCAGCCGGAAATTATGGAAATACAAGATTGTGATTCCTCATTTTGGTCATTGTTTAACAAACTTTTGAAAGAACCTGTCTAGATTATTGTTGACTAGGATGATGCTACGTCGACTTTGTCTACAACGAGATGAAAATACTCTTGATTTATCCAGAGCATGATAGCCAACCGCAACCGTCTGTGATTCCTCGTTGTTGAGGTACACTTTTTGCTGTCAAGTTTCTATTCACTGCCATTTTCACCACCGGCGACTTCACAATACCGCCCTTAGTACCACGGCGGTATCATACCACAACGACAGCCAAGTCAGCATAACCTTCTTGTGGAACCATCCCACTGGACAACTCGATCTCTGAATACTTTCAGCTTTTACAAGATGCCGGCTCAGAGTACCTGCAACTACTCACCTTGGGTGTGCGCTTCAATGTCTTCGTGTTCTCTGGCGCGCCGAGGCCGACTCTAGAGAGTCTATATATACTGCACTTCATGACTGGCAAGATCTTATTGCTTAGTCTTCTGGGGGGAGGCGGGGGGGGGGACTACAATGATTATCAAAGCACATAATCGATTCACCTAATAAATGCGCATTTGACAGCGCCCAGAATTCGCTCTCGTATCTTCCAACTAGAAACCACCTCACACCATTAACTCATCAGTTCCACTTGAACTTAAAAAGTATATATTTCCTCTCTAACCAGCCATTGTGTCTATATGAAACTAATGGATTCGCATGTCCGTACCCATGGGAAGGACCTCCGGAGTGCACGTTTCACTTCGACCAAAATCTTTAGTTCCATCTATCACTCTCTTAACTTAAA
Source organism: Cadophora luteo-olivacea (assembly GCA_026120085.1). Classification (NCBI taxonomy): domain Eukaryota; kingdom Fungi; phylum Ascomycota; class Leotiomycetes; order Helotiales; family Ploettnerulaceae; genus Cadophora; species Cadophora luteo-olivacea. Next base: position 307,711 of record JALRMC010000040.1, on the reverse strand, counting down.
ATATCTTACAGATAACGTCATACTAATCCCGAGCCCAGCAACATATTATACTTTCCGAATTATGTTACTGCTGTCAATCATGTAGCTAGCTGCCATTGTCGGATTCCCCCACGCCATCAAAGTTCTCATCGCTATCCATTCCTCCAAACCACCGGTCGTACGTTAAGTAACTATTCTCTATTTCGCTCTCTGTTAAAGAACCTCGAGGAAGCATCTTTGACTTTCTTCATATTTTCTCAATTTTTCGTATGAAAAAAATTTAGGTTCAAAAGCCAGCTTGAAAGTCTCCTCCCACCAGTCTCCATAGCATGTGCGTGGTCTTGTCGTGTCTAGTGAATTTCGTCATGATCTGTGGGCGAGGGAGTTGGGATCGAGGGGTGCATAACTTTTATACCCTTTTCGGACAGAGATGCAATTCATTGGAATCATTGGAATCATTGAGATCATTTCGAATTTTCAAATTTTCGACTCCGTACCATTTGATATTTGCCAAGCCAGATTCACATTGCACATCGATCCCAACCCTCGCACATGGCTTATTGATACTATATTGCCTACCCATCAACCCCGCAGGATTGGTTCACCTCTCAGTCAATTGACTTTTACTCTTATTTCGGACATTTCTTCACATCCATCCGCCACTCCCCACCTCATCCTCCCACCCCTCCCCCAAAACCTCCCCCACAACCCCCCAAAACTCAATCTCATCCATCACACTCCCAAACCCCAAACAAGTAACCAACTTCGCAAGTCCCTTCTTCAATCCATCGATGGCTCTCTGACTCTTCCTACCAGAATCAAATTGGCTCCCCCGGGCCTTTCCAATCAATCTCTCCCACCCATACCGTCCAACTAGTAAGAACCACGCCTGTACCGGCGTAATCTCCCAGTTCTCCTTTGGCATGCACTCGCTCATCTCGTACAAGCCTCTTAGATCGAGTGGTGGGACGCGCCATGTGGTGCCTGGAGCGGGGACTTCTATTGGGTGATGAAGACTCCCTTCTCTAGTCTTCTCTGTTTGGATGCCTTGCGAATGGGAGTGGGAGTGAGAGTGAGGTGATAATGTGTGATCGGGATGTATATGAGGATGTGGATTTGGATGAGTGAACGACGAGGCGTGTGAGAAGAGGTGTGTGGTGGCCATTAACTCGTGGCCTGTAGCTGCGGATGAGGGGTCAAAGGGAACATTGGACGGAGGCGAGAAATGTGTGCGGCAGGGGTGTTCGAGTCTGGTTCGAAGAATTGATGTTAGCATTTGAGGGATTTTGAGGGAATCGAGGGAGACGTACGCAAGGATGAAATTAATAGCCAACATCTCCATCTCCTCCTCTGGCGATAACTTCACATTTCCAGCGGCATGATCTAGGTTTCCATCCCGTAGTGCCTGTTCCTCCAGCTCCCTCTCTTGCTGCTCCAATACAGCAGGTTTCCACCTTGCGGAGTTGAATATGTCGGGAGAAGGCAGCGAGACATTATTGATATTGGTATTACTGGTGATACTACGTGCAGTGTCGATGGACATTGGGAAACTTCCTGCGGGACTTATCTGTAGACATTCGTCGTCGAGGAATGGGTCGAAGGTTGTGCGTACGAGAGTGGTGTTTGTGAGCCAGGCGAGGGAGTTGGGGGAGGGGAGGTTGAAGAACTCGTCTGTGCTGCTCAACATGTTGGTATCGATATCTGAGTTTGGTTGTTGGCTCTGTGCGGGACTGTGAGTTGAGCTTTGGGTTTGGCTGCCAAAGTCGAATTGAAACTGGTTGTCTGATACTTGAACTTCGGTACGATTACTTGGAGATGAGGTTGCGGGTGGTGGAGCAGGCAGAGGTATCCTGCTGTTCTGAAGAGTGGTTTTGATGGCGATGTTCTCGTGTTTGAACAGGACGGACTGGGTTTCTGCTTGGGCAATCTTTTCGCGGAGCTCGATAACTTCTTGTTCCAAGTGCTTGATGAGGTTTTCTTTGCGTTGACGATGCTCGCTGTGTTGATTGTCAGTGTCTACTTGTGCTGACTCCCTTCTCGGTTTGGGGTGTTGTGATATAGGTGCATGGTGGACGGACGCTGGGAAAAGATATGAGGGAATAGGAAGATGATGAAGACATGGTAGTGATAATTGGGGTAGAGACAGGGCATTGAGGGGACGAGAAGAAAGGAGGGTAACGAACATCTGAGCTTTCCGAACCTGCGCGCGCCGACGTTGTTTGGGTGTCAAATCCGAGTCTTCTTGTCCAGCTTCCGAGCTCTTAGTCTTTCCTTTACAAGTCATCAGTCTGAAATTCCATGCGAGCAATGATATTGGTCCATGTAGGAGCAGAAAGCCAGCGACATAAAACGGAATACTAAGATGACCAAAGGAATAAATTATACGACGATCAAAAACAGGAGAAGATCAAGTCGACAGAAGTAAAGAAAGAAGAAGGCATGGAAGAAAGAAAGTACCGAAATACAGAAGAAGATGACGAAGGCAGAGTGTAGAGGATGAGAGACAGTACATGGAATCATTCATAACGGTATCACACACCAAGCATGTAATCAGACCCAAAAGCGGTCCCGAAAAAACCACTGAAGGATCTCGCACCTGTAACACATCCGCGCAAAGTGCTGACAAGCACCCAATCCAAACACAAAAAGCCACTGACACACATCCGCACATCACACACAAACACAAACACAAACACATACACACGCACGCAACAGACACCACACAGATAAAAATAGAGAAACTCAAAACATACCTGTACCATCTCTCCCCGTCCCACCCTCCACAAATCGAAACGTCGTCGTACCACCACCGGCACCACCACCACCGTCACCATGCTCATCACCCGCAAAATCAATATCTGATTTCGATTTTGACTTCCCCTTCCCTCCAAGCCGCCCTACACTCCTCTTCCAGAAATTGGACTCGCTCATGGCTGTCTCAGGCTCTTGCTCTGTTCCAATAGGTTACCGACAAATGGTTCTGTCGAACTCTGGCCGAGGAATCTTGATTGGGAGGAATCAGACTGACAGACTGCCAGACAGACTGGAAGGTGTCGATTGAGGTTAGACAAGTCAAGTCCCAAATCAGCAAATCAGGTTCTCAGATGCGAGCGCGTGTACTGTTGCCGGTCGCTTTGCAGCAGAAGTGGGGTTTTGCTGATTCCAGATGTGCCTCTTGCCTTAGACGAGACTGGAGCTGGAGCGAATGATTCCAAACCCTTTACTGTGAAATGCTGGAAGTGAAACGAGACCCCGTGCTTATTGGATGAATGGGAGTGGATGTTTCGGGATAATATGGTATGGTATGCACCATGATCTGTTCACTGAGAGATCACAGTACGCTGTAGTACAGTGCAGCTAGTAGGTACCAAGGTTGTTGATCGAGGTCCTGGTCGCCGGCCGGGTGAGGGTGCTGACAGGCCGGAGCCTGAGCCTAGTCAGTGGGTGGTGACCTACAATCTCAGAAGGATGAGAGTTGGATCCGTAGAGTATATTCTGGCGATCACATAAAGGCGGCGGATACACAAAAGCGAGTACTGTGTCCCTGTTCCTGTTCCTGAGCTGCAAGTGAGGAGTGAGGTCCGGACATACGTGGTGAGAGATGCATGAGTGAGATGAGGAATCAGATGTTTGGATCGAGACTAGCGCGCTGGCTGTACGTTACAGCCGTCAGCCCTGTGCGGAACCCTGTCAGGCTCTCGCTTCCCCGGATCTCATTGGCATATCTTTCTCGGCAAAGCAAGTAACTAGAAGCTGATGAACGTGATACTGTATGGCACAAGATAGAAAAGGTGTATCTTAGTCTAGGGTATATATTCTGAGGGTATCTCTAGTTCTATTTACAAAGGAGATTTGCGTCTCGGCTACCTAGGTACCGCCTTGGCTCGGCAGCGCATGAGCAGAGGATCGGGACAACTCGCTTTTCCCAAGTTATTCACCGTCGGGGATTTTTGCTTAATCAGTCATCTCTGAGTCTTTTCCTTCCAACAAGCGACGAAATTTCTTTACCAAAAGAGACGGCCTCTGCCTGTCCCAATTGCACCCGCGTCTAATTCGCAGCCAAAATCTCTGCTGCGCCCCTAGCCTCCATCTCCCCACCCATAGGCATCTCAACCTTCAACTCCTTCATCACCTCTTCCTTCTTCTTCGCCCTCAACTCATCCTCATGGCTCTTATAACTCGCATATCTCAAGGAAGTGAGAACCATGAAAGCCATGAAGAGGATGCCCATGACGGAGCGGCGCGTCAGGACCCAGCGTAGCCCTTCGATTTCTGATTTGCTGTCGCTGTTGAGGAGGACGGTGATTTTGTAGTTGAGTTCTTGGATCTGTGGGGTGGAGGTTAGTATGTGCTTAGTTGATTGAAGTGAAGAGATTGGGGAATGGTGGGAGGGAAAGAAAGAGAGAGAAAACGTACTTTACTCTCCATAGTCCTCTGCTCCATCCTAACGCTCATCTTCCGATCGTCAAACATGCCCTTCAAATCATCCTTCAATGTCAACAATTCCTGACTCAATTTCTGATTCAAGATATCCACCTCATGTTGTAGCAATGTCCTCTCCCGGCGCATAGTCTCTTCATCCTTCTTGCGTGTGTTTTGGATCTCGGTTTTGAGTTCGGAGCAGGCGGCGCGGAAGAGATATGTTTCCTGTTTGAAAGGAGGGGTCAGCAAATTTATCACACTGCTTTTTTCTCTCTTTCCATGTTTTGGTAGAGCAAAATGAGAGCAAGGCTTCCAACTTACATTCTCAACATCACTCTTACTAACCAACCCTTTCCTCGCAACCTCCAAATTCAGTGCCAACAAACCTCTCACGGCCTTCATACTAGTGATCGCCTGCTCATTCGTGAATCCCCCAGCTTCAACCTGCTGCACAAGCGTATAAGTATCGAAATGGTGTACATAGGGCGGTGTTTGTAGATGTGGTGGTTTAGAAGCATTTTCCTCTTCTGCCGTCTCAGGCGGTGGCATATGCAGCACTGTTTCAAGAGGATTGGGCGTCGTAGTTGTCGATTGTGCTGTAGATTGTGCCGCTACCGATTGAGTTTGGGACTCTTGCTTCCCAGCTGCGGCTTGTTCATTGCCAGAACTTGAAGCAGAGGTAGGCGCAGGCGCAGCAACAGATCCAGTCCTAGAGCCCTCATCACCAGGTATCTTCGCAGCAGCTTGTGTCTCCTCCGATAGTGGCGCTGAAGATGAAGGCTCTTTCGCAATGTCCTCTGTCTTATTTTCCTTCTCGCCTTCTTGCCCACCTCCTTCTTCCACCCTTTCCTTCGCACCACTACCTGCGTTCTTCTCGAGCTCCCCAGCTTTTGGAACCTCTACCCCATCTGCGATGAACGGCTCGACCGCTTTGCCATGCCTTTTCAGCACTCGCTCGCTCTTCCTTTCCGAGGTTGAGAAATTCCTTCTGTTTTCTCCTGTCCCAAATATACGCCTCAGCCCAATCCCGCTGCCATTTCCAAAGCCACTCCCAGCTACATCTCCAAAATCCCTCCTCTGCCTGAAGCAACAACCCCCAATAAATCTAGCCAGCGGCGCATTCAAACATCGCAACTGCAACCGCGACCCCCTCCGAGCTCTAGCTCCAGCATGCAGCTTTCGCGTAGCAGAGTTAAATTGCCTGGTAGGATACGGTCGAAATAACGGTGGGTATAAGAACGTCAGGCGGAATGTTGTGGACATGGCTAGGGAGTGATTGTGGTTTTGGGAGGAAGGGGAAAATGTTGTGAAGCTTGCGAGCTCGGAGTTTCGAGCTGCAGATTTCTTGGTTGATGCTGCGGGCAAGGCCGGGTTGGCACGTGGGGCTGTTTTTTTTTGTGGAGGTCTTGGCCTAGCCTTGTTGACGAGGCTGTTGAGTTTGATATTTAGGAGCAGATACAATTGGAATTTAGGGTTGAGATGGGAGAGGAAGTTGATGATAGGCGTAAGGGTATGGAGGGGAATCGAGATCTATGTATTCGCTATTCTATGTTCTATTTTCTTGCATCGTAACGTATCATACATCTCTTCGTAACCAGGTCTGGCATCTCGACGTCAAATCTCGATCTTCCTACGCCTCTAGACCTCATCTATTGCTTGACAGCATTCTTCAATGCCTCTCCAAACGCCTCTATAAAGTCCCAGCAATCCGTAAATGTATTGTACAGCGGCGCAGGCGCAACACGAATCACATCCGGCCGTCTCTCATCCACGACCACACCCTTCTCCTCCAACCCCTCCATGACTTTATCCAGCAATCCAGGTTGTAGCTTCAGACTCAGCTGTGCACCACGTGCCTCCGGTTCTTTCGGCGTGATGATCTCAAATTGCTTGTTGGCATATGCTTCCATATTCAAGAGTAGTCTCTCCAGATGAGAAGTAAGTCTCAGAGACTTTTCGCGCAACGGACCAATTCCACCAGCAAGAGCAAAGACTTCAAGCGACGCCGTCAAACTCGTGATATCTAATATCGAGGGATTCGAAAGCTGGAACCCCGCAGCGCCAGGGATAGGCACAAATTTATTGTCCATGGCAAATCGAGAAGACTTGTCGCTTCCCCACCAGCCGGATAACCTGTTGGTGAAGACCTTCTTGCCGCTTCCTCGCGTAGCGACTTGGCCGTTGTTTTCGTGCACGAAGAGACCACCTGCTGCGCCGGGTCCGGAATTTAAATATTTGTAGCTGCACCACACAGCGGCGTCCACGTTCCAATCGTGGAGTTGGAGAGGGACATTGCCGACTGCGTGGGCGAGATCCCAGATTACGAAGATGCCGGCGTCGTGAGCGGCGTTGGTGATGGTTGGGATATCCAGGAATTGGCCGGTGTAAAATTGTATTCCTGGGAGGAGTAGGATAGCGGTTTCTGAACCATGTTGTTTGATGATGGAGAGGATATGGGAGGTCGATAGCGGCGGTTGCGGTTGTGATGGTGGCTCAATCGTGACAAGAGATGTTTCCGGGGAGAGGTCGTGGTGCAGGATCTGAGATTCGGCAGCGAACTAGATGTCGTCAGTTCTTTTGAGAACTTACAAGATCATTCCGGAATTGCGACACTGGTCAACATCATCCAATGCAGGCCGGACGAACGCTTGCCATGAGGCGTACGTCGTTGGAAGAGAAAAGAGGTACGCACGTGATCAGAAGGAAAAGCTTGACTCTCAATAATGATCTTATGACGACCATGGATATCAGGTTTGTAAAACGCAGACAACAAGAGATGCAGATTGGCCGTCAGGGTTTCCATGACAGCAACTTCGGAAGGAAGAGCTCCAACTATAGGAGCAATGCATTCCGAAGCTTTCGTGTCAGCATCGAGCCATGTTGGCAGAGGTGACTCGGCAAGAGGTTTGAAATGGCCAAAGACACCTTGTGTCGCCCAAGTTGTGAAATATTGTTGCATACGCGTCGACACAAGTCGAGGCTGCAGACCTAGGGAGTTCCCACATAGGTAGATTGATGCAGGAGTATCAGAAGAGACATCACGAGCTATGTCCTGATTCAGCCATGAAACGTTCGCTATTCAGACAGAGGCCGGGTTTCCTTACCCGCTTCTGGCAACGACTTGACTTTCAATTGAGCTTTTGAGGGAATGAGAAACTCGTCTCTGGTATGCTTCAGGGAGTCCTGGGAATCAAGAGACACAGCATATTCTCTGCTGTACACGTGCGGACTTTGACCGTCAGGAGCATCCAGAGCAGACATGGCCGAAACGTAATGGCAGGCCCGGAAGAGGCAGCTGAGCAAGAGAGCAATAGTCCGGCGCAATTGCCAATTTCCCAACAAGACAACGTTTGCTGGCGGTGAGGATTCCAGAATCCGGTACACGTATTGCGTGCCGGTCGAAGCGGATGGCAAGTAACGAGTCTAACAGCCAAGTCTGGGGTCAAAGGGGGCCACTGGAGAAAAACCGCCGGTCAGTTGACGAGATCTGGGGAAAGGAGGGAAGGGCTGGTGAGGCACTTGATGTCATGCGAAGTTGCGAGTAACGGGTACCCCAGGCGGGAGACGACGAAGAGAAAGGCAGGCGCGGAAGGCTTGGACAAGCGATGGGGTAATATTACCAATAGAAAATGCAGGTTTGTGTCATGGAATGGTGCAATTTGCGATGGAATTTGCTGACTTGTTCGGTTTGGCGGTCGACGATGAAGTCCAGAGTCGCAGATTCCAAAACCATTACCCCCTCAAAATACTTTACAGGCTTAGCAATTGTTAGATTTTGCGGGGTCTTAGTCATTGGACGCACCATCACGAGATCGAGGGGTTCGGATGTTCTGCCAAGATGTGGCGGAGGTCGGGAATTGGAAAACTGGAACTGGGTAGGCGAAAAGAGGCATTTTGTTTGTTGTCAGCTGCATTGGTGGAGGTCTAAAAAACTCAATCATGATCCGTCAAGGTAATTATGTAATTTACGGAAAGGCATTGTAACATTTGCGATACATGCAGAAATGTTGCAGTTGAGAGAGTTGAGGGGATTCAAGTCAAAGATCCAATTCGAGTTGTGAACATTCGGCTCAAGCGCAGCGTCATAAAACAGGTCAGGATGCCAGGAATCAGGGACGGCTCTGAGTGGCGGAGAGGCGCAGACAAGCCCGTGGACAGGCGAAGGTACCTCAGCTTCGGAAAGCAAACAGAGCAAAAACGAGGTACCAGAAATAGAAATGGACTCTGCTCGGATCTCCAATTAATCCAGCGCCGACATTCATCCGCTAAACTCAAAGAAGCATCAATATCTGTCCGAACGGCATCAACACGAATCGTTTCAGGTCCACCAAAGGGGCGCTGACAGGCTGACAGGGCTGGTCAAGGGGCAAGGGGTAAGGGCAAGTTGGGAGCGAAGCATGGGAGCGAAGTGCTTAGGCCACTGGCTGGTGATGGGCGGACTCAAGGAGGGGAGGGGATGGGAGGGGTCAAAAGCCCGATAAGAGCCCAACTAGTACCCCTTCAGGACAAGCGGGGCATCATTTTTGTTCTGGAATGCCATGAGTAACCGAATTTGGTGGGGCTGTCTGAGTGGTGCCTCTCTCACGAGGACATCGTCAGTCAGGTACAGGACATGGACTTTCATCGGATCATGGATCACGACCGCACCTTGCAAGCTAGCTGCATCATCCATGAAAAAACCAATTGATCAGAATTTGCACGGCTTCACGATCTCAAGACTCGCCTTCAACTATATTAGAGCCAGTCCCCCAGGTGGGTTATCGTAACTTGGTCTCTTCAAATCAGACAGGTATACGAGAGCTACATCATCTACATCTTCCTCACCTGTCATCCAACATCTTCCCGTCCTATCATAGCTCTAGGTCCAGCTGCCCAGCTTCAACTCCAGCCAAGTTCCAGCTTCTCAGCCATCTCCTCTTCTCTGCCCCTTTCCTTATCTTTGATCCTCTCGAGACCCTGCTTAGAGTTCACGCCCGCTTCACGTCAGACCTCCTCAGAGCCTCGCCCTTGTGTTGCTATAAACATCTGATCGACGCCGCATCCCCGGGAACTTATCATCGCAACACAACAAGCAGGAACCCAGTCACACGAACGATCACGACCTCCTAGCCTTCCCTATTCCAACGCCTATTCTACGGTTAGGTGCTTACCACAACTACCGGTACGTGCTGCTTTGTATTGTTCCTGATTGCATTCCACAGACCTCTTTTTCCTTATCGCCCTATGAAAATAATACCGCAGAAGTTAGCAAGGGAGTGACTGGACCAACCGCTGACGGCTATGATTGTAGCTAGTCCACCGCCTCTATTGAATCGTTCACCGTCTTTGCGTGCTTAGATACCGATTCCGGGTCCCATACGATATCGCTCGCCTTGTACAGCAGGTGCGACTCAGTCTGCGACTTGTGTGGTCATTGCTCAGATAAGAAAACTGTAAGTGATAGTCATTCACTATAGGGCCATGGCGCATCGTGGTCAGGCCTGGCAAATATAAAATATCATAAACCTGTGTTCCTCTCACCTTTATTTTGCCATGGAAACTGGCCAATTCACTTTTTCTCCTCCTTGTTCTTCTCCCTCGAATTTCACCACCATGTCAAAAACATTGACCATAAACACCACTGACATGGAAGGCACAGTCCAGTTTCCTCAGTACTTCGAGCCGGTTGGTCTGGACGTAGACCTCGAGACCGACACCACCATGACGACTCCTGATCGTACGCCAAACCACAAGCTGGTCGACCAGTTACTCAAGAGCCCAGATCGTCAACCCTCTCCACAACCCACACATTTCAGTGTACCATATAGGAATGGGAAGAATGGCATGAATGGGAATGGAAACGGACACAGAGTCCTGCGGTCTGCCACTGTAGGATATGTTGCTCCAGAGTTCAAGGGAAAGCAGGCACAAATGGTCGAAGGTGAGTGACATTTTTTCTTCATAAGGAGGAAAGGAAATTGGCTCTTCGAAGGGAACGATTGAGTTCCAAATTCGGACGAACTTGGAAGTGGAAGTCACAACTTGGAAATGGAAGTCACTTAGTGGTGGTCGAGCGTTCTCTTGTTCAAGTTTCCTCCACCAAGAAGCAATTGAACAATTGAGTCAATGCTAACTCCTGCTAGTCAAGAGCAAATTAGAAGAGAACAAATGGATCCCAGGATCACTCATCGAGGAACAAATAGCCTGGTTCTACAATGACCTTGGCATTGACGATGTTTACTTCCAGATGGAGACTGTCGACGCTATCGTCAGCAATATTGTATCACTCTATGCTGCCAAGATTGCTGCATTCGCCCGCGAAGATAGAAAGCAAGAAATCAGACTGGATATGGAAGCCTCAGATCACGCTATATATATCGACACGAGCGAGGCCGGTATCACCAATCTTGATGGCCCTCGATACGAACATCGGTTAGAGAAGAAGTACCTTGATTCCTCGACAAACAGCATTTACCGTGTTGAAACTTTCCGATCACCCTCAAACATGTCTGGCACCGGACCTGCGAAGACAACACTGAGATGTTACTTCGTCTACCAGTGTCAATTCGTAGATCCCAACCCATCTCCTCAAGAGACTCGTCTCGAGGTGATCTCGGATAGACTCTTCCTTGCCAAGGCTACCAAGAACACCAGAGAAATTTACCAAGATGTCATCGAGCTGGCAGTATCTAGGACTGGTCCTGTCATCGAGGTCTTTGACATCGAAGATTCCAAGGAGAAACGATTGGTCGTGGCATTCCGCCGTAGAACAGCTGCTGGCATGTTCAGCGCTCTGTCTGATCTCTACCACTACTACGGAGTCACCAGCTCTAGAAAGTACGTCGAGCAATTCAGCAATGGCATTACTGTCATTTGTTTGTATCTCAAGCCGGCTGTCAACTTGGATGCCAAGAAGTTCCCACCTCTCGAAGCCTCCATCCATCAAATCACCAAGGAAATCTCTCTGCTTTACTGCATTCCCCAAAACAAGTTCCAGCCTTTGTTCGCAAGCGGTAGACTCAGTCTTCAGGAGACTATCTACGGACACTGCTTGATGGTCTTTGTGCAGCATTTCCTGAATCGACTTGGTTCGGAATATGGATCCTTGGTCTCTGCCCTCGACGCATCGAACAGTGCTCACGTCGAACTTCTATCGAAGATCAAGAAGCGTCTCAGAACCCAGACTTTTACTGCTGGCTACATTCATGAGATTATTAGCACTTATCCAGAACTCATCAGATCGTTGTACGCATCCTTCGCCAATACCCATCTCACTCTCGCCCCAGGATACAGTGAGGAGTTCATCCCACCAACTCCATCAGCAGATGTCCTATCTGACAACCAGCTGAAGGACATGATCTCCAAGACTGTCAGCAATGAGCACGAGGAAGTTGTGATGACTGCATTCCGCGTCTTCAATAACGCACTCCTAAAGACCAACTTCTATACACCTACTAAGGTTGCTCTGAGTTTCCGTCTCAATCCCGCTTTCCTTCCTGCTATCGAGTATCCTCAGCCATTGTACGGTATGTTCTTGGTTGTCAGCTCCGAGAGTAGAGGCTTCCACCTCCGCTTCAGAGACATTGCCAGAGGCGGTATTCGTATTGTCAAGTCACGTAACAAGGAAGCTTACTCCATCAATGCTCGATCCATGTTCGATGAGAACTATGGATTGGCCAACACTCAGCAACGCAAGAACAAGGATATCCCCGAAGGTGGTTCCAAGGGTGTTATTCTTCTCGATGCCAATCATCAGGATAAGGGTAGCGTTGCATTCGAGAAGTACATTGACAGTATCATGGATCTTCTGTTGAAGCCAGAGACTCCTGGTATCAAGAACCCGATCGTGGATTTGTACGGAAAGCAAGAAATCTTGTTCATGGGTCCAGATGAGAACACTGCCGATCTCGTTGATTGGGCTACTGAGCATGCTCGGAAGCGTGGTGCTCCATGGTGGAAGTCTTTCTTCACAGGAAAGTCTCCCAAGCTTGGAGGTATTCCTCACGATGCTTACGGCATGACCACTCTCTCCGTTCGCGAGTTCGTCAAGGGTATCTACCGAAAGCTTGAACTTGACCCCAGCAAGGTTCGAAAGATGCAAACCGGAGGACCAGATGGCGATTTGGGTAGTAACGAGATCTTGCTCAGCAACGAGAAGTACACCTCCATCGTCGATGGAAGTGGTGTTCTAGTTGATCCCAATGGTATCAACCACGAGGAACTGGTCCGTCTTGCCAAGGCTCGTGCCATGATCTCTCAGTTCGATATCACCAAGCTTTCCAAGGCCGGATACCGCGTCCTAGTCGATGAGACCAACGTCAAGCTCCCAACTGGCGAAGTCGTCGACAACGGCAATACTTTCCGCAACACCTTCCACCTCCGTGATACCGGTCTAACCGACTCATTCGTTCCCTGTGGTGGCCGACCCGAATCCATCGACCTCGCCTCTGTCGGCAAGCTCATCAAGAAGGGCAAATCTACGATCCCCTATATCGTCGAAGGCGCCAATCTCTTCATTACCCAAGACGCCAAGCTCCGCCTCGAAGAAGCCGGCTGTATCCTTTTCAAGGACGCCAGCGCTAACAAAGGTGGTGTCACATCCTCTTCCCTCGAAGTCCTCGCCAGTTTAAGCTTCGACGACGAAGGCTTTGTCAAGAACATGTGCGTCGGCAGCGACGGCAACCCACCCGAGTTCTACCAAGCCTACGTCAAGGAAGTCCAAGCCAAGATCAAAGACAACGCCCGTCTCGAGTTCGAAGCCATCTGGCGCGAACACAAGCAGACCAAGATCCCACGCAGCACGCTCTCCGACACCCTCTCCATCGCCATCACCAAACTTGACGAGGAACTCCAGAAGACTGATCTGTGGAAAAACGAGAAGTTGAGAAATTCCGTGCTTGAGGATGCCCTGCCCAACTTGCTTCTGAAGAAGATTGGCCTGAGCACGATTATCGAGCGTGTTCCGGATAACTATCTTAGAGCTATCTTTGGGAGCTATCTCGCTAGTCGGTTTGTGTATGAGTTTGGAAGCAGTCCGAGCCAGTTTGCATTCTTTGATTTGTAAGTTCCCCTCTGCCGTCTCTGTGGTCTTGAATGTGAATGCTGACCTGTGATAATAGCATGTCGAAGCGCATGCAGAAAGTCCAGTAAATGCTCTGTCTTTTCCTTTAACTTCTGCTGCCGGTTTTTTTTTGAAAATTTCCAATTCTCGGGTGTTTGCGCTTGGGAGGAGAACGAAAAGTTACGGAAAAGCGAAAATAAATACATAAATCAGATCGAAAAGCTGATGGGATGGGTAGGATGGATGGAATGATGGCGTTGTCTGTATTCGTTTGATTGAACACACTTGACCTTTATTGCATTGCATTGCCGGTTGGGTTTCGATGGGTTGAATGGGTGGGTGGTTATAGTCTATTGCTTTGCTTGCTTGATCCTATGCTATGGGTTGAGAGAGTCGCTAGGTATAGCTTCTAGAATCGAGACTCGAGAATCAATCGATTGATCGAACGAGTAAACGATATCAGCAATACTTGCTTCTCACTCACTCATTGTGTTGGGTGAAGGAGATGGCACCGGTGCCCAATCATGCGTGCATTACCTGTCGATGACCTGGACCGGAGTAGGGTTAAATGAGATACAACTAGAAATTCACATCAGATCATTCAAATGGAGCGGTGAATTGCATTGCATACATGCCCTTCCCAGCGACTCCTCATTCCCTTCCTGCAAAGAAAAACCATACCATACCTATACCTATACATATACCTTCTTCACTTGACACCTCCTGGCTCGCAGCTCGCCGGGTCTGGCACTACTTGACTTGACTTGGATCTAATTAACATCGGAGGTATAAATGCTAGGGTGAGAGTCTGCGTGTCTACAGTAAGGTTAAGTTGTTCTCCACAAGCCATAGGCATCAACCAACCAACCAACCAACCATGTCGGGATGATGTACGTTTTTGTGTTGTTTTGTGCTTCTCTTGAGAGGAGAGTGGAGTGTGGTGGTAGTGAGGTTGTTGGTTACGGTACGGCAAGTTTGATGGTTTGGGTGATATTGTGGGAGGATTTCCATGGCTAGGTTCTGGGGCTGGGGATGAGGGATGAGATGGGTGATGGATGATGCGCGTTGTTGTGGTGGATCGTGAGTGGAGAGTGGTGGATCGTGAAGTGCTCTGGTAGAGATGGGAGGTGGGAATTGGGAATGATATGAAATGACAGCGAGTTGCAGGATGATAATGCGGAGTTGGAGCTTGATAACACACGTTTCATTTGTTGCAATTTCAGACCTTGTGCTCGATTGAGATTGGGAGGAGGTAGTAGGTCTGACTATTTACATCTTCACGCTGCGGAGATGTACGATCATCACAGACGATATAATTCCCATGATTGTCCCTACCATAGGGGATATAAGTTGGACTATTTAGTCGGCCGACTGGGCGGCAGTAGGTGTGCAAAAACGTCGTCTCTGTTACCTGTGTCCGGGCTCTTGGTTGGAATGGGAGGAGATTATATACTTTATCCTGAGTAGAAAGGACCTAAGAAGAGCTGAGAAGTCATGTGGGATAGAATTCAGAGCGACTTCTTTAGTATAATTATTGATAGGACATGTGATCCCCCCAGTCTAGCAGGTGGCTTCCGAAACAGGATGCTTGTCAAATACGTTGTCCTGGTGTACTTTCTCCTTGTGGTTGTCGTGAGTATAAAATGCTTCGACTCTCCTGGAAGTTTGAAGAGTAGCAGCAAGGATGAAGAAAATCCAAAAGTTCCATGGATGGGTTGTCTGAAGTCATGGCTTTGCGGTTCCTCAGTTCTGTGTTCTGTTTCTGGACTCTGAACTACGGTACGCAACTAGATGTGCTGACATCGGGTTCGACATCTGCTTCCTCAATCGGTAGATTTCCCTTTTCGAAATACGACAGTATCTCCTGAAGAGGAGATCATATCCAGAGGAATTGGTACGTTGACAGTGTACAGACTGGTGACAGCAGTCGAGAATGTTTTGAAATGCAGTCTCTGGGTCCAGAACTTCCCCTCAATCTCTGATCTGCGACTCTCCACCATCTGTTGTCAGATTACCGATTGGTAGGCCAGTTCTATTTCGACATACTTAATGAGCATTTCGACTGGATCAGTCGTCATCACCCCATAGCTATGGGAAGAGAATCGTTGGCTGATAGTCATTATCAACTCTCCCATTCTGTCCTAGTAATTGCGCTTAATATATAGTGATTAGACATCGGAACACTACTCCCGCCTTCAGGGGTGTGCAATGTACAGGCAGCAGTAGTGAATCCTACGCGGCGGATTATTCTTGTCGTTTTGTTCACAGTACTGGAGTCCTGTAGTTGAAAGCTGTTTATCGAATATTCAAATGATATTAGTTCATGGCAGGAAGTAGGATGAAGTATTTAAACGAGGCACGGGTCTCTCGGACAAGTCAAGAGGTCTATATGATTCGGATCAAGACCCTATGTTGTGCGACCTTCTAGGGGACAACTAGATTTGTACTGGCCCATCCTGCATTACCTACTAGGTAGGGTTGGAAAGGCGCACATGTCAACAGGAGTAAGCAACGCGGAGAAAGCCCATTCACTACTATATTGAAGTAAAAGCTGTGTTGTGGGAATGCTGACAGCAAAATTTGAGTCGATGACAATAGTTGGAAGTGAACCCGCAAAAATTTAGTGTGCACATCAAGACCTGAGAAGGGAGATTTGAGGTGATAAAGAAAACCAATTTTAACTTGAGCACATGTGCCTGATATTAGATGAGTCTGGGAGAACTTCAGTGCTACCACAGCATGCTTGTCGGTTTTGTGGCTTTTGATTCAATGAGTCATCTTCTGTGCGCTCGCTGCAAGGTCTATTTATACGAGTTCTCATCCTCTCTTGCCGAGTCCTTCAGCTCCAGACTTGTCACCTCGTACGAAGAAGGATATATATGGAATGCCGGGTTCGAGGAAATAGAACATAGTATGAACTTATACTCATCTGAAGGAATGGGCAGGCATGGAGGATGAGTGATGTGGAATCAGATTTGTGAGATCTCATCTATCGCGTCGTCTAGTCTAAGCGAGCAGTCCAAACAACAATGAAGTCCTCTTCCAATACTCCTTAGCGGCACTTGAAACCCTCTTCTTCGCCACGGAGTCTAGTTCTATCTTCCCTACTACCTCCTCTCCAAACTTCACGAGGCCATCTGCGTCGCTTCCCTGGACTTCGAACGCGCTTTGCAGAAGGAGGACGTCGAACAGTGTTTGGATCAGAACATCATCGTTCTTCTCTACCATAACTTTGACTTCGGCACTCTTCTCCTCACCATCCACAGTATCCTGACCATCAGTGGACACTTCTCCATTCGTTGTGCCGTTGACTTCAGCCTTGGGATTCAGAACTTCTCCCCATTTTGCTGCTACTGCTTTCCGAAGATTTCGCTTGAGAACAGCCACGGCGGCAGGACTCCATAGATCACCTCCGGCTTTTGCCATTGCCAGAGCCAAGCTATGTAAGAGCTTGAATGTGCCCGGCGAAGGCTGCACGGGTAATTCGGGAGTTCCCTCCCATAGCGCTCGACCAGGAACTTTCTTCCGCGTGCAGGTCTTGTTGAAGATCTGCAATGGCTTTGCAGAGACTTCAGAAGCAAGCCGTTGATGTAGAGGCTCGACGAGCGGGAGGCCAAAGGATTGCAAGGAGATCTTTGATGGTAATTCTGTGCGGATGTCTCGTATTACTCGTAGTAGGTAAACGGACATTTGGCCGATTTGCTCGCTGTCCTCGTATGTCGTCAACAATGCCGAGATCTTCTCGTTCAGAACCTGATACGCTTCTTCGAGACTGCTGTCCAGGTGTTGCTGCAGCATTTTGGGATCTTCGTTGCTGAGCAGAGCATTTCTGGACTCGACGACAAGGTCGTCCTCGATATCTTCGAGATCGTCATCCCAGCGCTGCTTCTTGAGCTGAGATATTACGGCACTGACTTCATCGACCAGGTGCCGCCAGGTTTGGTAGCCACGGAAGACCCGAGATACGGCATCAGTGCGACCATGAGTACGCGCTAAAATATTCTGTTTGAAGAGCCCGGCGCCATTACTTATGTCCATCTCTAGAAGACTTGATTCCCACAGGCTTTCTTGATGATCGGTGAGGCCTTCCCTCCAGACACCGAGAGTACCCTCGATTTCAGTGGCGACGAGGTGAAGTTTGCTTACTCTTGATTCCACGAGCGACACCATGCGGTCATTAACAGCTTTACGTAGACCATTGAGTAGGATTGATGGTTCGAAACCTTTCGCCTTACCACCCTCCTTGATCCAAATTTCCAAGATCCGAGTGCGAATAGCGACGACGGCCTTGAAGTCGGCCATCTGGCCTAGGCTCTTTGCCAAACCTTCTAACATGACTTCTGATGCTCGCTTTGCCCAGCCTTTGAGCATCTCCACGGCTTGGCTGCCTTCGAGGTCATCGTGTCGGATATATGGCGTGAAAAATAAAATCTCATCTCCAAACCACTTTTCACAAACATCGAGTCTGAGACCTTCGAGGTTCCTGATCGAGTCGTCCTTAAGTAATGGTTTTGTCTTCAGACTAGCCAGCGCTTCCGAGAGACGTCGGGGTACCAGGGCTTGAACATCCAGCAACGTCCTGGTATACAATTCCAAGGCCCGCACCACCCCTGGATCGTTTGATTTCTGCTCCTCGTCATCGAAGGCCAGAGCCATAGCTTCTCCTCTGATGTGTAGGAAATGCCTTACGACATCCTTTCCGCCAGAACTTGTTGCGAGACTGTGTGCAGACAGTGCTTGTATCAAATCGTCCCTGGTTCCATCTACCTTCTCGGCCGTCTTCTCAATTGCCCTAAGAAGTTTCCTCCGTAAAGTTCCAAGCTTCTTCTTCAATTCTGCGACTGACTCTTGGTCTTCTACGCTCCTCTTTCCCGCTGTATCGCTCACGCTCTTCGCCAGCAACCGACTCAAAACCAGCACTTTCGCAGCCAGTACCAAATTTTTGCCTTTCCCAGACTTATCTCCAATTTCAATGCCCCATCCCTTCCTCAGAAGCTTTCCAACAACAACGGCGCACATTTCCAGCACCTTCACCTTTGCGGCCCATGCCAGATCCTCGCCCTTCTTCCCACCCTTCCTACCAGCATTCAATTTCGCCAATCCACTTGCCTTGCCTCCAATAACACCCCTCCCACATCCTTTGCCTACACTTCCAAGCTTCTCTTCTACATGCTCAATGTCCTCTCGCATCTGCAGGATGGTCTCTGCCGTACCAAGCAGCTGTCTGTAGCTTCCCCCCACCAAGGTCCGTAATCGCGCATTCTTCTCGTCGAGCTCAACCGTCAAGCTCCGGTGGAATTGGCGGACTTGTGGGAGGGGGTGTTTGAAAGCTTCGGAGGCGGATGTGCAGGTCGAGGGGTCGAGAGTCTTGTTCGCTGCCATCTTGGGCTTCAAGAGGGAGGTAAGATGGAGGCAGGATGAGGGATATGTAGGTAGGATACCAGGGGACGCCGCGCGGTCTTTGCAAATGCTGAATATGTAGTACTACGCTCTCATCGTTCTTCTATCTCTCAGTCTGTATCAATTTGCCTTTGTTGTCGTCGTCGTATGGTCTAATTGAGATTGTTATGAAGAGGCCACGATTTGTCCGTGCGCGCGCAGCCTTCTCCAGAAGGCTGAGCTGACATCCCGTGCCGCAAACCATCACCAACAGCATCATTCTGCCCAAAAATTTCTTCTTCCGAAATGAGCGCACAAACGTATATTTCGCATCCCAATCATGATAGATGATACATGAGAGCCTTCAGGTATCCATTATACCTCATTATCAGCAGAGATCCTTGAGATCAGCAAGCACCGAACTGACAGGAACAATGCTCTCCAATGGGCCCGGAACCTTCCATTCCTGGCTTACAGTACGATGACACTTACCACGATGAAACTCGGAAGAGAGGACAACAAAGATGTGCTGTATGTCATGCCGCCTTGCAAGTCAGGCCTCTCGAAGAACGTGATATCCCCGAACACAAGCTCCATCATGCGTGCGATGAGCCATTCCACAACATCCATATATCTTCACCCGAGGAGCTCAAAACCAGCCCGATGAGATACACTTGTGATATTTGCCATCGAGGTATCTGGCAAGGTTCGTTCAAATTGTGATCACTTTGTTGCCGTATCGTACTGCTGGCCTCCTCCACAATATGATGCAGATGGAAACTTTGTACAGCATAAAGGTAGGTTTTCTGTCAAGGACGTTTATGGGAGAGTCAGGCCAAATCGAGCTCCCGAAGATGTCATTACTAGAGCTGCCGAGTTTGCTGCTCAGAAAGGGATCCGTCTCATCGTAAGTGATTAATTATTCCATGAAATTCCGCCAATTTCGGATTATTCTATGACCTTCGCATCTTATACGCTCTTGGATATGTATCGAGATCCTAGGCTCCGCATTATACTAATTTTATGAATTGTCTAGTGGATTGATCAAGTAAGTTGAAAATTTACCGCGACTCAAGTCCTAGTACTAATGTTGAACAAGGAATGCATCGACCAAGAGGACCCTGCGAACAAGGAAGTTGGAATACAGGTCATGGACAAGGTCTATGAGAGGGCTTTCTTATCGATCGGTCTTCTTCGAACTCGCATTGGGTCCCAGGATGCTCTTCGAGTCCTGTAACACTTTCGTCCAAACTCCGCTGAGAACTGGGGCTTCTCCGCTGCCGACATCTCGAACAACGATCTCATAGAAAGTATGATCACTTTCTTCGAACACATCATGAAGGATCCATGGCATACTCGGCCGGTCCAAGAATGGTCCTTCTTTTACAACATTCCCGTGAATTAATCCTATCGGCTCACAAATCTATCAGTACGACCCTCTCAGTCTCAGAAATTGCCATGCATTTCGACTCATTTATCATTTTGGTCGACTATGCGACTGGATTTCTGATGAGATCACTCGCCGCTCTCACACTTACAGGTGATCCTGGCACAACGACGGATATTACTCCTCCAACAGTTCAGAATGCTCCCCCCGGGAGACGAAAGATCGATAAATGTTAAGTGGACTTACCGTGCTGGATTAGCACGACCCAGACGATCATGCAATGCTGCTATTGCATTGTCTTATCTCCGTCTCCGAGAAAATACACAAGTATCAGACAGACTCGCTATCATGGCGAATTTATGCAATTGTGATGTTCGACTGAACACTATTGAGATTAAGAAAGACCATCTGTATCTTAGCGCATGTAAATTCGCTCTGGCTTTACTCAATGGAGATTTCTCTCTTCTGTATCCCGAAGTTTAGAAAGGCCTCGAAACGTACAAAGGTCTATACCCCGTCCTATAACTTAGAAGCCTTGTTGACGTCTTCGCAGGATGCAACACCAACAACAGTGACTTCTCATGGCTATGCATGACGCCCAATGACCTGGGTCGGCTTGAGGCCAGATTCCCGAACACATTCGCATACTACTTGCCCTCTGCTTCGGCAAAGGACAACATCACATCGGCAGGGTTGTCCACGCCTGGGTATCTCTGGAAAGTGAATAGGAAGATTCGTTTCCCAGAATTTGAGTGGGAAGATATGAGATTGGCGAAAGCCAAGTGGTTTCAAAAATGCCAAATAAATCTCACCGTTCAAATGCTCCCAGACCCATCAAATACGTCACAACATTGGGGACGGCAGTGTACGAAGTCCTCTGTATTTGATGACCTGGACGAAGAAACGAAGACTAGTCTAAAGGAAACCATCAACCGAGCCAAGGGCTTGACTGGGGAACAATATGAGACATTCGTCATATTGTATCGCTTCAGTATCCTGGCGCAGGTGTCTGACAGTCTGGAAAGCGCATTCTTCAAGGATATAGTTACCTGGATACTGTTCATATTATATTTACTGCGCCAAAGAGATGAAATTGAGGTGGCAGATGCGATCTGGCACTCTGTACGCGCAGACAGGTGGGATATTTCTCTGAGCTCCGCCGATAATCGAAAGAGAGGATGCTTTAATTCTGTAGCAGACTTCCCTCCCTTAGATTCCAAGGGGAACATGCCGATCGACCAAAGCGTTGGCACGGAAATGTTCCAGCTGGATTGGGGTGGAGATGGCGCTCTCCGACAGTGTTGGATCGTGGACAGCCTTCTGCGAGATGGTTATCTAAGTTGGTCAGGGTCTCGAGTCACGACGAATTCCGATTCCATCCGGAATGGTTCAAAGGCGAGGAAGAGGAAAAGCCAATTGCAGAAATTATGGAATACATAGACTCGACAATTACATCGACAATGGCATCGCTCGGTCTTGACTCAGGCGTGGCGTGTGAAGCTGGACAGCCTCTGCCATACACAAGTAGCGAATTCGATGAAGGCAAATCACCAGCCACATCACGAATGGAAACGCCACTTTCGTCGATAACTCAACAGTCATTCTACGGACGAGCGGATACCCAATTATTCAAGCAGCTAATGATGTCTAAATCCGTCTCACGTCTTGCAGATATCCCGCCGCAACAGATTTCCAAACCCACCCCGCACCCACCCACGTCCCTCAACAAACAAAATCAAATGATCCTGGACGCGGCCACTTCATACGACCGTATGATCACCGACTGGATTCCAAATGGCCTCGCCAAATTACAAAGCATGCAAGCTGTATTCAACCTTCGATGGGACGTAGGCGAGCAAGTCCAATGGGTATTGACGCAGTATGATCAGAAGTCAGAACGTCTACCGCATGCCGAAGCTAGATCTCTGAGCATGTCGTGGGTTGTTGAACCGACTGGCGAGTGTCCTGATGGGGAAGAGGGAGTTAGAGAAATGTTGAGGACCGAGCGGGCCAGTGAAGGGAATGTGGAGATTAATGGACGCGCCGATGACGCGATATCAGTTGGTATGAGCTGCCAGCCTGCGGTCGGGGGATATGGTCGGTGCCTACGAGCTGAGAACTGATCATATCATGGATCCAAGGCAATTATTTTGCATCTCTACATGCTATGCTCACTTATCCTCTACTGGTAGCCTCCCGCCTGATAACCAAGATTGTCTTCGGCTGTAAGGCATCACAGGTATTGCAATTATCTGCTGTTCAGTGACACCGAGAACCCTTGTTGTTGACGGCTTCCACCGCTGCCAACATTCAATCGTTCGTTCGCCCGGGCGAGCTAATGCATCTCTTAGCATTTTGACTTTAGGTTAAGTCGATTGATCTCATTACCTCTCGGCCTCACGCACGTTCAGTACCAGGTGTTAGCAAAACAAATCTGCTTTTCCTTTTCGTCACGATCACCAAATTTATCACTGCTTACTTAGCAGACGAAGCCAAAGCCCAGTGCTTCCCTGAGGACTGACACCTTCTTCCCTGCCAACCAGAATTCGTAGCTTCACTGCTGGTTTCGAAGATGGGATGCAAGCTTTCGGGTCTGCTTCACCGCTTGTATAGGCCAAGAACATTCGGATCTCTGCTCATGAAGCATCTGAGCTTCTTCGTTCAGGTAATCTCATCTCTGGTCCTGTTCAGGTTGCGAGAACTCAAAATCTTGTCGCATGCTTCACAAGGCTCAGCTGTCAGATGAACAGCCACAGCTCAGAGCGTCTGACGATTAGTGCTGACACAAAACTTACTGTACCACATTTTTGAACGAATTTGAGGTTTATAAAGCCACATTTCTTGGTGCTGCTTCAGCACTGGTGCATTAAATCGTCGATAAGAGCATGTTACATCCGACTCGACCCGAGAAGCTGACGCCAATACCATTACCAAGACATACCATCCAGCCCATCTGCCCATCTCGCGTAAAATAACATTCGCGGGAGCAAGACTAGCGTCAAAGGCAATCTAAACGTCTGCTGGCCGGGCTTTGGTAAGGGAAACTCGGCAGCCTATGAGCGTTTTCTGTTGGAACTCAGAATCTATGTGCGCTGCTTCAGTCCTCTCCGCACTTCCGGGTGTGCTGCCTGGATATATCTCATAGAAGGTGCATGCCGGCGACACTGTTCCATACAAGCCGAACAACAAGCCACGGCGCCAATCACCCTGGCGAACTTGGACCGTTGTCATCATGTGCTACCACCCTATGGCTTGCCATCACATGCTAACGTGGTTGTTTTGACCGCTAGATTAGCTAAGGGACTCTTGACTCTGTCGGTAAAGTCATCTCGGCTGCCTCACCCAACTATGGTTATAGGCCCTGAACTTGTTGTTGACATTGTTCCCGATCAGGAATTGACCTGCTGCAAGCTGGTACGATATGCATATTTGCACCCAATCTTCGTCATAACCGAGCATATTGCGAAGCAAGAAGGTCCGGTCATAGCCAAACGATGTTCACCCTTCAAGGCTTGTCTGACGGATTCAGTCTCACGAGCATAATGGGTACGACTTCAGGACGCAAGTAATTCTTCAGGCAGCCACTTCGAAGAAACTGCTCCGAGATGTATCCGTATGCTAGACTTGGCAATTACCTTGGTGTATGTGCCAAATTACTTGCAAGCGGTCAATAACGTCGAGGCTTCCGCAAAAGATACAGCAACGTTGTAGCTAGTATATATATACAATTGAAACGATCCCACAATCATGCACATCACCAGCAGAATCATCACAACTCGAGACTCTCGATACTTTCAAGATAAGCACACTTGTTACATCTTCCTGATCTCGATTGATACGTAGGCTTTCCCAGCCAAGCCGCTCAACATCTCAACATGGGTGACGCGGACTTGGTTCGCAATGTGTTTGCATCACTGAAACGAGTTCACGCTTTCCCAGTGGAAGATTACGCTAATCGGCTTTTCAACATCGCTCGCAATTCTCCAGACGTTGCTAAGTTCAAGTCGTCTCTACCTAGCCAGAAAATCTTCGGACCAGAAGTGAAAGGAACTATTATCAATGGCCGCGATGAAGCTAGCATTCTTGAAGGACTCGCTGTCCAGGGCATTATCAGGGGACTATCCAGCCTCAATAGGTCGGCTAACAGGGCTGACTTCACGTCCTGTGTCAATAAGGTTGGTGTCCAAGTATGCACTTGATAGTTGAAGAGCATCAAGACGATTAGAATGTATACTGACATGAACGCCCAGTCGAACGCCAGCAGCGAAACCTTTCAGGATATGACTAAAGTCACTGCTATTCTCTTTGCAGAGTACATCAACTGGACACTTGAAGAAGACAAATTGCCCCTCCTGGCTGATCTATACGAGATAGCTGGGTTTTCTGCTGACTTCGAAGCTTTTATCAGCACTGGCAAACGAATTGGTGACATCGAGATCACTGAGCTTGTCGCTAGTGACCGCACCCTCAGCACTTCTTTGATTTTCGTTAACGAGTATCTGCAACACGGCCCTGGTTTTACCCCCATCTTGGGCAGTGACTTCGAGACTTCATCGAGCTACAAGGTACTTGCAGGCTGGGTACAGTCGCTCCTGACTTACTCTGAGTATCAAACCAAGGTTGGAGTCGAGAAGGCTTTCGACTTCGTCGCCGAGGCGGCTGCGATGGTAACGGCTCCTGTTGACAGCAGCGGAAAATTTGAATCTACCAGTGCATTGCCCATGCGGTCTCTGGTCATGAAAAGCACGTTCAAACCCGCCTTCAGAGCCGTTGCTAGGAGGCTCAAGATGATCAATTTGTCCGAGAAGGACTTCGAGTCTATCATTGCTGGCGCGAACTTCAACTACAAGTCTCTAGTCACAAGACTTATGGCTATGTGGAAGTTGAAAGATGATGTTTGGCATGCTGGTGCCTCTGCATTAGCATCAATCTCTACTCAGAGCTCTAGACAATATATCACAGGGTCACCAATCCCAATCGGAGTTACTGACAGCGGACCAAGGGAGCGCAGGTGGGTTGAGGTGACGACAGTCACTGGCGCCTCTGTATCTGAATGGATGAATGCGGGTGAGTCTTGTACTTTGGAAGAATCTTGACTTCAGGAGTTTGCTGACCATGCAATTATCTTATAGCTCGGAAGAAGTATCCCGATCTGTTCACGAATAAGCAGCCCCAGACTGTTTACAAAACCCTTACCGAAATGCCCTTAACTCAAAGTGGCGGGTGCTTTCGGCCAGGGACTATGGTCGCAACTAAAGATGACGCAGCGGCCATCGAGGATCTCAGTCAGGGCACCGTGTTGCTGACGAATGCTGAGGGCCAGCGTGTTGGGGTCTGCTCCGACGAAGATGTGTCTTTGAAGGTTGTGAATCCTTTTCTCGCTGGTTTCAACGGCGAGGGCGTGTTCGCAACCCCAGGCCATGTCTTCTACACAACCACAGGGCCTCGTGCAGTGGACCCATTGGAGGCTCTCGAGGAGAACCCTTGGCTTGATGTTGGCAAATTGCAACCTGG
Source organism: Cadophora luteo-olivacea (assembly GCA_026120085.1). Taxonomy (NCBI): domain Eukaryota; kingdom Fungi; phylum Ascomycota; class Leotiomycetes; order Helotiales; family Ploettnerulaceae; genus Cadophora; species Cadophora luteo-olivacea. The sequence continues at coordinate 281,990 of JALRMC010000040.1, read as the reverse complement.
CCACGTACTCTATCGTTTGAGTGATGATCGTCAGTCTTATGAACTGATCCCCATCCACTCAATCCAGGTTGAACAGGTCCCGTCTGTCACCAGTGTCCACGGAGTACATCTAAGATCTGGAGAACGAAGTTATCACGCCAATGGATTCCTTGTTGCCCTCAGCTACCCCGAGATCACCATCAAGTCGGTTGCAAATGCTCTCGCAGCGCTTTCCACGCAAGACCGAGTTGCAGCCCTCTATCACTTAACCGAGCTACGCCCCCTCTTCTGGAAGCTCGGAATTCAAGGATTCGAAGAGCTTCTCGAGCGTGAGCTGAGTGCAGCACAAGCTGGTAAAATCAAGACACTTCGTGGCCTAGAAGGTATCCGTTTCCAGGAAATGCGACGCACCTTGACCCTGACCGAGAAAGATTCGAAATTGGTCAAGAAATGTATGCCATCTGGCTACGAGCTCCCTTCTATGGAGCTTTTTGATGGTACATTGCTTCTAGCTGGCGAGGTTGTGAGGCGCGTCGAGTTCAATTCGCGCCAAAAGACGATGCGATGGTCTCGCAGCATTGGCAAATTTGGGTGGGAGCATGGCTTGATGAACTTCCACACTTTCGGCTTTGGAGGGCGGGGCGCGATATTGATCTCTGACGATGAGCACGACAATACTGAGGATCTATCGGGAAAAGAGTACATCATCCCTTTCAGCGCTGCTAAAGATGCTGAGCAGCCGCCAAAACTTTGCGATGCCATTCCTGATCAAACCGATGAGTGTGGTGGACTTGCTGAAGATGGAATTGGTCGGAGGATTCCAGTACCGCCACGCATTCCTGTGCCTGTACCAGTAGGTCCAGTCAAGCCACCACTTCCTAATATCCCAACTCAACCACCGACGCAACCACCAACTCAACCCACGCCAACTCCTTCACCAGCGCTGCCACAGAATTATTCAGCCACAGACTTTGATATCACCACCATAGAGCAGGGTTCCTCTGTTCCGGTGTGGGATCCCATGTTCGACTTTGCTACCTTCGTTGACAAAGTGGAGTGGCCCAGAGGTGTGGAGAGAACGGCTTGTGTACAACCACAAGCCTTTGGCACCATGGGGCTAGCTATTTATACAACTCATAGCGACAACGGCTTTCGTCTACCCGTTGTTACAATTCCAGAACTCGATGGTCTCTTGGACGCCTACAACTCGAAAGTCGTGGCAAGCGAGCGGCTCCCGCCTTTCTATGACTCTGCAATGAGGCAGAACATACGAACTGGAGAGGTGTTTGCTGATGTCACCCTCAACGCAGCAGTCCTACTCTCTCGACTCTCAGACCAGTTCGTCGAGCCGCAAATTGAAGACGAATGGGATCAAGCTGAGCATGAGTTCATAGACTATCCTACCAAAGACTTGACCTTTCACAACAAACTAGGGAGTGACATCAAGATTCCGCTTCTCTGGCAGGCGGCTGAGTTTACGTTCGATAGTTGGTTTGATAGTCTACAGGGACCTGTGTGGGAATGGGACCCGACGACGATGGGAGGACTTGGTAAAAGGTGCGTGCTCATATCTTATCTTGCTATTTCTTCCCTGAAGGTTCGTCTGTTGCTGCACAACTTGCTAAATTGATCTCGCTATCTACTAGATACTTCTTCGAATCCCGTTTCGAGTTCACGGCCAGGTCTTCTGACACTGTTCACTCAAAGAGAAGTCGAATCTCTCACGCTGCCGCTCTTCCTATGCCTCTTGCAGTAGGGCAAGAAAGCAGCCGATCAAGCAGAAGTCTCGAAAGCAGCACGACTGTGTCTAGCTCTACTCGTTTCATGGCACCCGCAGCTGCAACGAAGGCTCTAGACAGAGCAGCCACACCAGCAGACGACGCCCTGGAGCGTTTGAAGGGCCTCTCATACAATGTTTCAGAAGTAAGTATTATCTTGGGCCTTGAGCAAAACTCGATATTAACACTTCGAAGATTACTGCAATAAGCCAAGATATGTTTCAGAAGCTCATGCTATTCTACATGGATGGGAATGACCTTGCCAACTTTACCGACTATGTGAGGCCAACAGCAGCAGAGCTTACTCCAGGATTGACTAGCAGTCTTACCGACGCCGAAATTCTATGGTTGAAGGAAACGTATGCCAAAGCTTACATCACATTTTCAATTTCAAGGATGCCAAAAGCTGTTGATGATCAAGAAGTCGATGATTCCATCAAGTTCAAGGGCAAATTCGCCGAAGCCGAGCAGAAGAAGATCTGGTATTACTTCATGGGCAATGTGAGGCGTTCCTTCCATAGCTCGATGCGTTTATTGCTCAAGAGAATCTATGCTCTGTGCAATTCAAGTTGTATCCTAGCTCACAAAAACTGCTTAGGGACCAAAATGCCTCGCAAACTCTCTCGAATACAACAGCATCAATGAAAAGCTCTCCGTACACGTACTACGTGATGCGCTAGGAGCTGCATTTAGGGCAGAGTTTCTCAGCACCGATTCCGAGGGCAGAGATGGCAAGTTTTGGGCCGATCTTTACACCAAGCGACTCACGTCCAATCCCCGCACACTCGCAGGAATGAAGACACAGCAAGTGGGCGGTGAGGTAATTAGTATATCAACATCCATATAGAGGAAATTGGTGCTAACCTGATTCTTTCCATACAGGGTAGTATTCTCAACAAGCACTGTACCACGGTGAACATGCTTGCTCCTCGCTTCTCGTTTGAAACTGCAACACAGCCAAATACAGAACCACCAAATTATGCCAGCGACATCTTTTGGGCTGTCAGGAACTTCTTCCTTGGACAGTCTATGCAAGCAACTTCCGAGATGCCGGAATGGATCTTCAACTATCGACTCGAGGATTGGATTGCGGATGCCATAAGTGGGGTAATTAAGATGGCGTACGACTCAAATTCAGAGTTGGACGCGCAAGTCCGCGCTGAATTACTACACGACTTTGAGGTGCTGGTTGAAGAATGGGGAATCATAGCTGATAACGCGACTGAGAAAGCCAATCAGCTCCAAGCAATTATGGTGGCGATGGCACCACATTTGGCCAACAGCATGGGCCATGCCTCTACCCTCATGGGCCGATTCTACAATCACATCTCAATGGATAAATATATCGATTGGTCCATAAAAAAGGCCTACACGTTATACGGAAGCGCTGCTCCTGAAAATGACTTCAAAATGTCCGCTGGAGCCAAAGCTAGTCTCAGATCATCTTTCACTCTGGTTGGTGTAAGTGAACCTCTATGCTATTCCCAAGGCATTCTTATGGTCCATTACTAACTTTTTAGATGGGTGCTCTTTCTTTGATGGCAGTTACGTCTCTTTCCCAATATTGGCCCGACCTCACTGGCCCCCAAAGAGCCACCACGATCTTGGGCCTTGTGGTGGCTGCTGCGTCCGTGGTTGCTGGTGTAGTGGGCTCTTGGACTGGCAAATTAGAGTCCAAACTGGAAAAAACGGTGAAAAACCTCCGCAGTGACAAACAAGCCTCACTGCAATTCTGGGACCTTGACAATCCCACGAGCGGACTGAACCTGATGAACGTAGACGAAATGGAATTGGCACTATACAGAAATGCCGTGACGCCAAATTCCACTACCCCCGAAACAGACGCCATACTCAAAAAGCACTTCGAGGACGATATTATGCGAACCACTGAGGCAGAAGGCAAGAAGGCTCCACCTCCACTGTCAGAACAGGAATGGGATAAGAAGATTCACGATACGGAGGTGTACTTCACCCGAAGGAAAGCCAAAGTCACCATTCAAACGAAAATTGCGTTTTCTTTCATGGTTCTGGCTGAGACTGCACTTGCTATTGCATTCACTGTTTGGCTTGCACAAGATCTTAAATCTGGAGATTTAACCCAGTATGGGAGGCGGCTTGCGCGAGCTCAGATTGGATTAATGTGGGCTGCTGTCGCTGTCGAGGCTATGGCCGTTGGTGTTGGCGCTTTCGGGCTTTTTGCTGGAGGCACATTTGCAATGGCCATACCATATATTGGTATCATCATCGCCATCGTATGCATTGTCCTGTCAGTTCTCTATATGGGCGACAAGGCCAGGAAAAAAGAAGAACCGGCGCCAACTCCAACAGAGATCTTCATCAGAGATCATGGCCGACCCCTGATCGATGGACTGGACGAAGTGCCTCCAGCGAGATTGAGCTACTGGATGGAAGAAACTGGAGGTTGGAAAGGAAATACCGACAAAGTGATCCTCATCCATGCCGACAACATTTCGAGCCAAGATGTCATAGTTGGAAACACTTCTTTATTCATCTCCGGCGGATCGGATGACAGTTGTCTGCTCAAGGAGACCACATTGGTAAATGGTGGGATCCTAGCGCAAGGGGAGACCCATTCAATCCAGCCTGGCGTCGTCGAGGTTACAAGAACAGCCGGCAACGACAAACGCATGGAGTTGGCACTCGTTAGCACTCCATATGGTACTCTTACCACATACGAGTGTATGATCGTGCCAGGCAGAGCCGCGCCAGCCACAGACAACACTGCCGACGGTGATGGCGAAGAAGTAGAAGACGCTACTGACGGACCTCCGCCAATGTTCGATCCCACAAATCTGCCGTGGGATGTGGATGAAGCAGGGTTTCCGGCTGTCGTTATTCCTCCCGGGCAGGGCTTTGTGATTAAGATAAGAGGGACGGTCAATCCTGTCGGCAAGTACGATGACGGCAGAAGCAAGAAAGGACTCGCTACTATCGATGTCGTCGAGCAAGTGTCAAACGGGGACAAGACTTTGACACGTATGGAAATTCAGAGGATGAATTAGGAAACGGTGAAGTGAGGTTTTTGGTGATGAATTTAATCTTAGGGGGGGATAGATCTGTTTCATCCTGACAGATTATCTTGTCGCGGAGCTGCAGTAAAGCTTTTTTTTTTTCTTTCTTTCCGTCTGTCACGCTCAGGAGGGAAATAATCCGGGGTGATATTCTTTCGAGTCGACATCTGTTCTGTTGAGTAATGTTTATTTATTTGCACGTTCTATAATGACGAAACGACTTCAATGTCTTTCTATCGAATTTCTATCGAGCAGCTACTAACAAGCGGATGTGAATTAATGACCGTGTGTCAAGCTTGACCTAATCACCTATCTGGGTAGTTCTAGTTGCCCAACTTAATCAAACCCACCCAATTGGAGTAAACAAAGTCTGGCTTATTGAACGAGCAGCTACGTGATATGGCAAAACTTGCAATATGATAGTCGACCAGTATATATATACTATCTCTTCTGTCTCATCCTATTCTCTGTATCGGGAACCCCACGTCCGAATGTTCATCACGTGAGGCTACGAAGTCACCTGCCCCTCTCTCAACCGCCCATCCATTGCAGGCTGCTCTGATTAGACTTAGACTGGAAGCAGTAGTTGGCAATGATAACCTCGGTTATCTAGCACTCATTTCGTGTTTCCCTCGATTGGCCTGAAAGGCACCGCATGTCGGCGACTTTCTCTGGTCCGTTTTCGTTGGCTCTTGATATTCTTCGAGGATGAGGTGGCTCGGACAATTTAGCTGGTTCAACTCACCAAGAGGGGGCAAGTAGCGGGAATCTTTACAATCTGGAGATGTTCTTTTACTTTGTGAGTTCTTATGACTTACTGGATATCGGAAAGCTTCGCAGATCATCGTCGCTAGGCCAAGCCTCTTCAAGGAACACTTGACGGTACAGCTCTCGAACACCACTAATTCCACATTTGATAGCAGGAAGCTAGCGCTCAAAGTCCATCGGCTACATAGTACCAGAAACAAGTCAGAAAGGTATATAGAATTCTCCTTCAATTATTGCTGCGTCAGTCTTAGCTCACGCTCGGGAAGTCTAATCGACAAAAGGCTGTCCCTTGACTCCAAACAGGTAATAGTCAGGTCCTTTGAACCTTGATCTATCCAGACTGATATGAGCAGACCATTGGATCCATTGGACCGCACTGTTGTACTACAGGTTGAGTTTCACGTCGAAATCGACATGCCCGATGGAGAGAGCGCGGCGGTGCAAGGAGTGACAAGTTCCACGGAGACAGGCTCGTCATTCATGGAATACTTCCTCTTCGTGCAAGACAAATCTTGAGCAGAATGCACTGTTTAATGCGTTGATTCTTTTCTTGGATATATTTAAAGCGCTGAGGCTTTGCAGTATGGATGTTCCTCGTGTCATTGAAACTTGCTGTTTTCATGGAAAGTTGAGGCGTTTAGAAGTCAGAGTCAGCAATAAGTCCGATGAAAAAGGTTATGATTGAAAGGCAATTGAAAGACTACATAATATATTTCTTATTCAAATGAAAGATGCAAACTGATTTGATCCAGAAATATGATGCTAAGGTTGGCTTAATAAAGGACTGGCAGGGATGAAGTTATGAATGGACTCGTGCAGGCCAAGGATTACATCTCGCTTGCTGTGCTTACTTTACGAGTCCACCAATCTATCCGCTGCTGGTTCATACTGGGCTGACCCCTGGCTTCCGCCTTCCCTTTTTCGGACGCTTTTTTACGACGAGACGAGTCAGCATCGACTTCAACTTCTCCAGCCCCACGAACCCATCCAGCGGCGCAGGCACGACGGCATGATGCGACGACGTCTGTCCACATCAGCCTTAAGCGACATTTAATCATCGAAGATTTAAATATTGCACTGTTCTCATTTTATAGAAGTCAAATTTCTGAGTGGAATCATCTTTCTGCGACCCAGACTCGAGGTATTGTTTCTCCGCGACTGAGAGCGTCCTAGTGACAAAACATGGCTCCTCAACCAGCACCACCCTCGAAGAAAGTCCTGAGAGCCAGCAAGCCAAAAACGAGAAACGGATGTAAGACATGCAAGTAAGTCCTGAACAACCCTGAGATGGGTATTCCCCTTTCCACGTGAGCAGCTGAACAGATCCATCTAATTGTCAACAGAATACGACGCGTCAAATGCGATGAAGGGAAGCCTGAATGCAGCCGGTGCCTCAAGTTCGGAGTGAAATGTGACGGATACGTGAAGCCGAATGAAATAACCTCCCTTCCACCAATCAGGATCATCCTTCCCAGAGGATCTGCTTATTTCGAACCCATCATCTACCAGCCAAGGGTCACCATCTTCCAGGATCGAAAAGAGCTGGAGTATTTCGAGTATTTTCGTGAAGGTATCGCTCCGCATTTGGCTGGTTCTTTCGAATCAGATCTCTGGAGCCATCTCGTCTTACAGGCTTGCGAGATCGACGACTCCATTCGCCATGCCATCATCGCGATTGCGGCGTTGAAATCGACTGCAAATGTTGCACTGGGTGTCGACAGCAGACCGCGCCGGGAGACCGAAACCGCTTCGAACCATCAGGAATTCGCGCTTCGTCAATATCAAAAAGCTCTCAAGTCGATGAGGAAGGCGTCGGTTGGAGGTACTCAAGATCTCAGAACTACCCTGATTACCTGCATCGTTATTATTTGTTTCGAGTCGTTCGCGGGGAATTTTGAGACGGCCGTGAAACGTAAGTGGGTGCTGCTCTTGATCACTATTTTCCTGTCCCGGATTTTCCTGCCATTGGACGCCAGATTTTCTGAATGCTGATTCGGATTGAAATGTAGAAGCTGTTGTCGGGCTCAATCTAGTCGAGAAACATCTTGCAAATGAGGGCCCAAGTCCTCAAATAGTCAGTGTCGAGAAAGAGATCATCAATGCATTTGGACGGATAGATATCCAAGCCATGGCGTTTCTCGATCCCCGATATCCCAAACGACTTCTGCCGCCCAAAGAGCAATGCCAGAAGATAGCTCTGATACCACGTGAATTTGCCTCGCTCAACGAGGCCCGTGACTCGCTTATCGCGACAATGCAGAGGGTCATGCAATTCACGTCCGCCATGTTCCCAGAGACTTTCAGTTTCAGTGGCTTCTTGCGACTAGATTTCATGATGTCCATTCCGTTGGAGCATGTTGACAGAAAGTACATGCACCTTGCAGAACTTCAGGCCTGGAGGTCATCCATCTCGCCTATCATCAAGAAATCGCTCACATCAGAAGGATCTAACAATCGATTCTGTGCTGCGTCTCTCGAATTGATGTATCTTGCTGGATATGTAACGACCTACATGATGCGAACCTACGACGGAAGAACCCCTGACACCAAGATTCTCATGCCAGAATTTGAGCAGATGCTAGCCCTGTCTGAGGAGCTCCTCAAGCATCCCAACATGAGCCAACCAAACGCCACCTACATGTTCGAAATGCACACCATTTGTCCCCTCTACGCCATTTCCTGGTACTGTCCTCAGCGCAGCCTTCGGAGGAAAGCGATTGCGTTGCTCCAATCACCAGCCAGGCGAGAGGCTCTTTGGGACAGTGTGATGGTTGGGAAGCTCGCGGAATGGATTATGAGCCTCGAAGATGAGAATTATGAGGGGGAGTACGCACCGGAGCACGTACGCTGCACTCGTGGAGACATCATTGGCTACAATATGATCACACGCGAGGCTGAAGTACGGTGTTTTGTGCCGGCACCTGGAACTGTGATAGCAGTGGACCGGACGACAATTCTCAAATTCTGAGCGCTCGGTATCGATTGTCATTAATGTTCGATACCCCTTCATAAACAAACACAACGAGGACATAGTCCGGATGGTAAATCTAGATCTACAGAAATTCCCTCAGTCATCACTACAATCTCGCCCTAAAACTTTTCCGCTGCTGGTCGAAGGTCCAGTTCATGAGTCCAAAGCTCCGGCTCCTGCTGAGAAAGCCACAAATATGTCTTCCCCACAGCATCCGCACTCATCTTCTTCCCGATCCTCTGGTCCTCACCATTCTTGTCCTCAATCGAACCATTGGCAATGGTATGAACGACATGGACCCCCTTGGCACTCATCTCCCTCGCCAATGTCTGTGCCAACTGCCTGACACTCGACCTCCCAGCTCCATATGCCGCAAACTCAGCATTACATCTCAGCGCCCCCAGAGTACCAGTGAAGATCAACGTCCCCTTTTTCTCTCCGGTTTCAGAAAGCGGCGCCTCGCCATGGTGCTCAAAGAACATCTTTAGCGACTCCTGGGCGAACGTGAATGCTCCTCCTACATACTGTTCCAGACTTTCCGTGAACTCTTCATAGGTCTCGTTCATGAAGGGTTTTTTGCTGGAGTGCTTCACTGAGTACACAGCTACTTTCAGTTTGAGGTCCTTAAATGAAGCATGTGACTTGATTGATTGGAAGGCTTGCTTCAGTTTGTCGGGTGAGGTGTCGGTTGGGAACGTCTCGACGACGCTGCCGGGGGAGGTTTGCTGGAGGTTGGAGCACACGCTATTGAGGCCTTCTTGGCGGCGGGCGAGGAGGGCTACGGCGAGGTTACCATGCTTTGGGTGCGAGAGGATTCTGGCGATACCGGTTCCCTGGGTCATGGTGAGTAAGCATTTTCGAGTTGGTTCAACATCACGGGATGAATAGGGAATGAAACCGCAGGCCGCAGGCGGGAAACGAGGAAAGAGATAATTCCACATCCATCACGTTCGAATGATTCTCCATTCTTGAACATAATGAGCTGGACTTGCGACCCCATACCATGTAAATTGAAGAGGAAAATTGAAGCTACTTACAGTGTTTGGACCAGCTCCAATGATAATCGCAAGACCTGAGGGTGGCATATTCACTTTTAATGATTCTTTGTAGACAGGATTTCTTGAGTTCGAGATCTACAAAGCCCCAATATCATCAACAACAAAGTCTCTTTATATGTAGAAGAATTACACCTCCACAGATGTACCCCAGATTCCTCGCTCTCTCTACGTCAGTGTCGGTGAAATGACGTTTAGTGGTCGGTCGCACCTTAACGCCGAAGCCAAGGCACTTGTTCTGCCCCTTCGAGCTAGCGGCCGATCGTCAAATTCACGTCGCGTCGCTGCACTCCTCGAACTGTTCACAATGAAATGAAAACACGATCATATTTTTTCTCCCTTCTTTTTTGAAATTCCATTGCTTCGCATGTTTCTTGCTCTAAAGAGTACATCGCGGATTCATGGATGTATTATTGATTGAATGTAAGTACAACGGATTGAAGGAGAAGCAGTTGCTCCAATCCACGCAACCTCATCTGCCTCAACCATGCTCGAGTCCGAATATGCTTCGATGAAGCAATTAAGGTACACTTGGGGCCCATATTACTGCTCATATCGACGGAAAGGAAGTCTACCTAGAAGTTCGAGAATTATGCACAAGGAGGACCCATCCACATGTCTTTTTGACCCCAGATCAGAGCTGCTCCGACACGCAAGCGCAACGCGACCGCGCGAAGCTAGAACTAGGAAGTCTCCCACAGGTCGCAGAAACATCTATCTAGATGCAAGGAACGCAAGTGGAACGCGATGTGCATAGTCCAACAGTGCCCTCCGAGGCATCCTATCACTACATCCCCTCACCTGATCTGTCCGGACTCAGCCATGTTGCACCCAGTAAGTATGCAAGCGCAGAAGATCGAAACGATCAGAAGAATCCTCTAGGAGGTGGACCAGGCGGTGGCGGAGGAGAATAGTCCGGCATCGGCCCAGCACCGAAGTCAGTGATGTTCTTCTCCTTCCCACCCATCTTCTTCTGCTGCTCAGCAATCAACCTCTGCTTCTGCGCAATGAGTCTCTGCTTCTCAGCACGCGCTGCAATGGTGTCGTACATCGGTGGTGAGGTCGATTTCGAGCGGATCGACTCGCCGTCGAGCTTTCGCTGGGTAGAGGCTCGACGAGCGGAGCGTACATCTTCGTCGTCTTCGTCGGGGTCGGTGAACCTGGGCTGATTCGCAGGGACGTATGGTCGGTCGAAGAGAGCCGGAGGAGGTAAGGGGTGTCTATAGCCGGGCTCTCTAGCAGACTTATCAGTTCTTTTAGGCTTCTCTGGCTCGGTATACACGTAAGTAGGGTTCTTAACCATCTTGCCAGTGAGCGACTCCTCGCCCAGCTCTTGCTCTAGCTCTCGGAGCTGTTCGAGCTGGGATGGCTCGGTACCTGAGGGACTGCGAGTGTGGTAGTCGCCGAACTGAGGAGTCGTGCTCGAGTATGTGTCTGAACGACCTCGACCTACACTGCCTTTCTTGACGATATTCAGAGGATCAGGACTCATGGATCTAGCTCCAGACATCATCGTATTCGCTGTTTCCTCCGAACGAACAGACCCAGTGACTTTCCTCAACCCAGAAACAGGCGTCATCCTCATACTCTCTTGTATAGACCCCGACAGGCTGGCAGGTCGTGCTGGTTTGCCCGGAGGCATGTTCGAAGGGGTGTTCGATCGAGGAATCATGGCCATGTTATCTAGCTCTGCGAGGTTGGCGGGGTTCAGAGGCGACGAGATGACTGGCCGAGCGCTGTTCCAATCGCGGTTTCGGTATGCGGCGTTGCGCTCCTCGACTTGCTCGCGACTGCGTCGCTTCTTCATGAAATATGCTGCTGATCCTGCCAAGGCGAAGGTGGCGAGGATACCGAAGACGATTAGGACGATGCTCGTTGTTCCGATGCCTTTCTTGGCTGGGGGAGGAGCGTCGGTGTTCGTAGGAGAGGTGGAGACGCCAGGGGTTGTTGCAGTTGACGAACTTGAGGTCGGATTTGGAGTTGCTGAATTTGTTACAGGTGAAGTGCTTGCGGCGGGGCTCGCTGTGGAAGTAGTTGACGTGGGAGACGGACTTTGAAATACTGTTGAGGTTCTTCTTCTCGTCGTGGTAACAATACTAGATAGAAGTTAAGTCAGAACCATGTTTTGAAATCCTACCCCTGCCCCTCCAATACTTACATAACAGTCGTTTCCGGCGGTCCTGGAGGCTTCGTTATGACTGTTATCAGGCTGATGACACCATCATCAAGGGTAGACTCGAAAACAATAACGCTGCTAGCGTAGCTTACCACAGATGTATAACTTGTTGTTTCCGTTGTCACCGGATCCAGGTCTGACGACGCGGGTGGGGGAGGAAGTACAGTGAGAAAGGTTGAATCTTGAGCGAGCGCGAAGCTTGTTGCGAGAAGCAACATGAGAGGGTGCATACTGGTGACCAGTCTTTCCTGTTTAGGGCGGTTGTGCCGATGCCGGGGCGAGGTTATCGAGGTGAGAAGCTTGAGAGATATTGACTTCAGTTTTGATTGCAGCCCAGCAAGGAGAGCGCCCTTCAAATCAAGGCAATTTAGTCTCGGCCAGTCAAATGGAGTGTTCAATCGGTGTCTTGGTACCCTGGCCGTGAATCACGTCCTCTCGATTTAAGCAAGTCTCGTCGTTTTGTACCAAGCCACGCAATCACGAAATTCGCTATGGCGAACCTAGCTACCCAAGCCAGCTTCCAGAAGCAGAGTTGAGGCACGAGTCTGGGAGGTGCAGGCCGTCAAGCTGCTCGAAAGTCTGAGCCCTGCGAGCACTGGGACCAGAGAGTTGGGTGCGAGGCTTCCGATCGAGTGTTGCAGCAAGCAGAGGCTCGTTTTATACTTAGTGGAGAATTTGGGCTCGATATAGCAGAGAAGATGACCTCGTTGAAATTGATCCGAGTCGAGAGTCAACAGACCAGACCCACTTTTCCGGAGTCGCTTGGTCCAATCCTCATGCGATTTCACGTCTCCTTCAATTTCCGTCTTGAGCAAGGGACTTATCGTGGTGAGCTTGCATGGTCAGATTATTGAAGAGAATTCTGCGATCGGATGTGTATTTGAGAAGGTTCTTGATGAGTGAAGAGACAATTGCCTTCCTTTCTTCCACGAGTGAAAGGAGCTGATGGTGCAAAGAAAAAGGTGAATTGAAAGGAGTTCTGACTTCACAGTCTACTCATGATTGATTTTACCTGACTCTTTGGGCATCCAAAGCTGAATGTCGAGAGACGCAGCGCTACTAACTACTCACACTGTCTTCAATGAAATCAAGTCTGACGGCGTGACATCACGGCCTAGCACGGAATCGCTGGTATGTGGAGAGACTGGACTGAAATGTGTCCGCAGCCCCGCGTCAGCACATGGAGGATGCTACTTTGCAGCAGTGTGCTACAGAGGCCAAGGATACCAGTCGTGACCACCATAGCCTGTATCTCGCTGGGGAACCTAGAAACTCTCGTACTGGGAGACATTCGCCAGCCATTAACAAATCTGTATTGTCAAGCAACCCATCTTAATACAATGTGTCTTTTGATGCATGTTGACAGCCATTCGTCACCGCTTTTTCATAAACTTTAAAAAGGATCCTGATGCATGAGATCTTTGGTTGTTAGCAGGCCTGAGATTCTGAAGTGCTTGAGTTGTTGTTGTTTGGTCATGTGCTCTCGAAAGGGGCTCGCGTAACCAAAACAGCACGATGCTGTTGAATCACCAGCACTTCTGAGGACCACGTTTACATGTGAGATGACATGGACCGGTGCTGTTGTTACGAAAGTGTTTCATCACATGTGTTTAAGGCTTTCAACGTCGTATTGAGATTCAGATCCAAAGAGTGTGTCCATGTTCACTTTTCGCAAACTCATTGTTTGAGTTTGCCAAGACCTGCCTTGCCAGATCAGATCCAGTGAAAAGCCTCGAGAGCACACTTCTGTTGTGATAGACTTCTTATAAGTGGCATCTTCATAACTTTAATGATTTTGGACGTTCCCTGTCAGGGTTTGGCCGACTGGCAGCCCTGGATCTGACAGCCTGGTTGAGCTGGAGGGTCTTGGGATGCACATCAAGAACCCCTGGCCAGTCGTGTGCCTACATCATGGCAAGGCAATATTTGCCTACATAGACAAGGAACTTTATTACGTCGTCATTGCAGAACAAACGAAGGGTGCAGCTGCAGCAATTGATGTCACCGCGAAGCCTGCGAGTCGCCTGCCGGGTGATGGGGGCCGACACTTTCGAAGGACCACTTTCCTAATGCCTACAAACACCCAAAAAGTAGTGACAGCCCAATTACTAATGTATTTCTCACTGTATTCTCAAATACCCCCAGGTGAAAGGCACAGGACGATATGTAAGCCTGCTCAAAGGACACTCGGGGCACGCCTACCAGGTAGCCTTCGAAGCAAATCGCATGACAAAGCCCCACAAATCGCAAACTCAAAATCCCAGAAAAAGCCAAAAAAGGAATGTCTTGCTAGAGAAAAGTTTGAGGTTTGTGCTGTGTAAGAAGGAAGGAAATTCAGGAATACTTACGGGTATACACTCAAAGGGACCAGCCACCGTAAGCCATTGACCTAATAACATTAGCATGTCTTCAGCCCGATACTAATACGGTAACCCAACATTCGCCAACCTATTGTTAACAGATCAGTATACCATTGCAAGCAACAGAAGATATGTTAGAGGTGGATGGTGGGGGACTTGTCTCTAGCAAGATGCACGCTGGACGAGACCGTCTGACGTGGTTTGGTGTGGGAAAGCTGCGTATTTTGATTCATTATAGGGTTAAAGATTGGTGTTTTGGAAGGCATGGGCATGGGTGTTTTATCAGATGGGAATGGTTGCTCGAGGTTTGGGGGATGGTGGTGGATTGTGATGGGCTCGAATGTTGAGATATTAATTGGTAAGCGAGGGTCAGAAGGAACAAGTTCCAGGATGAGGGACTGTGGAGCGATGGAAACAGCAATGCTTTACTAATACAGGGCTATAACACTTCTATGTGCCCACGTCATGAGAAAATGGTCTTGCCTTCAGTGCTTTGATGGGGGCGATGGACGATGGACGATGGTGATCTTTTTGTCCACAGGGATTCGGCTTAGTGTTATGCTAGAATTTGTCCGAAATGATATCCAAATTGAAGAACGATCTATGTTCTACCTTGTTGACCCATGAGCCCAGCTTAAAATACATTGGTACAGTACACAAATCACCATCTTACATTTCCCGACGGCTGGAACATTATGTTGCCATTGTCAGAAATACCACCACAAACCCAGCCGGCAGCCACTCAATTCCGCACCTTACCGATCGTCTTGCTCATCCTGGGCTTGCACTGGGTAATACATATCTCCTTGTTCCTTTATTAGGGTATGGATAAGCATGTAAATTCTCCAGCCCAGCTATTGCCCAAAGTAGCCTCAACGATCAAGTCTAGGTTGCGTCATCATCGCTCTCAAATCAGCCTCCAGCTGCCGAAGCTTCACATCATTAAACAGTCCCTTTCTTGTTTGCGCCTTCTGCATCTTATCTGGGAGGGGCTCCTCATCAAGATCAAAAGTCCTCGGTGGTGCTTCGAACGGAGTCTGACTTCTGGAGCCTCTCCAAGATACGATGTGTTGTTGGGAAAAGATTGAAAACCCTTTGAATCTCAATTCGAAAGTCTCAAGCCCCTTGACCATCTTGAAAGCGGGAATGTCGCGAATGCTGGAGATGCTTTTATCC
The DNA here is from genome assembly GCA_026120085.1 of Cadophora luteo-olivacea. Lineage (NCBI taxonomy): Eukaryota > Fungi > Ascomycota > Leotiomycetes > Helotiales > Ploettnerulaceae > Cadophora > Cadophora luteo-olivacea. The sequence continues at coordinate 266,695 of JALRMC010000040.1, read as the reverse complement.
GAGATCGTGATGGTTCTTCGACCTTCTGCATCAACACCTTGATCCCCTTCAAATCTCATGTATAACGACAACACCAGATGCTTCAGGTTCTTGCACCTAACGAGAGCCGAGAAAAGTTGTTCGGTGTGTCCTGGCGTCTTTCCGAGCGGACTCCTCCAGGTAAAATGCAATGAGGTAATGCAATCTAATCTCCGCTGGCTGGCAAAGTAAAACGTATTTCGTTCCAATACATCCAGACTGAAGGCATTGATCTTGTAGAACAATTCGCCGCCGACTATGTCGGCGTACATCTGCCGACAGGCCTTTACAGTGCTTGCATAAGTTTTTCTCTTTGTAGTCGTTTGGCAACTCCAATTGTCCATCTGCTCTATACCACAGGCGACCTCCATGGAGCCTAGAGGGACGTACTCGTACCGAGTGGATTCGTGTAGCCGATATGGAAGGGCATGTTGTGGGCTCCTGAGAGCATATTTCCAGATACTGACACGCAGTTCTCCAGGCAAGGAAAGGAGTCTACTCTGGAATTGCGGTACAATGGCGCTTGCCCACTGTTGTGACTAGAATATGTTTAGTTGTGTTTGAAATTCAGCATATTGGGTGGGACGACTTACGCGCATGTCGGAACGTGGCATGGCTGAGAACGGTGATGTCGGAGTGTCCGAGTTTTGGATGTCTTGAGAGATTCAAGGAAGCCGGCGCTTGACTGTAGTAGTCTTTGTGACGTGTATCGGATGGCAGAGTCGGTATCAGCGGTTTATCAGGACCGAGAGATCAAGAAAGAGAGTTTGAAAGTATCGTGAGGAGAAAACCAGAGGTGCGGACGGGGGCATGTTGATTCATCCCTTCTATTGCAGAACAGACTGGAAATGTAAACCTAATCTCAAAATATCTAGTTCGAAGGCTAGAACATAAGAATATGGACTGGAACCATCTGATATTCAGTATCTGGTTGACTAGTGAGTAGCGGTGAGTCTGACCCAAGTCACATGACATCGAATTCCTTTGCATCGTTGCCATACTCTATTTTGAGATCTACGCATGATTTGCAGGTCTGGGTTTATGCATTATCAAGAGCTTGCTGGGTTTTAACTGCATATTGGTTGTTCGAGGCACTCTATCTGATATCGAAGCAAAAGCTACACTTGTGAGGTTGGCTCGATTCAGCAATGGCGCTTTACAAACAGCTAACCAGGGTCTAGACCTGTTGAATCTAGTTCTCAAACGCGTTAGGTACCCTAGGTTATAATATTATTATCCAAGCCTCGTCGATATTTCGTTAAATCGAAGTGATGCTCATAATGCAAGCGCGGCTTAAGCCTAAGCCAGACGGCGGGCCCATTGCTTTTCCCAAGACCGTTTTTGTCGGTGCCCGACACGGGATAGCTTTTTGAAAGGTTGTATGTGCAATTGAACGTACCTGACATGTTCATCATGTGCAGGACTCGTCTCGATTGTACCTCAGAATAGGTTTTGCGATAGGCATGATCCGGTTCGCTCAAGAGAGGAAGCTAACCTGACCCGTTTTCCTACCAACCTGGAGTGAGGTACCAACTGAAGAAAAATGGGACAAGGTGACTGCTTCTTCTCCGACAATTCTACCATAGAAACGATTACAGAGACGTGTTCTACTCACAAGATAGACTGATCGCAAACTAGAAACTTACTGTATTCGAATGGATCCAGGACGGGAGATTACTCGGCAAGTGTCTCGTAAGCCCTTGAAACTTCCAACTGGTACCCTTTTTACACTTTCGTCTTCACACGATGGCTTCGTCTTGGTTTGCGACCGACCAACATAGCGGTCATGATTGTCACGAGTCAGCAAGACATAGCCAAGCTGCCATGCGATCAGGAATTGCATGCGCCCATTCACTAACCTTCATCAAATCAGAAGATTGTGGACAGGCGGGCGTCCGGTCTTGGCTGTTTTGATGCTGTTGTACTATTGCAATTCTTCGGCAGATGGGTGATTGGGTCATGACCACTCAGCATTCCATGCTATCAATTTGCTGGGGAACATCGTGACAGCTCGGTACTCATGAGTTCTTCGAGAACATATGCCGTTCAGTTCGTCTCCAGTCATGGTGTCCACCGGTAGATCTCCACACCAATAAGTTGTGATGAGAAGATTGGACGATTAATTCCATCGCATTTCTTTGCTCGTGGAGCAGGGATTCAAATTCCAAGATTTATGAAAGGCGCAATTTACCGTATATGAAGTTGCATCCAATCCTGTGGGGTAAATTGGGGTTTGCGGGGAAGTCCATACATATCAAGTATGTTTGGCTGCGCATTAGGATAAACGATGGCCAAGTGTTTCAGCACTGTAAATCCTGGAGGGCGGCAAATGCTTCATGCTATCACAGGATTTATTAGGTAGTGATGATGTTTATAAAATAGAGCGGAAATCCCACGGCTCGTTCTGGGGGATTTCCATCAGCGCAGGAATCGATCACCGAAAGTTGTTTTGAAACATGAAGTGGCTTTTGCTTGCTTTCGCCCTAGTGGCGCCATCCCAGGCTGGACTTCGATTCGGATGCTCGACTATCAGCATCGAGAGACTTGATCCTCTCGTTGAGCCAGGAAGTGTTCCCTCAGCGCACGTTCATCAAATCGTCGGTGGCAATGCTTTTGCTCCAACGATGAGTTCTGGTGCAAATAACAACATCTCTGAGACTGCTACCTGCACATCGTGCTTCTTCTCTGAAGATTTCTCGAATTACTGGACAGCGGTCATGTATTTCAAGGCACGCAACGGCACCTTCAAGCGCGTCCCCATCTACGCGAATGCTCAGCTGGAGGGGTCGACTGATGGAATGACCATATACTACACGCAGAAAGATTTCAATTCAAATGGCAACAAGAAGATCACCGCCTTCCCACCCGTAATCATCTACCCGGGCCCAGAGAAGTTTAAGGCTAACATGCACAGGGATTTCGCATGGTTGTAGGCAGCCCGACTGTCAACACCAAAGCGGGCGTGGTCAAAGGTCTTGCTTATACCTGCCTTCAGACGGTCTTGACCAGAGGCGCTGAGACTCCCGACTTCCCAACAAAACCATGTCCTGCTGGCATCATGGCGATCCATCATTTCCCATCGTGAGTTCACGCCTATTGCTTCTTTCCAGCTCTATCACTAACAACATTCAGCTGCTGGGATGGAAGGAACATCGACAGCCCCGATCACCAATCTCACATGTTCAGCACGACTAAGGGAGGTTTCCAAGAAGCTGGTCCTTGTCCCGCTTCTCACCCTGTTCGCATGCCGCAATTGGCTTACGAAACAATGTGGGATACCTCGAAGTTCAACGATAAGTCTTTGTGGCCCACAGACGGATCTCAACCTTTCGTTGTGAGTATCACTTTCTAAGTCTCTCTTCGTGGGTACAAGATCTTATACTGATATCTCTTGAAGTGGAGCATGGGAGACAGCACCGGCTACGCGACTCATGGCGATTACGTCTTCGGCTGGAAGGGGGATTCCCTCCAGAAGGCCATGGACTCGTCCTGTATGTTCCAAGCTTGTGGCAATGGTAGACCGCTTTTGAGTCAGAACGCTGCTGCGATCAACAAGTGCAAGGTCAAGAAGACCGTCACTGAAGATACCGAAGGATGTAGGTTGTCACGATCTTGATCATTGAGGGTGTTGTACTAACCAATGGTCTCTTAACAGGGCTCACTGAACTACCAGGTAGAGTTATGTAGATCCGAAACTGGCGTGTCTGTTTGTGATGGTATCGTAAATGGTGGGAGTAATGTCATGCAGGGAGTAGTAGGCTTGATAGTGGTTTCGTATGTAATGCCAGAACCGTAGAACGAAGCGGTAGATGGCTTCTAAATTGATATATCCTTGCTATGTGCTTGACGTAAACAAACAATCTTTGACTCAATTGACGTTAAATCTCAAGATATTGAATTTGCGACCAGCTTCTAGGAAGATACGTGTCATGTTTCTGCTCTTGACGCAAATGGCGGGATAGCCTTGGCGATGGATAAGCGAGCTCCTGAAGAGGCATGTAAACAAAGTGCCTACCGTTGACGCTTCCCACGAAGCACTGCTTTGACTTTGATACTTTAGAGTAAAATGTATTAACAGCCAATATTTGTATCTCTGAACACCTGTGCCCAAATTATGGTTGTCCGTTCCGACGCGCAGTAGTAAGTAGGCTGGGAAACACACCAGCTCACTTTTGGCTGGACTTCGACAACCACATCCACGAGACCAACCCATTGACGATACTATCAAGACTGCATAGAGTTCCAACGCTCTGAAAGCTTTCAAGAAGCATCACGCGACGAGAGCAACCCAGACATAGTGTTCTTGGTAGCAAGTGAGTGCATGAGGCCGATTCTCGGACGGTGCTAAACCAGGCAACTAAGCCGCAATTTTGGAACCGATTAGTGTGAACTTCTTCGTGTCTCGCAGAGCTACAAATCAGAGCCGATAATATCCGTGCCATGTTACAAGACTTAGATAGCCATCAATGCAGTGTAATTCCCTACGGCAGGACATCATGCTGCTAGGAATTTTCGCACATTGCTTCATCCTTGATATCACCCTATTGCCTTATATTCGGCGGAACGTTATCGTTGAATCTGAGAAACAGGTCACGGCTCTTGGGGAAATGAAGTGAGCCATGTCCGGGATACTAGCTCGACTTTGGTAATGATGTGGTGAACACGAAAACCGATATCTTATGAAGGATCAGTTAGGAATCAGAAGCAGCAAGAAATAACTCCTCCTTGAGCATACCGCATCTAAGATAAACACAGTGTCATTCCAATTGTTCTGAACAAGAAAGTAAGACGGGGTTCTATTTATCCGCGAAGCCACACGTGCACGTAACTGAGATATCTGAACGCTCAGGGATGTGATACACTCACATTGCACTTGGGCTGGTTGCCCGATATCAAAATTTCAGTAGCATTTAACATTGACTCACTGGAAAGATAACAAGGAGGGCGTCCTGAGCACTTCACTTGTTATCATGAAGTACCACAAAAGCAGAGATTTCACTACCCACATCTCGAAATGTCAGATTCGGGCCTGTCCTCGTCCAAGCTCATCATTCATTTGTTGATTGGTCCGGTGCTTCCGGGTACCACGGCTTCAGGCATGATGATGCCTGTCGCATGAGACCGATCCACCCTGTAGCGTACAAGCTTTTGGGCGTTGGTGGCGCCGCACCCCGCCTTTTGACGGGACACCAAAACCACCGAGTCGGCCTATCGACAAGCACGTACAGGGTTTATATCAGCACTATGTAGCACTAAAAGGAACGATGTCGTAAAAAAAATAGACATGCTGATATGTGCCAAGGATATCATTTGCCAACGACTTCGTAAACTTGCCTTCGAGAAGGAATGAAGACCCATAAATGGAGTCTTCTATGACCGAATCAGTTAAACAGATGCACTGAGATCGACACCGCAGCGTCACCTGAGATAACACTACGGCTCCAACTTCGATGATAACGGAAGGTCGTTAGTATTGCGGATGACTGGATCCTAACAATTTCTGGTTGTGGAAGCTGGGGAGGTGGCCGAGGGCGCGGAATGATACCCAAGGAGTGGAGGATCGTTGCCAACACGCCGAGGAAAGCCACCCGCAGCCATGTGGTTCAAAAGGTGCTTCTCCCCCTTCCCAGAAGTCTTGTTCTGCTTGGTATTGCTTGAATTGCTACTTGGCGCCAGACAAGCCCTCGAAGAGGCATCGACAGCCCTGCGACCGTACCTGCAGATCATTTTTGCACCAAAGATCGTGGAACTGACGCCAACATGTCTGCACCACACGAAATGACGGACGCCGAGAAGGGCTTTGGGAATGGAAAGCAGAGCTCTGGCAGTAGTGATCACACTGCCCAAGATGCAGCCTTGGCTTCTGCTGGGCTGGACGAACACAAAGCGCCGTGGAAGACGCGATTTATCGACAGCTTCAAGAGAGATCCGAATGCTACCGTGACAAAGACTCCGTTAGGAAACGTCAAAGGAGAATATGACCATGAAGCAGCGGCCCAAGCTACTGCCAACACTACACTTTCGAGAAAATTGAAAGGCAGACACATGCAAATGATTGCTATTGGTGGCTCGATTGGTACGTCTTGCCCTTGAAAGAAATTTTTCCAATCGATTCCGCGTATCCAGGAACAAGATTCTGACGTGGGATGACAGGCACTGGTCTCTTCGTTACCTCAGGCGCGGCCCTTTCCACTGGAGGTCCAGCATCACTGGTCATCGCCTTCGGGATTATTGGTATCATGATTTTCTGCACTGTCCAGGCTCTTGGAGAGATGGCTGTCGTATTTCCCGTTTCTGGATCTTTCTCAGCGTACTCGACTCGTTTCCTTGACCCAGCCTGGGGATTTGCGATGGGTTGGAAGTAAGTACATCTTTTCCCGTTGCATATAAACTGATGTGCTGACACCAACCTAAGCTATGCTGTGCAATGGCTGGTTGTGCTACCGCTTGAGATCGTGGCTGCATCCATCACACTGCAATATTGGCCAGGAGCACAAGACACCAACGCCGCCGCATTTGTGACAATCTTTCTCGTTGTTATCATCGCCATCAACTTCTTTGGAGTCCGTGGATACGGAGAGGCTGAGTTTGTTTTCGCGATTATCAAGATCACCGCCGTCATTGGTTTCATCATCCTTGGAATCATTCTGAACTGTGGAGGAGGTCCTAATGGAGGATACATCGGAGGTCGCTACTGGGATTCCAACAGTGTTCCTGCAGACTACGCTGGATATACCAAGAACGGACAGCCAGCTGGTAGCATTGCATCCGGTGCTTTCAACCATGGCTTCAAAGGTCTCTGTTCTGTGTTTGTCACTGCTGCGTTTTCCTTCGCCGGAACTGAGCTCGTTGGCCTCGCTGCAGCAGAAGCTTCAAATCCACGGAAGGTCCTGCCCACGGCCATCAAGCAGGTATTCTGGCGTATCGCTTTGTTCTACATGGTTGCTCTCACCATTGTCAGTTTGCTGGTTCCGTATGGAGATGCAAGACTTCTGGGCGCTGATGGAGGTGGAGCCAAGGCTTCCCCATTCGTTATCGCAATCAACAACGCAGGGATATCTGGCCTTCCCAGCGTGATGAACGTAGTCATCCTCATCGCTGTCCTGTCTGTTGGTAACTCCTCAATCTATGGCTCCTCGCGGACCCTTTGCGCTCTGGCAGAACAAGGACAGGCCCCTAAGATATTTGCCTATATTGACCGTACCGGCCGTCCGTTGGTGGCTATCGGTGTTGCATCTGCGCTTGGTCTCCTCTGTTACGTTGTAGCAGGTGGAGCAGACACTGCCAATACGGCCCTGAATTGGCTGTACTCACTTTCTGGTCTCTCGTCGATTTTCACATGGGGATCCATCTGCTTAGCCCACATTCGATTCAGAGCCGCCTGGAAAAAGCAAGGCCATAGTCTCGATGAACTTGCGTTTACATCGCAAGCTGGCGTAATTGGTTCTTGGATCGGCTTCATCCTTAATTGTTTGGTGCTTGTTGCACAGTTCTGGACTGCTGTGTGGCCAGTTGGATATGCCAGCATGAGCCCCACCGACATTGCTAAAAACTTCTTCTTGGCGTACTTGGCCGCCCCGGTTGTCATCCTGTTCTACGTTCCGTACAAACTATATTACAAGACTCCATTCATGAGAACTGCGATGATGGATTTGAAGACGGGCAGAAGGGAGCTGGATACCCCGTTGTTGATACAACAGGAGCGTGAAGAGCTTGCCAGGCTTCCGAAATGGAAAAGAATCTACAAGATCTTTTGCTAGACATGCAAAGAGGAAGGGTCTCACTTTTCTGCAAGGTCGTTTGTTATACGCTGAAGCGTGTTTAATAGTATTAGAAAGTCTAGATAAATAGGAATAGTTGAATGAAGGGCATGAGCTCACAAGAACAATCTAGCTCATGACACCTATGTCCGCATTCACAATTGTTAAATGGCGTGATCTGCAGCACCAAACCCCTTCACTCGAGGAAAGTTCGACTCACAGTCTTCTTTGAATCACAAAAACTCTTCGAACGACGCACCTTTCCAATCACGGAGCTCTTTGCCCGCCTATAAATTTTCTTCTCTTCCCAAGGGTTCTTCCTTTCGACAACATCCACGGCCCTGTCAACCATAACGAAGCGAATACAAAGTTCTAATTTCACCTCAAAACACAAAAGTTCTCACATTCAATACATTCTCCCTGCAGTCTTCGAAAGTCACACAAAATTGAGCGATTGCAATGGCGGCGGTAATGCATTTTCCCCAACAGCCGAGCCTGCCCTCCTACTCCCTCAATGACCCACGCGCAAGCCCTCATTTCAAGAATCAGAGTCAAGCCATTACATTCAACAACTACCTGGAAGCCCATACACCTGTCAGCGCTTTCTCTCCAGCTGTATCAACACCAACGACAGTACAAAGCCCAGCACTCTCATCCTTCTCGTCTACCACCGCTGTCGAGCCCCTCTTGACACCGCCGTCCTCCATTTCCACGCCCAAGCCAATCTACACGGCCCATGCGACAGCTGCCCCGAGCTACGAGCGTATTCCAACATATGTGAGAACCGGAGTACCTCCTACTCTCCGCCCAATGAGTCCTTTCCAGAACTCAAGTGCTTTCTCACCGCCCTGTACCTTCGCGACTCCAGTTCCACATGCAAATGCTGTTTTCCCACAGCAGCCCCCGCCTTCCCATCCTTCGTCAATCTGCAGCAGCAGACCAATGTTTACAAATCCTCTGACCGGGCAGCACTGGTACTCTGACACCCCTCTATTGGATCAAACTCAAGCTCCACGATTCCTCGCCCCACGCTGTGGTTCGGTCACGACGCCTCGCTTAGGCATAAACACAGACGCCCACACGTACTACACTTCCCAGCAAGCGCCACAGCACTTTGCTCCTGGAAATCCTGTCACCTTCTCTACAAATTCAATACCGAGGAGCGTTTCAGTCCACCACGCACATTCTCCCCCTCCCTATGAGCAACATAAGAGTCCGCTTTCATTCCCGCCGACTGCGCCTCCAGCCACGTACACAGATTATGACGAAGAAGAAGAGACGCCCCTCATATTTTCTCCACGACAGGGTTGGATGACGATGCAGCATCGTATTCTGTTAGACGAGCAGATGGGGGAGACTGGGTGGTGAACGTGCAACTTGAGTGTTGGGCTGGGAATTCTTCACGTAGACTTCTGAGTGCGACTGCATGGAATTGGGAATTGAGCATTGGTTTGGCGCAATGTGTCGGACAGTGATTATGCGACGCTAAGGCTTCTTGTATGTAGTCTATAGCTGTTGCGCTTTTGCCTTTAATGAATGAGTATGATTCACCGTCTTTCTTTGTTCGACTTGAAAATTTGGAGGTAACACTCTTCGCTTCACTTGTGCTTGAGAATGTGTTCACCCGTCGTCTGAAAACTATTTAATGATATTTCAGGGTATCTATAAAAGTGAAATCTGTGTGAATTATCAAAACTCCTGATTAAATGAGTCTTGAAAAGCCAGGGGTTATGCTTTCTTAGATACTACATTCACTTTCTTTGATACGTGATATTCTAGATATTGAAAGCATCTAGGTTTCAGCTGTTAGATAACATTAAGGTATCTTAACAGCATCTAAGAATCTTGAAAATCGGTTTTGAATTGCGTCTAAGGAATCGAAGAACAGGAACCAAAATGCAGCTTCATAGGAATTTTTCATATGAATACTTCTAAGGGATAAAAGCAAGTCTACGGATCCAAGAGACAAAGTCCAATGAAAAGCAAAAAGAGGCTCACCAATAGCGACGGAAAACAAAAGTTGAAGTGAATTTTGTCAGGATTAAATAGCATGAGAGATCAGATGAAGAGCTCAAAGTGGATACACAATCCAACCAGAACAACTCGTCCGGTTCAGAACATCTCTTCACCCATAGGCTTTGGGCCAGTCCGGAATGGCAATACACAAGAAGAAGAATAGTTTGCAGTCCTCACCAAGATAGTGTTTTGCCTATCTAAGGCTGCTTCAAAATTAGAATATAATTACTGAGCATTAAAAAAATCCTTATCTAACAAGTCGGCCCGGCCAGCCTCGCCCGCCATGCGGCAGTTCAGTCTCGTCTCGAGAACAATAAAACACATCATCCAAGAGGATGACCCAGTAACAGATATCAATGAGTCCAAAATATCGCTGCATTTACAGGAGGCAAGATCGAAATCGTCCAAAATCACGACAGTAGTGACAGGGCGTTGAGGCACCGACTGAACGCACGGCGGGGTCGTCATAATCCTAACTTCAAGAATTCAGCCACTTGCACATGGCATTGACAGACATCAGCATTGTCATGATCAGGCGATACATTGTGCGTCAGTCATTAAGTGTTGTTCCGGAAGTTTTGCTCCTTGTCACTTCGCTGTCGTGATGCCATCCTTCACAACCCACATATCACTACCCGGCAACTCCCAATCCCCAGGATCTCTCCCCTCAATCTCAATCTGCCTGACTCTCTCCCTGAGTTGAGCTCTAACCTGCATAATCGCCTTCCCCAGCAGATTCTCTCCCCAATTTCCCCTATACCGCATCGCATGATCCTTTTTATATCCAATCCCCCACCTCCGATCCATCGAACTCGCCTCACAAATCATTCGATCTCCAGTCTCCAGCAAGAAATTCCTCCTTGCCTCATTCCTGGCAAACTTCCACCAATTTCCCTCAAACGCCACCCGCTCGCACGATTGCCTCCACATGAAATCGATAAAATCTTTGACGGCACGGCCGTATTTCTTCTGCAGTGATGGATCCTTCGTGTCCATGATGAGCTTGCCGGAGATCTTGTCGTGGAAATATATCGCTTTGCAGAACATCATGAATTGCTCGGCACAGTTGAATTCCATCTCTGGCGGTGGTGCTTCCAAAGAGGAAGATGCTTGTTGAGAGGTCGACGACGCTTCGGCATGAGCTGGATGTGCGGTGCGGAGCCACGTGAGGGTTTCACGGGGGACAGTAAATCGTGTGGCTTCCCATTGGCAGAAGATACTGTATGGTAGCTCCCTGGGCATGAAGAAGAATATTGGCATATTTGAGTCTACTGTACTGGCCGCATTTTCGTCCGGTCGACCTGTAGTGGGTTTTCTTTGATGAGGCTTCATCGCTGTGAATTTTTCTGCGATGGGTGAAAGGTCAAGTTTGTGTTCTTGGGCGTTTGATGTAGTGGGAATTAGTGGGTAGTCGTGAATATGTAAGCCTGACCGAAAGATGTCTTCTGTTTCACTGAAACTGTAGAAGAGTCATCCGGCGAGGTACCATTGGAATAGTTGCCGCACGTAGGCTTGGTCGCGCCTACCTAACAATTAGTGGACCAAACTTTCTTGACAACTCGAATTGATTGAGCTCCAGTTAGCTTGGAATACCGCAGAGCTACCAACAATTTGTGCAACTCCGTCCCCGATGCCAATATTTACCCTTAAGCGAAATCGTTCCGAGTCCCCTTGAAGATTCTGGACGCGGCAGTCAATCTCGATCACGTGACTACGTGGGAGAATGACAGTGGTTGCCTCCTCTTATTGAGGCCAAGAGAAAAGGAACGAAAGGAAGCGGGATACCAAAGGTGCCCTGAAGCGAGTTTCAGAGTAGACTCTCGAGCTAAGGATGGCAATGGAGCAAAAAGACCACGATGGGCCTAACGGTGAACTGACAGAGAGAAGGATATAAATGTTATATTCCGACGGCTGAAATCTCATAAGAGATGCAAAAAGTGGAGGAAGTGATGGCAATATTTGATACAATGCTACAGGAGCTGACAAGATTAACAAAGGAAGCTCAGACCTTTGCCCAGGGGATTGTTGGTGTACTCATCGTTGTCAGCCAATCTCGAAGGTTGGAGCTGTAGCAATGAAGCGTTTTGACGACCAAATCCATATTAGTCGGCTCGGGTTGATTAGAACTACGTAAAGAAGACAAGTGAGAATCACTTGCTCTTTGATGGCCCGAGAGGAGGTATCTAGATTTTGGCTTTGGCTTGTCAGCTTTCGTCACGTGTTTGAAGGTCTAGGCTGCTCTTGCTTATGAGATGAACTACTTTCTAAGCAATGTCGCCATTTGAGTTCGAAACCTACAAGATGACGAGTGACAAATACTGTTGTCGGAACCAAGATATGAAAGGGTTCGTTTAGCTTTCGGCAATACGATTTCGGGCATGCGGTACCTTGTTGGTTTCTTAGTCTCCACATTTGTCTTGGTGGACAAGCCCACAGCGAAATACCGATCCAGGCTCAAATGATACACAAATACATCAGATGAATAAATTAGAGCTTTCGATGTAACCCCATAGAATAAGCTTGCCGATATCTGATTAGAAGGGCCTCCATATCTCGGGAATCGAAAATATGCCACCCGCAGTTTCAAACCTGCTCGCTTGGTCCCTTATTTCAAATACCTCCAGGCGCTTTGCTGGACTCGGCCTAGCAGCGGGATCTAAAACTGAGATCGCTGATCACTGACGTTAAGTGTGGAGGGGTTGGATCGAGTACATAAGTACCCCTCATTGCACCACCAGTTTCTGCTTTCAAGCTCTACAACAAAATCAATTGCTCAATCAACTCCTTTCTTCATATAAACGCACATACTACAAGTCGCAAACATGGTCAAAGTTGGAGATAGCATCCCAAGCATTCCCCTCGTTGAGGGAAAGCCAGATCAGACCGTTGATCTCTCCCAAGAGCTTGGATCTGGATCCGGAATTATCATCGGTGTACCAGCTGCCTTCAGTATGTTTACCATTGATCCGTTTCCCACTCTTCGATTGCAATATGGCACCAGACGGGGCTCTTATACCATTTCCTAACAATTTTCTAGGTCCAACCTGTTCCGATTCTCACATTCCTGGCTACATTTCCCACCCAAAGCTCAAGAGCGCCGGTAAAGTCTTCGTCATTGCTGTCAACGATGCATTCGTGTAAGTCAGGCTATCATCTATTTCCTCGAAACGGACCTTAACACTAATACAAACAGCATGAACGCTTGGGGCAAGTCTCTCGATAAGGATGGTTCTTCGGGCATCCGATTCCTTGGTGACCCAGCCGGCAAGTTCACCAGAGCCCTCGACCTCGAATTCGAAGCCGCTGCTTTCCTCGGAACAAACAGAAGCAAGAGATACGCTATTGTTGTTGAGGGCGGAAAGGTCAAGAGCATCAACGTCGAGCCGGACAACATTGGAACCGAGGTCTCGACTGCTGAGAAGGTTCTGGGTTGAAAAAATAGATGCGGTTGGATGAATAATGAATAAATGTTATGATCTATCGATGTCCCCTTCAGACTCGGCATGATCTTAACTGTACAATTTGCATTTGCATTGCGGGGGCTGGTTCAAGTGTACCAGGCACCATTCATTCAGCATACTTAGATGGCCAGAGCGCCATCTGGGGCCTAATTGAGGTTGAAATGCGTGGCTTGCGAATTTCAAGGCTCCTTATGAAATTGCCCGAGATTTCTCAATTGAATGCTATGATTTTTCAAAGCTTCCGAAGCTCAATTTAATTATTGTCTGGCAAATTTTGGGATTTTTATGTCTTCCATGTCAGGGGTTTTGACTCACTCTCTCATGTTACGCATGAATTCCCCGTTAATGTGGTTCCCGACATCCTCAACCAGGCCACGAGATCTATATTGCTCCAGCAACATTAACGATGCTGCAGAGCCACTCTCACAATCCGAGCCCACAGAATACACACCGCTTCCCACCTCCCCATTCGAGCCCTTGGCAACTGTTATTTGAGATTCCATATTCACGCCATCAGCACCTTTCCCACTCTCCTTTGGCGCATATCTGGCACTAGTGGCCAAGAACAAATGTCTCTCACCACACTCCTCCAACGGGATACAAACATACCACCCAAATAGAAAGATCCAGACACGTAGAATCACACCAAGGATTCCAAGATCGTGATCCATCAATGGCGTCTTGACTGTACCTGGATAATCATGGATGAAGCTGACCTCTGGCGCTGTCTTTGCGAGTGCTTCCATACTGAGTGTGATCACCGAGATAGAATGCGCACGCATTTTTATCAGAGAAAGATGTCGAGCTGGATAGTCGTCTGGATATATTTGGCCCTCGCGACCACCACCTGCGACTGTGATGACGCGACGTAGCGAAGGGGCTGTTTTGATAATAGGTAGAAGATTCTGGGCGAAGCGGGCGCGAGAATAGACCATCAATGCTGAGAGTAAGACCAATCCCTCAGAGGTTTCTGTTGGTCTAAATCAATATTGCTTGTTTGGAGTGGGATGGAGAGGATGCCTGACCTGTGCCATCAATGCTGGGAAATCCCGCACTCATAAACAGCAGATTGACAGCTTTCTCTTTCGACTTGATCTCGTTGCAGACTGTGTCCACGTTCCTCATCAAGCTCACGTCTTCTTTGATGAAGGTGTACTCTCCTTCAGGATTGAGCATCCTGCATTCAGCGATAATGCGTTCGGCGGCATTTTGAGACCGGCCAACGATATATGCGCGAGGTTGACGAGTGTATCTCGCGAACTTCTTGAGTGTTATCTCACCGATACCACTGGTGCCTCCCACAAATACAGCGACAAGACCTGGTGGAAGAGTTATCGCGATTTGGGAGTTGGAGGTTTGGATGTCTGTGAGAGACACCATATTGTCAAGTGAATGACTCGACAATATCAGCTGGAAAACAACGAGCGGAAAATCTACAGAGGAAAAGGGTCGAATTGAAACATGATGAGAAAATATGACATGGAATCGTTGTGGTTTTATATGGACGTGCTCCTGTGCTTGCTGGGCGGTCGGCTTTCAATGTCGTGAGTGGACCGGTGTTCGCTCGCTTGGATGTACGAAAGCTCGGCGTTCACAACAAGCCACATGCTCGCCGCGCGAATGCAGTTAGCCTTTGCGACCATTTGTTCAATATCTTGGTCATCATGATTTCTTGCACGTGGGAGAATTTCGTATCGTTGTCAGTTTCACAAGCTGAGTATCGAAACGGTAGCTCAGTTGCGAACCCAGTTTTTCCATTTTCCATTTGGCCTCCAAATTGGAGCGAATTACTCGAGCAAGAACTCGTACTTCCACTCCTCCTCCGGCACATCACGATACTTGATGCTCGTAGGATGCTTGGTCCTTGCTGGCAGCACTTTCTTAATATACAGATCTCCAACATTGAAATCCTCAAACTTCTTCTCTTCCTTCTCATCAACCAGAACACTGACTTGAGCATCTGGATCCATAGTCAGGAAAAACGGCAGTGAGTATCGCTCATCTCCAGTCTTATTGCGAACTCTATGTACAGCCGCAAGGAATTTTCCGTTAGTTTGACGCTCGAGATATTGTCCTACATTGCAGACGAGTGTGTTTGGAACGGCTGGGACTTGAATCCATTGTCCCGTTGGAGTCAAGACTTCGAGGGCATCGAGTGTGGGGGTTTGAAGAACCAGAGTCAGATCTAGGATCAAGTCAATTGAAATGGCCAAAATCGAGTTGACAGTAGTTCTTACATGAGAAGTCGGCATGCGCTCCAAGTCCAATGTTGAGCTCATCCTTCTCTTTGTCCTCCGGAGGCACGGGCGGATAATGCAGGGCTCTCATCCCCGTGATCGGGAAATTGAAGAAATCATCCAAAAACTTATTCTCGTCGAGCTTAAGTCTGAGCGCAAGCAACCGAACAAGTTTTAGGGAAACAGGCAACACTTCGTTGTAATACTTGTAGAGTCCATCCCGGTACCATGGCGCTGAGCTCGGCCAGATATTTTGAGGCCGCTTCAGGGTTTGGGGTGGGGCTTTGCCCGTCTTCTCTGTGTACTTCTGCTCTGGCTCCAAAGGACAGTCTCCGATGGTGTATGATTCTTTAAAGTCTAGAAATACTTAGCATAGCTCAAGCAAACCCTCGAGCAGCGATCACATACCCTGCTTAGTTTTGGGATCCATCTTTGTTTCTCCCATGGGCTCATAACCTCGAATCGCTGGATTCTTCTGTACATGCGCATCCATCTTACAGTCAAAGTCCAGTGCAAAGAATCGCTTCAACACATCGAAGGTCTCCGCGAGAAGCTCCTCCGACATGCCATGGCCTTTCAAGTAGAAGAACCCGCAGCTTACGCATGCGTCATAAAGCTCCTGAGCAAGAACATTCCGAACTGACGGATCTGGGCTGTCGATGCTGGTGATATCGATGGTTGGGATGGTGGTTATTTGGGTGGTGGATTTGGTGACTTTGCGATAGGTGGGGGTCGATCCCGAGTGAAAGAAGACATAGTCATCGCTCTGGCTCTGAAAACTTGTCAGTCGCGTGTCGATGTAAACAATTGATTACCCGAGCCATCAAAACATTTTGGGAGAACCTCACTGTGTCGGTAGGAAGCCCTTGACTGGGCGGGAGGACTTCAGTCATCTTGTATACTCGAGATGCACGCTATTCATTCACATTTAAATGCGAATGATTGCTGATAGCGGAATAACTTCGCGGTGTCGAAGTTGAGCGCCCAGTTCACAAGTAGGCGGGGTAGCGTGGTCAAGAGTGGGAGAAATTCCAAGACAAAGATGGACCTAGCACAGATCAAAGTCGGCCGATCAATCGTCAAACTCGGAAATACAAGCCCGTGATAAGAGTACCTTGGCTTCTCCTCATTCTACTTCGACAGTGGGATATTGGAGTGAAGACATTGGAGGAACACGAAGCTCGCTCGGCTGGAACGTCGCGATGGATCCTTCCGCCACGGCAAACGCGACTAAGATCGTGATAACAACTCTTTATATCTTGGAATCCAGATACCAGTGGATCTAGCTCACGGACTCGCCCGACTAGCTGGTCGTCAGTTCATAAAGACTCCATCGCCTGACACACTTGAAAGATGTCTGTTCATTTCTCCTGACACGGCTCTTAACTACCAAGAAACCAAAGATGGGGCTCATCAAGACCATCTTCGCCTCTTCATACGGCGCAGACAGACCCCCATTCTTCTTCTGGTTTCCCAAGGGCACTCCAAAATCTGAGAAGAAATTACTCTGCAAGATCGACTTCTTCATTCTCACCTACGGATGTCTCGCATACTTCACAAAATGGCTCGACCAAGCAAATCTCAGCAATGCATATGTCTCGGGCATGAAAGAAGACTTGCAGATGTATGGAACAGAATTCAATCTGGCGGTGACTTGCTTCCAGGTTGGAACAATTCTTGGAGGTATTCCGAGTAATTTGATGCTCACTTGGGTCAAACCCCGCTACTGGCTACCCGGATGTGAATTGGCTTGGGCGATCCTGACAATTTTTACGTACAAAGTCACAAGTTACAATCAAGTATGTCTATGATATCGTAATGAACACGGAGAAGAGCGCTGACAAGGACCAAGCTCTATCCAATTCGGTTCTTCATCGGCTTTCTTGAGGGGTCCTCATTTGTCGGAATTCAATACGTGCTCGGATCCTGGTACAAGCGTACAGAACTCGGCAAACGAACTGCTATCTTCTCCTGCTCTGCCTATGTCGGAACTATGGTCAGCGGATATCTACAAAGCGCCGTTCTGAAAGGCCTGAACGGTACTCATGGAATTGCTGCTTGGAGATGGGTATTCATCATCGATGGGGTGATCACTGTCATCGTCGCTCTCTATGGACTCTTCTTCTTTCCCGACACACCAGAACAGACAACAGCTTTCTACTTCACGGAAGAGGATAAATTACGTGCAAAAGAGAGACTCAAGGAGGATGGCAGAGAACCCAAAGGAGACTTCTCATGGAGCATGTTCCCGAGAGTCATCAAGACTTGGCAACTTTACGTGTTGACTATCTTGTGGATGTAAGTTGATATCCTAATACCGCTCTTTGACAATATGTTGACGTCGAATTAGGTTCTGGAACACAACAGTAGGAAAGGTTGCGAACACAGTGGTAAGTGATGCACACAGGCACTTCATCCTGTCGAGTCCGGCCTAACAATCGGTAGATGCAACTCTGGATGAAGTCTGACAAAGTGCACAACTGGACAATTTACCAAGTTAATAATGTACCGACAGCAATTAACGGTTGGAATATCGTCATGATCCTCGCGGCCAACGTATATGTTGATGCAACTGGAAGGCGAATGATAGTGGTGCTCATCAATTTGGTAACTCTCGCCTATCAACTCATCAGTGTCAGTCTGCTAACCTCAGTCCCAGGCAATGCTCATATTCGGTACAGTCTGCTTGATAGCATGGAATATACCACTGGGCCTGCGGATCGTCTCCTACCTATTCGCAGGTACAGATGGACCTCTCAGTCCGATCTACATGTCATGGGCCAACATTTTGTGCTCGAACGACTCCCAGCTTAGAGCTCTGACAATCGCAATCATGAACTCTTGTGGTGCTGCGCTCACAACCATCATCCAGCAGTTCTTGTATCCTGTCACGGATGCACCGAAGTACAAGAAGGGCTTCCCGGCAAGTCTTGGCTTCATTGGTGGTATGTGTATCTGGGTATTTGTCGTTCGAGGATTTGAGTTGAGAGCACTGAAGAAGCCGGTCATCGATGCAGAGCAGGATAGAGATTCGGAGAGTACTGAGGAAGTTGCTGTCAAGGGAACTGGTGTTGATGTCACGGTTGCGCCGAAGATGTGAAGCTGAAGATGTGAAGTCACAGCAGATGAAGAGGCTCAGATATGGGGTATCAGACGAGCATATATTGTAGCTTAAGATTGATAGCAATGGAAGCTATTCGGTTGTGTGCATTGCCTTGACTCTCAATTCCACCCACTCCTTGCATGAAATGGGCTCATATTTCCTCGGATGCTCCTCGTCCACGCAACTGTCTAGAACCCCACATGTCTCATTCAAGTTGAATCCGAAAAACATCGGCATCGAGATCCTCTCTTTCCCACTTAAATTCCTCGCGCGATGTACCGTGCTGATATATTGATCGTTTGTAATCCTCTGCAGATAGTCCCCGATGTTGACGACGAAGGTGCCTTCGATAGGTGCTGCGTTGATCCATTCTCCCTCGCGATTGAGAACTTGCAAGCCGCCATTGGAATCTTGCCAAAGTATGGTAAAGAACTGAAAGTCGGTGTGAGAGCCGATGCTGACTTGTTCTTCTGAGTCTGGAGACGAAGGTGGGATTGAGGGGTAATAATTCAACCCGACGCCGGCATCGGGGTAGGTGATTTTGGAATCGAGTTCTGTTTCTGGGAGAGAAAGTGCAAGAGCGAAGGAACGGGTGAGCTGTCTTGCGAGACCAAGAGTTGACCTCCAGTAGTTGATGATGTCTTTCTTGAGATTGGGAAGATTTGTTGTTTTCTCCCAGCAGAACTCGTTCGTCACAAGTGATTCCCGAGTCTGGGCTGGAATTGCTTCGAGGTTGCCAGCGACAGCTGGATCGTATGTTGGATTGTATCTGAATGAGAAAGTTTCTCGCACATCGACTGACTCAGCCTCGTTAATACGTTGTGTCTTGGGGGGTTTCCATCCATTGAGACACGGGGATAGTTCTGCATTGACATTCTGCTTGATCTCATCAGGCTGTCTGAAGAACTTGAGTGATGATTCGTAGGCTGCTTTCATGACCGAGTCATCGACGCCATGATTCTTGACGTAGAAGAACCCATTATTCGTTGCTGCGTTGTGGATTTGAGTAGCAACGGCCTGTCGGTCATCAAGCGACGTGCTGTAGATACCGGAGATATCGATGACTGGGATCTCGTCTGGTCGAGCATCTCGCAGAGGAGCAATCTTTATCTTGCGATAAACTGGTCCATTGCCTGAACTGAGCCGAAGTAGACTGTACGCCTCTGGATTCGACGTTGTCACTGATGTGGTTGTCATGTCGGCTGGAAGGGTGTTTCTAGGATGGTGGCCGAGAAAGCTGAATAGACTACTAGACTCATTCACATAGAGTCATTGGGTAAGAGCAAGAATATTTGAAGCAACAATGTCGACCATTTCAGAACAAGATGATAGGTAGCAGCCGATGTGTACGTGCTCAAGAATGGGGTTGGCCGAGCCAAGAACTACTAGCCACGTGATCATGCTCTGATACCATCAACCCACTGGTGAGCTCCAACATTAGACTAGTCGACTCTTGAATCATGTGGAACTCCTTTGCTGAAGGCTTGCAAGTTGATCATATAAGCAACAATGGATATTATGGTGTGTTCGGCCCACGTCACGGTACCTTCGTGGGAGGCTAAAGTAGACGGTCACAATCTCTTCCATCAAGCGCGGTTGCTTGTCCTGGATACGTCCACCTGGATACTTTATGTTGGTGCTGCTATGAGCCAAATGAACTTGCTGGACTTGTTGATCTGGACCTGATTACATATCGTTTTGTTGATGATCCCCAACAAGCGAACTCGCTAACACCAGTAGATTAGCCCTTGGGAACAAGACCTAGATATGGCAATGACAAGAACTATTTCGACCCTAAGGCAAGCTTCTCATGAATCACAAGACGAAATTTGGAACAACTCAAAGCAAGCCGGTTCTTACATTTACTCCTCAAGCAGCGAGTGATGCCATCGAGCATATATACGGTTAGTCAGCACTTGCTTGCCTCTCGTGCCCGTATCAGCCAGCGATTTAGAGCTGAGTCGGCTTCGGGATGGGAGCTCCGTGGTGTGACATCCTGGTTCGTCACACACTGGTGTCCACACTGGTGTTATATTGGGTATAATGTTGACAACTGTAGTTATTTCAAAGACATCATGTTTGCTTACTTCAAACTCCTATAACTAGAACAGATTTATCGAAACAAGGGCCGTTCGCCTCGACGAGCACGCCATGCGTTAGTCGAGCGCAGTAAATCCGTACAACCTGCGATGACCCAGCCCCAAGATCTAATGAAATCTTCCGTTACCTCCCAACCGGTGGGATCCCAAGGGTCGCGCCAGACGAGCAAGCCCGGATTGTTCTCAGGAGCCTGACCGCGCATGGCATGGCACAGCTCCTCCTCATCAAAAGATTCTACATCTTGCCGAAATATGTTGTCGCGCATTGTAGGCATAGGTAAGAGATCGATCCATGGGTGATGAGGTGTTATGTGTTGTAGTTCGGTTGGTTGAAGTGCAATGGGAAGATTGGAACCACTTGCAAGTACAGGACTAGGCCGGTCGGAAAATGGGCCGAGAAGCGTGTTGAACGGTGACAGGGCTTCATCATCCATTTCCTCATCAGACAGTCCTAGTACCTCCATGTTTGAAAATAAAGCCTTTATGAAGTGGAATTGTGATAGGCTTGGAAGGATGTCGAGTGCCCCGATGTGTGACATATAACTGCGAGTTGCGAATGCCTCGAAACGTTCCATGAACAATCGATTACCTTCCCAGCCGGGTTCGAGAATTCTGACGAGATTGATGATTCGAATAGTGGCTTCGGATATATCGGCTCCATTGGTCTCATGAAGATGCTCTGCCAGGCCTGTCAACCATAGGGGCCTGGCCGACGCAGGCACAAGGTGCGTACTACTAGCAGTGGTCCCCTCGCGCTTGTCATCCTGAGGTCCTCCCCGCCTCCTCGCTCCTATTGTATAATTAGTCCTGATTAAACCGTCAAACAGATCTTCTTACGGAATGTACGCTGATTACGACGATTTTGGATTCTCCTCCTCTCTTGACTATCTGACACTCCCAGCCAATCGTCCTTGTCCTTGATCCAAGTTGCGCTGTATAGAGAAAGATTGCTTCCACTCATTGAGTAAGCTGCGAAACGGCAGGCGAATAATGGTACGGATTAGTTCAAATGCAATGATTTGGAAGGAGACAGGAACGATGTGCGTTGATGACAGCTGCATAAGTACGAAAACTGACAACGTTAGAATTCCGGCAGTACCGCGGGAAGTTCTGGCGCGGATTGCGGGGTACTCTGGAATAGCGCCATGCAGGTGTCATCAGCCTGCATACGCTAACTCTTAACCTTATCACTACAGCCTGTCGCCTCGTCACAACCAGGGTCTCGGAATGCAGGACTACTGAGTTCCGATACATGCAATTTTTCGCACACGAAAGAAAAGAAATTCAGGAGACGAAATGAGATACCCTTTCAGTTTCAGGATGACAATATCGATGACATTCAGAATTACAAAACAACGCAAGAATATCCAGGAGAGACTTCTTGTCAAAATTTTCCAAAGCAAGCACTGAGGTCGGTGCGCCACAGGGACACTGACCGTCGTATACAGCACGATGAAAACTGGCTGCAATATTGGTTTGAGCTGGACATAAGACCATAAACCACCTTACCCCCGACCAGTGGAGTGACCGGTCCCACTGACAAGTATTTCACGCGCTTCACCAACCAGTTGATTCGTCAAATTTATCTGAATGCCCTCAGGAGTGCGTCAAGAGCAGGACACTACCAGTAATTTCCTCTTGTAATGTTGTATTAAGGCCAAGCTAGTTGGAAGGCCATGCACTTGCATTAGCGTCAACGATACTCGGGATGTGCATATGATCTATGCAGACTCTATTCTAGACTAAACAAGCCCATGTCATCCCTCGTTCCCGTTGACGTAGCTGGACTGCAGAGAAATATAACAATGGAGTGTCCGCCGCTATGGACAACGAATAATTGTCACAACCTGTAAACGGGAAATTGTCAAGTTTTCCATACATGGCCCCTCTAAGCAAGATGACGAAAACACTGCCATTTGGAGGCACCGAAGTTCCAGTACCCGGCTTCGGTGCCATGGGTTTGAGTTCTGCCATGGGCTCTAATTTGAGTTATGAGCAATCTGAACCTGTATTCAAGAAGGCGATTGAGCTCGGGTGTACGTTCTGGGACACTGCAGTGAGTCGCTTGGCTTGCTAGTTGTTCTAGAGAATGAAGGAAGACGCTGATTCTACATTCTCAATTAGGTGGCTTACGGAGCAGGTGCCAATGAAAAGTTGATTGGGGAATTCGTCAAGAAGCATAATGTGCGGGACAAAATCTTTGGTAATCACTTCGAAACCCTATCATGATTGCATCATATGATAGCTGACAATTGACGCTGTGCAGTTGCTTCCAAGTGTGGATTCGAGGTCTTCGGTGAAAGTCGCAAAGTCAGCAACTCGGCGGCACATATCAAGGAGTACATCGAGGGAACAATTGATAGACTTGGGTTCACTCCCGACCTGTACTACTTGCACAGAATTGACCCTGGTGAGTTGCCCGTTGCCGAAAGGCTTTTTCTATGGTTGCGTTGATGTTGATGTTCTTCTCAGATACTCCGTTAGGGGAATCCATTGGCGCTCTCGATGAGATTCGCCGTGCGGGCAAAACAAAGTATATTGGACTTTCCGAATGCTCTGCATCCACATTGCGGAAAGCAAACTCAAGTACGTTTCTCGAAGATCCCATCTCCTATCAACTCCTAATAAGTGCTATAGTTGCAAAGATCGACGCTATTCAAGCCGAATACTCGGCCTTCGAGACGCTGCACGAAACGAATGGACTCATCGACACCGCCAAAGAACTTGGCGTGGCCTTCGTAGCTTTCAGCCCTCTTGGTCATGGCTGGCTCGTCGATGATTTCAAGTACAAGTCGCCTGACGACTTCGCGCCTGATGACTTCCGCCGCACTGGTACGTGTACAACGGGACACTTGGACCCCATTTCTCTCACTAACATCAGACATAGTACCCAAGTTCCAAGGAGAGAATTTCTACAAGAATAAAGCCATTGTGGATGAGATCAAAAAGCTAGCCACGAGGAAGGGCTGCACAGTTGCACAGATCGCACTTGCGTGGGTCGCCGCTCAGGGGATGATCACTATCCCTGGAACGACTAGGCCAGGACGGCTAGAGGAGAACTGGGGGTCTCGAAATGTCGTCCTGACGGATGAGGAAAAGACGCAGATGCGAAAGATCGTGGATGATGCCAAGCCTATTGGGGAGAGATTCTCTTCCGTACATCAGTCTATGGTAGGTCATTAGCACGATTACTTACGGGGAGCGAGACTTCTTGATACGTAATGTCTAGCTTTAGGCAAAGATATTCAGGACCAAGTCACAATATGTCCCCATCTAGCTCCAGTCTGGTGCGACTTGATATGGATGAAATAGGAAGGCCGAGCAACCCATGCGATAAATTTGTGCTAAGAGTAGCACGCTTGTTCTGCCGCAGCAAAGGTTGTCCGGCGTGCTATCCCTTCGATACTGTAAGGCAGTCCATCATACTTCTGGCTATTCCGACAGCTGGTGATTGGGACTGAGCAACTGGGCGATCGTGCCAGTATATCCGATCCTGAACGTCGGTAACCGCTGATGGAGCACCAATGGCATTTCATTCATCTGCTTGGCCTCAATTGGGCCGCGAGGTAGAGCCTGATTGCTCAGATGCGGATTAGGCCTTCCTAGCATCTTGAAATGGACGGGTCCATGACTTGACTCTGATGCTAACTTATTGCTAAACATCTATGACTTCTATTGAGAGAGCGGTCGTATCGAGTGTTCACATGTGCATGTTGATACTCTGGAACAGAACCAGGAGCTCTTGATCAGGTACTCTTTGGGCTGGGTTTCCTTTGCGAAGCAAACGTGATACATCCGGATAAATTCGCACCCAGCCCTAGCCGCGCGAACAGATAGCAGTCCTTTGACTAACGACCAACGAGGCTGAGCTCGTACGAGATTCCAACCTCGTTCCAATACAAACCATCATCGTCACCATCGATACTCCATCATAATTTCTCCATCATCATGACCGCTCAAGAATCATTATACCAACCGCTTGACAGAGAATCAAGAGCTATCCGTCTCCTCCGCATCCTGTCTGAACCACACCCTTCTGACGGCAGGCTACAATGCAGCCTGATCACCGTCGACCTAAATCAGGCCGTCGAGTATTACGCTCTCTCCTACACTTGGGGAGAGCCGGACTCCTATAATTTCAAAATCTGGGTCAATGAGATATTGGTTCCAGTCCGACAAAATCTTCTCTGTGCATTGCGAGTAATACCGGCCAATAATAAGGATATGAACGAGAACGAGTTCGCCGAGAATTGCGATCACGGCTCTACGCCCGGCAATTTTTTACATATGGGTGGATGCACTGTGTATAAATCAGAACGATGATATGGAAAGGGGGCATCAGGTGGCTATGATGGGCGATATCTATCGAAATGCGTATGAGGTGATCGCTTGGCTTGGAACGCCTGACTTGACAGAACTGTCAGATAAGGGGCTTGACTTCAGCATTCACCCACCGGAAGTTGTCGATGTCCCAGCATTTGAACTGGTCGTTTCCGCGACCAGTGTCTATGAATCTACATTCATGAAATTACCCTACTCGAAAGAGAAGGGAAAGAGACGCCTGCTAAAAGACATCTTCTTGCCACGAGTTGATGACCTTGAAAAGCTCTTAGAACTGTGTAATTTTGAGTATTGGAGTCGACTGTGGATCATACAGGAGCTCTGTCTGGCACGCCGCGTCTCGATTTTCTATGGAAGAAAAAGTTTGTATTTGTCGACACTTAATACTTTCATGATGGCATTGGAACAGCTGGCATATATTTCGTCACCGATTTTGCCATCTTTTTCGTTATACTATTGGACACGTTCAATAAGATTTCGGAGTTTACGATTCAGTAGATATTGGACAGCAATGTTCGAGATCTTGAAGAGTAAGCCATGTACATTAGTGCGAGGCCCAGATTTAAAGACTGACAGCCCTTTCTCGCAAAGCCGGTAATTAATGGAACGTCTGGCGGCTTTACCGGAACCTTTCTCAAAAATGCTCTGGCGTACTCTGAAGATTCGATCTGTCGTGAAAGAAGAGACAAGGTCTATGGAACTTTGGGCCTGGTCAAGGACGTGGGTACTGGTGACATTGTTGTGGACTACTCGATAAGTCTGTTCGAAGTGTACAGGAATACCATGGTCTTCTTCTTCGAAAATTCAAGCAAACTATGGAGTACAAAGACTGAAGCTTGTCGACGATGTGCGGTCTTCAGTCAACTCTTACAGAGGACTCTTCTTGGGCCAGACTTTACAGTGTCCGGACCTGCAGAGATGAGAGATGGAAGGATGAAGTGCGCTATCGAGTCGCTCCCGACATTTTTACTGCACGGATATGCTGATAGCCATGTTGTCAGCGTTTGGGAAAAGGGCGCAGATGCTCCAAACTCTCCCCGGGCGCTCGCAGCGGAGGCCATCGCTCACGATATGCTTATTCAAGAAGTGTGGGAGGCTGATAAACATGTACTCCATTCCCTGCTAGATGCGGAGGATGTTTGTGACCGGCCAGGCTCGTTAAGTCTGAGCTTTTTTAGAACAGACCAGGAGCGAATGGTATTTGGCCCTAAAGGTATTCGTCCTGGAGATATTTTGTGGGTGTTGCCAGGCTATCCGTCACTTTTCGCAATAATCAGAGATTGTGGCGGAGTTTTCAAAGTTGTTGGTAGGGCTTGCTGCTTTTCGAAAGGAGTCGGCGAAAAATGGGAGATTGATGAAGAACGTCAAATACAAGGGTCAAGGGACAGCATGGTGTTAGAGATAAGCATGGCCGAGCTGCAGGTGCTTACTTGCCCTCTCCTTTCTGGAGTGGCTCGACGGATCAACAGTGATCATAGCCCTATCAAGGCTCAAAAGAAGAAGAGCGTGAAAAACTGGTTTGGCGGCACATTTCGGCATTGGTTCTGGAAGAGGAAAAAGTCGCAGTGAGTTCAATTTGTACGGCAAAGACAACCAATGGAAAGGAGAAAGGGACAAGACATTCTACGCCTGAAGCTCAAACACGCACGATACAGAAAGAGAGTAGCAGAATGAGGGTGAGATAAGCGCATGCTAATTAGTTTGAACATGTATACAGATTTTATATCCTGGCCTTCGGCCGCCACTTAGCATAGGGGTGCTCTTCACCACCAGGAATCAAATGATCCACTGCGCCGGTATTCAGCATGCCAGGATGCACTTGACTCAAATCAGTGACACCCATCATCCTCATCGTCGTCTCCAACTCATCCTTCAAAACTGTTGCTTCTGTCAACACAACCTTCCATACGAAGCAAGGGGAAGACTTACTCTCAACATATTTCTCCACACCGTCACTCCCGTAATTAAGCGCATACAAGAATCCTCTACCAATTCCCACGCTCTTCGCACCAAGACATAATGCTTTGAAGATATCGGTACCCCGCATAACCCCACCATCAACAAAAACCTCCAACTTGTCAAAAATCTCTGGACAATTCTTCTGCAGCTCCAAAAGCAGCAATATTGGCGCAGGCGCTGTATCCAAACTTCTTCCGCCATGATTACTGAGCAAAACACCCTCGATTCCAACATCCGCCGCCCTCTTCACATCCATGAAAGTCTGCACACCCTTCAACACGATTGGCAGGTTGGTCGACTTCCTTAACCAGGGAATATCATCCCAAGAGAGCGACGCATCAATATATGAGCCCATGATCCGTCCTAACGCGCCACCCTTTGCATCATTCTTCGCCTTCGCACCACTCATCGGCGTCGAAAGACTCTCATCAGCCTTAACCCTCTCATCGGCCTCTCTCTTCCCCGGAACCGGCGCATCAACAGTGACAAAAATCGCCTTGACACCCAAACGCTCCACGTCTTTCAACAACTTCTCGCTCTTCTCCCTCTGTTTATCAACGTACAACTGGAAGAAAATCGGCAATTGTCCATCGCCGTCAAACTTTCCATATTGCCCTTCGCCACTGACAGAGTCGAAGATCTCGTTTATGGGGAACGAAGCGTTCGTGGATATGCATTGCGGGATACCGAAGTTCTTGCAGCCGCGAGCTATTCCCTTTTCACCTGAAGGATGAACCATCTTTGCCATTGCTGCGGGTGAACAGAATATGGGCACGCTCATGTCTTG
The DNA here is from genome assembly GCA_026120085.1 of Cadophora luteo-olivacea. NCBI lineage: Eukaryota > Fungi > Ascomycota > Leotiomycetes > Helotiales > Ploettnerulaceae > Cadophora > Cadophora luteo-olivacea. The sequence continues at coordinate 238,914 of JALRMC010000040.1, read as the reverse complement.
ACCAAGCATGCGGGTTCTTGTATCCACGTCCTTCACGTTGACCAGTATCCGTGGCCTGAGCCCGATATCTGCATATGCGGAGTTGTTCCTTGCTTTCGTGTTTAGGTCTGTGGCTGCCGATGAGTAGAACGCCCATGTTTTCGGCGTGAGTGTGTTGCGTGCCACGGATACGAAGTCGTGCGTGGATATCAGGGTGTCGAGGGGTGGTTTCGAGTCTGGGGAGAAAGATGTCGTGGCTGAGGGCGGGGGTTTGGCCCAGGTATCTGTTATGGACGAGCTATCGAGTGTGCCAACGTGTTTCGAAGAGTCGAGAGAGCTTTTGATGAGGGATGGGGCGTGGATTTCGTTGTATGCGGTCGAGGCATCGCGGCCTGCGTAGCGGTGTATTACTGTTTGCGGTCAGTACTGTGATGCTCAAGTCAGGAAGGACACAAACTCGCTGCGCCACCTGGATGCTCGGGGGCGAATTCGGTGAGGTCGTAGACATTGTCGTCGACTACTACCCAGAGATCTTCGGGAATATTGTGTTTGGATATCTCCTGGACGGATATACTTTCTGGCATTGCGATTGTGGTAGAGAGTCGTCGGTCTGATGTGGACAGGGATATCTAAAGAGTCAATTGCACATGGAAAAATTTCCTGGTCTATCGTGAGAGGGGTCATAAAACGTAAGAGGAAGAGAAATCTATTATATTATGTACACATAGAAAATACTTAGGACCGGCTTTGTGTCCGGAGGGGAAACCGGACTTGTCGATGTTGGAGATCATCATACATACATATTGGTTCCGGGGTAATGGAGAGCGAGATCTCGGCAAACCTGCCGGTGCTCCACAACAGTCCAAAGTCTTAGTCAGCAAGGAAGGTCAGCTTTTTGCAGATTTGGATCACAGTGAGATGTTCCATCTCAGATACTGCTTTTGTTGTATCGGCAGAGGCAGAACCGAATGTATTCTTGTCCTTGCAGGTTTTTATTTTCTTTCCGGTGCCAGCGGAGAGTTCTTTTACCAATATCCCATGGCTCTCAGACATGCCGAGGCACTTGCAATGGTGGCGTCAACCTTGCGAAGTTGTGCAGCAGCTCGAATTGGCTTTCTTTCCCCCGAATTAACTTTCAAATCTTGATATATCATCTACTGCCAGCGCAAAGAAGGCGGCTATCCGGAGTTACCGGTTGATTGAAGAAGCAGACAACCATCTCCGTTTCTCTTCTTGACCATCGCCGCAATTCTGTTCTCAAAATGGCCAATCCAAGATGGGTACTCAAACTGATTTCGAGAGCTGCCATCGTCGGTGTAGTCTTCATTGCTGTTCTATATCAATTTGTTTTCAAGTCCATTATATTTGACGCCCTAGGATATGGGCGCAAAGTCCAGTCTATCAAGGACTTTAATAGTTTTCAGTGCGAAAAGATCGATGAGTTAGGTCTGGAAGGATGCGAAGACATGTGGTTACATGAGAAGACAGGATACCTCTATATGGCCTGCTCCGACTCTCAGAGTCGTGTCGACTGGCTTCCAGCGTTTGTCATGTCTACTCCATCAGGCCCAACTGGATGAATTTGACAAGTGCCACAGTGTAGGCCATCTCAATGCAACAGGACGTGGTTTGACAGACCGCATCGCTGTTCTCGATACTCGAGGACCAGGCCGTCTAGCATCTCGTATCAAATGGTTGTCGATTGAGAATTTCTCTGGCATCAAAGGCGATGGAACGCTGAATCTTCACGGGTTCGACATCCGAGCCGACAAGCACACCGACATTCTCCGCATCCTTCTCATCAACCATCGTCCTCCGTTCGATCCAGTTACAGGCGCACCTCTTGATGCTTCAAAGGTCGGAGCCAATTCAACGATCGAGCAATTTCAGACGAAAGCAGGGACGGACAAAATGCGTCACGTGAGGACGTTCGTGAACGAGCACATCCAAACACCAAATCGTGTTGCGTGGATGAGCGAGGATACCTTTGTCTTCACGAATTCTCATAGTGCAAAAGTTGGATTTGTAAGGACCCACGTACTATGAAGAAGCATTTAGGAGGACCAGCTGACCGTCTTCCCAGCGCCAAACCTTAGACCCCTTCATCGGCGGCGGAAATGTCGCATACTGCCATCGCAATCGATGCAAAATAGCTTCAACAGGCTTCAACTTCAAGTTTCCCAATGGCCTCGTTCGAGGCCACGAAGGTCTCATTTACGTGCCTACTACCATTGACGGCTCAATCTCCGTCTTCACTCTCACAGCCGATCACAACCTCGAACAAGTCAACAAGATCGAAACCGGCCTCCCACTAGACAACCTTTCCGTTGACAAGACCGGCGACATCTTCGCCGCTGCCATCCCACAAGTCTACAAATGGCAACAGAGTTCCAAAAAGCCGTTCGATGTCAATCCGCCTAGTGCTGTGCTCAAGATTAGGCGAGTGAAGAAACCGGGGCAAGGGTCCGGGAGGAAGAGTCTATTCTCGCATGAGCTGGATTATGTCGTGGAGAAGATTATGGAGGATGATGGGAGTGTGTTGCCTGGGTCCACGATCGCAGTACACGATGTTGAGTCGGGCAGGTATTTTATGGGAGGTGCTATGTCGCCATTTATTACAATTTGTGAGCCGAAGGAGTGATAAAAGGGAGTTTGCCAACGAACATACCTATCGAATATCTTCGCATCTCAATTCTACAAGCATAGCATTAATGTTCGTCACATCTCCTCATCGACAGGTTCTTGGTCCTAGAAAGACGTTCGTCATCTGGTACAGCAGAGTCTGACTTCTTCCGCTGCCAAAACCACCACAGGATGAATTCATCTCATTTTTAATTTCATTCAGCTCTCCACAGCCTCGCTCAGCCTCAGTCCTAATCCATTGGAGCTGTTCACGCGCTGACCAATCCATTGACTGCCCCAGAAGCTTGATTTTAGCTTGATCCTCCCAGGGACTCTAGGCGACAGATTCAGGCGGTACCCGCTGACAGGGCCTCGCTAGCCACCACCAGATCCCTGGGTTACAGTAGTGCTTGCTTTCGCTTCCTCCTCATTTCTTTCTTTTTCATATCTGAAAATCGCATCAACAACTTCTTCCAGACATCAAGTCCTCGTGAAAATTCTCTTTGTCTGCATCTGTCTGTCAACTGCTTGCTTTTTGGTCTTATTATTGTGCCTCTGATCGCCTAGATGTCATTTAACCTTGAATTGAATCTCAAACAACCGCGCAGTGCCTTCGCGGCGTAGCACATCTTCAATCCTACCAGAACAGAGCCCGACGACAGGGCTCTGTCTGGCTCTTTCGTAAAACTACCATGCGGCAAAGCAATCCCATCAATTTTTGGCCCAGGGCTGCGATAGCAGTGCGGAAACGGATGCGGCGCGGTGACAGCCTTCATATACAAGTATAGTCGACGTGTAAGTAGGTAGGTCTGTTTATCTTCTACCTCAAATCTCCCGTCCCTTTTCTCTTGTCGGTTTGTTGCTTTCCGGGCGCCTTTCTTTTGCGCAATATCATCAAGATGGTGGGCAATCTGCCACCCATCATCGCCAACAATGAGACGCTCATGGCAGAGCTAAGAAACCAAACTGGACAATGTATTCTTCCAGGGGCTGTAGCAATACAGATTCAGAACGGCACGGAATGGCAGCAAAACGGATGCAATCTTGGCTTCTACTGTGAGTGCCCTAAAGCAATGCCACTAGATGCGGTACTGATAACTCCAATACAGGTAAAAACAACACCATAGATAACCCCCCTTCCTACTGTCCGCCACACCCCGTCTGCGCAGTCAGCCGACTTCATGGAGGATCTTGCCCTGTTCCCCAGGGAGCATACGAACCCATCATGTGTCCCGCGAAATGGTACTGTCCCAGAGGCGGAATGGAGAAGATAATCTGCCCATCTGGGAGCTACTGTCCACGAGGATCAAGCGAACCACTGAAGTGCGGTCCAGGGGCGAGATGCGCCGAGGGGTCGATGAAGAGCATGAGTTTCCTGCCTTTAGGTATACTCATCATAGTTGATCTGGTCTTGATCACTCTGACGATACTGGATAAATTGCGAGAACGATATAAGAAAAAGGGAATGAAAGGACCGAGGGTGAATAAAAAGGCTCTGCTGGCGAGAGGAGCGGGCAGATTCCATGGGAACGCATATCATGAACTGGAGGAAAATACTGGATTTGATGATAATGATTATCAGATGGAAAGTAGGATCACATCCATGCAGCGACGGCCTACAGGCTTCGAGCAACTTGGTGCTTCGGAAGCTGCATTTCTGTTCCAAGATCAGCTCAAGCACGATGATGGGTCGCAGAAAACAGATCTGCATCTTTTCGTTGAATCGCTTTCGAAATGCCTGGGTGCGACGAAGTTCGGGTTGAGCTTCGAGTTCCAGGATTTGGCCTTCAAGACGCCGAAGTCGAATAGGAAGATTTTGTCTGAGGTTTCGGGGACGATTCATGCGGGGTCGCTGTGGGGTGTAATGGGTGCTTCTGGGGCGGGGAAATGTGAGTTTCCGAGGAGAGACAATGCAGTGCGCATGCTGATGTTGTTAAGCGACTTTTGTGAATGTTCTCATGGGGAAGCAGTCCAGTACTGGTGGGGTTACAAAGGTCAATGGCGTTGCTGGGAAGATTGCTAAGTAACATTCCCTCCAATCTTAACTTGCACAATTCAACTCACGCATCTATCAGATACAAGAAGATCATTGGCTACGTTCCCCAGGATGACATAGTTCTCCCAGAACTCACAGTCCGAGAGAACATCCTTCACTCTGCTCGCATACGGCTTCCCTGCACTTGGTCCGACAATGAAATTCAACATCATGTAGACATTCTCATCAGCTGTCTCCAGCTAGCTCACGTCCAGGATTCTTTAGTCGGGAGTACAGCTGCGCCAGTCATATCAGGAGGACAAAGGAAAAGAGTCAGCATCGGAATGGAATTGGCAGCTGCCCCAATGGCACTCTTCCTAGATGAGCCAACATCAGGACTAGACGCGACGGCCGCGGCATCTATAATGTCTACATTGAAGGCTCTTTCCCGCTTAGGCATGACTATAGTCACGATCATCCATCAACCTCGCCAAGAGATCTTTGAGTCGTTGGACTCCCTCGTACTTCTCGGCCAAGGACGTATGATCTACTGTGGTCCTCAAATAGAAATGCAACCCCATTTCGAATCCATCGGCTTCCGCTTTCCACCACACAGCAACCCCGCAGATGTGATGGGAGACATCATCGCCGGTGAAGGACGAAGCTACAAACGAGCCGGTGACTCCACCGTCGATAGCCTCATCCAGTACTGGTCCGCCGGCCGTCACAACTCTCTCGCTCCCGAACAGGATAAAGTCCGCCCTGTGTCCATGATCGAGATCAACTCGCTCTCCCAGACCGTCAAAACCCGCGGCGCACCCTGGTACAAACAAATATACTTCTGCTTCTCACGCTCCCTCCTCCAACAATACCGCATGAAATCCTCCTTCTACTTCGAGATCGGCGTCGGCGCCCTAGCAGGCTTCTTAATCGGCCTCTCGCAACTCTCTCAAAACGGCCAGAACTTCCGCGGTATCTTCCACCACCCCTACGACATGCTCTCTTCATCCGCCGACTACGCCTCCGTCCCTCAAATGTCCCTCCTTGTCGGTCTTGCTGTCGGCCTCACGGCGTCCGCGCCTGGCGTTAAGATCTTCGGTGAAGAGAAACTCGTTTATTGGCGTGAGGCAGCCGCGGGACATAATCGCTTCGCGTATTATATTGGGAAAGTCTTATCGACGTTCCCGAGGATGGTCTTGGCCAACTTCCATTTTACGACCTTGTTCATGTTGCTTACTACGCCGCGGATTACGTACCTGTCGAGCTTCACGGCGAACATGCTGTATTTCTACTGCATCTATGGTCTTGCATCTGTGATTTCGATGATCACGCGGCGCGAAGATGGACCGCTTCTAGCTGTCATGATGAGTCTTATCGTCGGGGTGCTGAATGGGATGTCGCCGTCTTTGAAGAAAGTCAGACTTTGGAAAGTCATTTGGATCTGGAGGGCGAGTCCCGGGACGTGGTTGAGCGAGGCGTATTTTACGGAGAACGTTACGCCATTGGAGTATCTGTATCAGATTGACATTGCGAGGGCGAATCTGGGTTACCATTTGAACGAGTTTGGGAAGGACTTGTTTATATTGTTTGCGATCGGGACGGTGTATCGCGTATTGGCGTTCCTGGGGTTGAGGTTTATGTGGAGGGATAGACAGCGGTGAGCGATGTCGAAGCTATGACACTATCATGAAGAGCATGAACTGTAGAATCATGATTCGGCTGAATTACTTTTCCAGATTTCTTGTTGCTCGTAGCAGACTTGTCAGTACTTGAACATCCGCCAGGTTCAGCTTGGCAGTCATCCCTTTCTGTACGGTGTCTCTCGCTTTAAGATACTGAGGCTTTGACTCAGCCAACGACGAAGCGTCGGGCCCCATACAGTCTTTCGCATGGCACGCCCTGGCGACTAATCAATAGCTCCCATGTTGCTCGAAGCTCGGCTAAGTGTCAACAACCACCCTACGGTCCATCCCAAGCTCGCGACCGTGAGCTTTAACTTTAGCGTATTTGCGCTTGAATAATCAGTTTCATGCGCCATGCTACGCGAATGAGCCCTCGCAAAAACACGCTGCACATTGAGGGCTGGATGACTGTATTTCAGTTGACGAGGAACTGCAAAAATCACATCGACTACTTAGTGTCCTGGTCTCGTTCCCAAACATAAATTGAAAGAATAATTTCGCCTTTGTGCCGGAGGACCACCGCTGTACACCACATCGCCAGAAACATTTGTAAAAGCAGTGGCAAACCAATTTTCTGTGGTTCCAAGAAGCATTTAACGCGAAAGGAGATAGAAAATTCCGAAAAGCAATATTGAATTACCCAGTCAACCGTTGTTTGATTATCTCCAACGTCCCTCTGCGTTGCATCCACCTTAAGCCCCAAGCAAGTCCACCAATAGCCACAGGCAACTTCAACCACCCACACACCAATAAGAGAAGCTGGCGCCAGAACAAAAAGGTGTGGAATTTCGCCACACTGTCTCCCTCGTTGATTCTCGGATACGGCTCATCTGGCACATCCTTTCCCAGAAACTTACATAAGGGCTCCCAACCTTTCATGTCTTCAAGCTGAAATTCGAACAGATTCTCTGGAGGGACAATGTCGCGAATGTGCTGATTATGTCGAAGAAATCCTTCACGTAGCTTATGCCGATTGTAGACGTCGCCACCTGTCCATTGTCTCAAAATGAGCTCCAAAACCGCTCTCTCCGTGCCGATTGCCTAAACAGAGTTCAGTGAGAATTCTTTGTTTCCTGGTAAGAATGATTTGCAGTACCTGATCGAACAATCCCAAAGCTTTGAATGCTGGCCACCCCAAGATAGTGTAGTAAGAGCTTTCCATAGAAGCTAGCCATTTATCTGGATCTCGGACACTGAGAACGACTTTTGCGTTCGGGTAAGCTGCTACCAATTCGTCTGCAAAACAAACGTTTGGTGCGTCTGTCACCGCCTGCAGTTCGTCAGATCATCCACAACACCATTTTGTCTTCGATTTCTGGTGGGCGAAGGGCGCAAACATGTTACATGGTACTAACACTATACCGTCCAAGCACTTTGTCGAAGTCCTCGGGTTCATACGTTTTGCCCTTGCCAAGTACTTTGGCTTCCAAGGCCTCTTTCCAGCAGAGAATGTGACCATCTTTGATGTTCTCAGGTTGTCCGACTTCCATAAAGTGATATGGCGTGTAACCGAGTTTCTTTAATGCTGTCCACAATGCTGTGGCTCTCAGTTAGCCGCTGAGAGAATGGATTATGGATTTATTAGCTTACACATCGTTGACGTTCGCGACAGGCCGAGACATAGCACTTGCATCTCAACCGGCCGTGGGTTGAATGGTGGAAGACTGTCTACATGCCGCAGTCCAAGTGAGGCCATGATGGCTGAATCTTTCTATGCGATAATCGTAGGCGGGGCAAATCCAGGATGCGTAACAGCATAAATTTTACCGCTACTGTGGAAGCAGTGGAGAGTGTTACTTTATGTATGTGTCGAGTCCGTGAAGCTGACAGGGCTTCTTTCCTTTCAAAGTCAGAAATTCCTGCTCTGTTTGCTGGTAGGACTGAAGAATACGAACAGAGTCTTGTCAGTCAATGTTGGTGTCCTGGCCAGGCTTGGGGTAAGCGCTACGGTCAGAACCCGGGGACAGTGATACGTGCGCATTACGAAGCCGGTCAGCAAGTCTTGGAAATCTTACTGGTAGGTGCCCGGACTCTCCGCCAAATGGCTCCGCCTGGGTTTCGGTGATAGTATGGACACAATCGTTCTCACATGGACGATATATCGCTGTCCGCTCTCCAATTCTTCGGGTCTACGCATAAAATGAGACACATTTGAGCCTTTTATCATGATCTGTAGGAAATCTTTGAACTTTCAATAATCCGTACGCCAGTCCACAATGACTCTTTTTACGATATTCAGGTCGCTGCAAAGATTTCTGCAGTACGACTTCTGACAAGATGTCATCCTCGAGCCTCGAGTGTGTTAATATTGTCAATCAGGACTTTATCTCAAGTCTCATCGAAGCTTGAAGTTACTGGAAACTTCATTTTCCCGCAGCTGTTGTAACTGGTGTATCAGTCGTGATCAATCCCTCTCATGTGTTTTCCTCAGTCGGTGTTCATTGACTCGGCATTGAGAGACGATACTCCTGATCTGAACTCAGGCTAGCTCACTTGGCACCGCAATGCTTTGGGGACTGAGAAGTTGATTGAAGTGACGGATTAGTCGTTTCGCTATATGCAATGACCCCTGTTTTCTTGTGTAGTGTTGATACCCACGGTCGAGGGCCCGTCATGACAAAAGTTGAAGTTCCGAATAAATGCCTTTACAACGAGCAGTGATACTGGTCACTGCATGGAACTCAAATGAGAAGGTACGTTTAACCAATACGACTGCATTTTATCTCGCTAATGTTAATTTCTCTCGCAATGACATCTCGTTAACTCAGTTTCCTTCATCTGTCATCCGGAACGAAACCGAACACCCACCTTGGCGCTGAGATCTCCGATGTCATAAACATGAATTCCTTACCACTATTGATTAAACAAACTGTCTAAGCGAGCTCTCGGCGTGTTCGAGAACTTCCGCCATCGCGGAAGGTGATATCGCTGATCTATGCTTCATTGGCTAATACTGATCTGCCGTTAATATAACATACGGACCGCCTCCCGGCAATTTGTGTCGTTTTACATTTACCCTGAGCATCTTATGTTTATCACGCGGGAGTATCGAGATAGATTGCTTTATGGTGCATGACTGATTGTGGGGTTGGCTGGAATCCTGGGGAAGAGGCCTTGTACGCCCGTCGATAAATACCTGCCAAGTATCTCTAGAATTCCGATTTCCTTTCCACCTCTTCACCTCACCCTTCCCCATTCGATCTGTCCTATACTTCATTATCCAAGATGTTGTTCTCTACCGTTTTCCCTGTTGCTGCTGTTTTGGTTGCTCAAGCTTCGGCTCATGGGGCTGTTACCAGTTATCAGATTGGGAGCACCGTTTACCAAGGGTACGTGTTCGGTGTTTTCTGTCTTTGGCGTCGAGCCGAGGTGAAGAAAAGTTACTGATATGTCTCCTAGATACCAAGGTTACAGCCCATCGTCTTCTCCACCATCGATACAGCGCCAGTGGACGGATGGATACAATCCAATCACCTCAGTGACCAGTGCAAAGATGCTCTGCAATGGCGGTACCTCAGCAGCACTTTCTGCAGAAATCGCTGCGGGAACAGCAATTACAGCCAAATGGGCACAATGGACTCATCAACAAGGACCAGTCATGGTCTGGATGTACAAGTGCGCTGGCGAGTTCAGTGCTTGCGATGGCAAAGGGAAGGGATGGTTCAAGATCGACCAGACTGGCTTGACTGCTCCTCCTATCAGTGGCACAAATTGGGGAACAAATATCGTCTACACCAAGCTTGCGTATACGAGCACCATTCCCAAGAGTCTTGCACCAGGCAATTATCTCATCCGACATGAGCTTTTGGCTCTTCACCAAGCAAACGCTCCTCAGTTCTACCCAGAATGTGCTCAATTGAAAGTCACTGGCACAGGAACCGCAAGCCCAGGGGCGAGCTTCTTGACCACCATTCCAGGATATGCTTCCGCCAACGATCCCGGTGTCATGGTGAGTGTTCTTCTTGGAAGACTTGTGAATACTAGCTGACAAAATAACAGGTCGACACTTATATGACCAAAGCTACGACTTACACCTGCCCAGGCCCAGCTGTCTGGACTGGCTAGAGCATAAAACGAGTGGGAGAACATGTCTCAAAGTGGATGATTCTGAGAAGAATATGTAGTGATTGGGTAACTTGCATAGCGGAGACGAGATTCCTTGCGTTTGAATCTGTAAATATTTTCACAATCAACACGTCACACGCTTTTATAAATTGAGCCAGGAGTGATTCTGTTTCGATTGATAGCCCTTCATTTCCTGACCACGTTATGCCGTTCACCACTGCCGTTCCTTACCTCGCTTGGGAATTATCAGACTGGCAGTCATCGTCCAATGAGATGATTTTTAGGATCCGTTCGCGCCCTCAGATAAAGTTTTGATCGATCCCCTGTTTCGGCAATCGATTGAGGCTGAATTAGAGTGTGTGTAATGCGGGGGAGAGTGACAGCTCATCACCAGCACTGTACCTTTTTCAGTACGGAAGGTACTTTAAGGTTGCATTTCGGTGAGACTTAAGCCGCCTATTGATGGTTGGGCTGCGCCATCTGTGACTTGAGATTGGCTGGATTGCAAACTTTCTGACTTGAATTTTTCTATGTGGCGAACAACGTAATGGTAGGGACAGGACCCTGGTCAAGTAAATCAATGGGGCATGAGCCACTCTTGCGAATACTGCTTACTTGATTGGTAATATTGCCGACCCAAAAAGGAATAATGTGGTATTATTGTCAAAAATGTTGATATTGGCTATTAAGCTTCGTACACATTGGATGACTACTCTGCCTGCCTGCTTCATAGCGAACGCTTAAAGGAGGCTATGTCACGTGACATTGCATGACTGGATTGTCAGCGTGTTCGAAAGCAAAAGCATTGTTGGAGTGACATTTCAATCCCAGATCCCCGAGAGATAATCTCCTATTCTAGAATTGTCAAGGACCAGTCGATCTCAAGAGCAGATTGCTCTTGGAACCGAGGTCCAAGATGACCTTCATTGCATTTTTGGAGGCATCCACTTGTGGTGAGTTGAGGATATGGTGTATGTGGCAGACTGAACAGAATTGCAATATAAATATATAGTACACCATTACCATCATCGTGAGGTTCGAGAATGTAGCCGTGACGTTTCTTTACTTCAGACCTCAATTCTTAACCGAAAGCGTTAGCAAGCTCTAGCTGAGACCGAGCCGAGTTCTGTTACCAAGCTCTCCGCTTTCAAGTACATTCAAGTTCTCCGGGACGGTCCATATAGTATTAGGTCTTATCAGTCTCCACTTTCTAGTCTGCCAGTACCTTATCTCTTGTTACCAACAAAAATTTAACCCCGCACATCCCGGCTACGATCGATCGCCCAAGCCCTATTCGACCTCACAACGCGCTCTCACCAATTAGTCAAACTCCCAGATCCCACTATTAGAACAGCCATCCGGGTGCCAATCTTTGAACAAGCTATCGTCCAAGAAAGCTTCTCGCCATCATCCCACTTGTCCCTGACTAAATAATAGGGGCAAACCTCGCTTATTGATAAGCCTAGGTAAACCTCCTTCCTGTTCAGTCCAAGTGGGGACAAGATGGAGTCAAGTCTGCAAGGAAGCCCTTCGATATGATCGACGGTGCAGATATCGGTGTGGTTGCCTTGCTATTTCCTGCAAGCCTCTTTGCATATCTGGAAGGTCTTTAGAAATGAGCTGTTCGTGATGACGATGCCTTGCCTCTCACTTTTAGATCCTGGAAATGAGCGGCATCTATTGAGACTTATAAGTGCCATTCGACCCCGAGAAAATGTTTTGAAGTTTGGCAGTCTAGTCATTGCTTTTGGTTTGCCCTTCCAAAATGCCGGGAATCTTCTCAAACATCGTCTTGGTCTTCTTGGTCGCGTGTGCTCTTCTCTCAACTGTCTCGGCAGATAGACTGAGCGCGGTTGCAAAAGCGCGAGGATATGATCCTCGTGTGATTAACCAGAGAGCTGTTGAGGAAGCGAAGTTAAAACCTAAACTTCAGCCCATTGTGAAGAGAGCTGCGGAGACGACATCGGCATGCACCACTTCTCCGCCACCAAATCCAACTGCTCCGTGAGTCAATTTTAAAGCCTCTGAATACTAAAGTCACTAAGTGAAGTTGTAGACCCAGCTGTGGCGGAAACAATTGCGTCAATGCTTTCAACAAACAGTTCACCGCTAGCCTTGATAATTTGGAGTCCTTCTGCAGCTCATGGACGGCATCGCCAACCTCTTCATTCACTCCTACAGGTACAGCGGCTTGGGCTATCAATTGCGTTGGACCATCTACCGCTGCCTCGCAAGCCACTGCTGTTGCTTCCAAAGTTTCATCCGCATGCAGCTGCTTCGTGCCTGAACCCACTCCCTGCCCTGGAGAAGAGAAGTTCCGATTCTTGAACGCGGATACGAAGCGTATGCCACACCAATTTTGCAAATTATCCTCGCTAACAATTTTCAGCATTCCAGGTGACTTCACTCCCAGAAGTCAACTACGACATTGGTGAGATGTACTCCGGTCTCATTCCAATTGACATGGAAGATCCATCTCGAGCACTCTTTTTCGTGTTCCAGCCCACAGATGGACCGCCAGTTGACGAAGTCACGATCTGGCTGAACGGAGGTCCAGGTTGTAGCTCGCTTGAAGGTTTCTTCCAAGAAAATGGCAGATTCATCTGGAGCTGGGGAATGTATGAGCCCGTCTACAATCCGTATTCCTGGGTGAACTTGACCAACGTCCTATGGGTCGAGCAACCTGTTGGAACCGGATTCTCTATTGGAAATGTCACCGCTACTGGCGAGGAAGACATCGCCGAAGACTTCGCGAACTTTTTCTTGAACTTCCAGAAGATCTTTGGAATCTCTAAGTTCAAGATCTACGTCACTGGTGAGAGTTACGCTGGTAGATATGTACCATATATCTCAGCAGAGATGCTGAATCGTAATGACACTGAGCACTTCGACGTCAATGGTGAGTTTTACAGACATTCTCCAATGTCCATGAATGGAACTAAAATGTGAAGGGGCTTTGATCTACGACCCCACCATCGGCCCGTATGTTTTCCTTCAAGAAGAAGCAGTCGCATATCCCTACATCGAGAAATGGAACAACATCATCGGTTTGAACGAAAGCTACATGGCTGAGTTGAAAGCACTTGATAAGTCCTGCGGCTACGCAGAATACAGAGAGAAATACTTGACGTACCCTGCAGCTGGTGTTCAGCCAGTGGCGCCAGATGTGACAAACGAATGCGACGTCAACGGTCTCGCAAGCATGGCTGCATTCAAGATCAATCCTTGCTTCAACTCGTATGAGATCAACACTCAATGCCCGATCCCATCAGGTACGTTCAGTGACATGGTCAAGAACACTCTCACTAACTGTCAATGGTAGATCCACTTGGGTTCCCGACTAACCTCGCATATTCATATCCTGGACTTACACCACTATATTTCGATCGTGACGATGTGAAAGAAGCTATGCATGCCCCTATGGACGTCGAATGGGCCGAGTGTTCTGGCCCAGTATTCATCGACAACGACAACTCAGCCGACCCAATCCAGAAGGTTCTGCCACAGGTCATCGAAGCAACAAACAGAGTTTTGATATCCAATGCTGCCCTCGATCTTGTGATCATCACAGATGGAACACTATTAGCGATCCAGAACATGACTTGGGGAGGAAAGCTTGGCTTCGAATCCAAGCCTGAGAAGCCAATCGTCATCACGTTACCGGATCTGCAGTATCAACAAGTGTTCGTTGACAACGGTTACGAATTTGGGACCGAGGATCCGCAAGGAACCATGGGTATCCAGCATTATGAGAGAGGTGTAATGTGGGCTGAGACATTTCTGAGTGGACACATGCAGCCGCAGTTCCAACCACGATCAACTTATCGTCATGTACAATGGATGTTGGGCCACATTGAAGAACTATGAGGTGGAAGTTGGCGACGGTATTATTAGATTAGCCAACTGTTGGCATATAATTGAAATACAACATACCTCGATTGTAGCTGTCCTGTATCAACTTTTCTGTTTTGTAAGTTCTTGTTCCACCTTCCTACTGGGCAACGAACATGCCCGTGATCGCCTCGACACTGGACACGTGATGAAATGTGGATGCAAGTCACATCAGCCAGTATGGCCAATGAAGCCCCGATTTGTGAGACCAAATGCTAGTTACTTGCCGAAGAGACACAATCGACTGCTACGTCTTGGTAAATGCCTAGGCAACGTATGCGAAAGAGCCTGTACGTAGAGAATGGCAGCACGTGATTGTGTATAGTTGGTGGTCATTGCATCTTCTTCTTGTTCGCCCGGCTGACGTTAAATCTGTTCTCGAAAACATGCAAGATTTGTGCCAATATTCTCTGCCGCGCGTCGCATCCAAAGACAACAGCCGTTCGATGCTTGGGAGCTTCTTGTCGCAAGACAGCATCATTTCATTCAATGGGTCGTTGCCATGAAGCTTGTCGGGGCGCAATGTTGTCCCGATTGAGCCTAAACGACGAATTCGCTTGCTGACGTCCGAGATGAAATTCTTCTGGGCACCATAAGCATCGTTTTTGACATCACTTATCTGATTGGTGAAGATCTATACGATCATGAAGGGTGGTGAACTTACGGCCGAGATGCTTCACAGGCTAGTTGCTGTCAAGTGCGGCGCAGCATGAGGCACATTTGGGGCTCATGTTGGACCACTCAAGCGAATGCGTCCTGAGGACCAGAATAGGCAAGCTGGAAGTTACTTCATTATGTATGGTGACCTCCTTACGACACTGCTGACGGGTACATCTCGTGCGAGAGTCTGGAAGACCTGCGGGTGAGCCTGGGCAGCCGGGTCATCTTTGACACCACGCAAATCATCCAACGAGATCGCAGGATCGCAGGATTCCAATCCACGATATCAGACAGGTTTCAGTAGCAAACCGTCAGATGTCAAAACAGAGTTTCACGTCAATTTCTATCCCTCGCCAAGAGCCTCACTTTACGGCCTTACCCACCCCGCCCTGGGGATTCGGCTCCCAAGCCCCACAACAGCTTCGACCACGACTGAAAAGTCGCCGAATCCGGTGGATATAACTCTTGGCCTCCCGCCCACTCGATCCTCAACTCTCCTGCCCTTTGAAAAACCATAAGCGAATCCGACCATCGTGGCTGTCACTGTGAGGTGCAGATCAGGTCGGAGTGTTTTCAGCCTTAGCGGTTCGGTATGACGCGTAGATCCAACGCTCAACCGCCCATCGCATTCGCTTAATCTACTTGGCATCTAGGGGTTCGGTTGGTTGTTGTTGTATCGTCAGCATAAAGGAAGACGTTCTCTCTTCTTTCTGAGGCTTTTGATTTCAGAGCATCAAGTCAGATCTTTATCTTCACCGCAATCAGATCTCTCTACTGTTCTCCGCACGCCACTTTCAAATCGATTACATTCTTCCCCGCCAGCAAATCAACTCCCTTTCCAACCTTACACTGTAACACTTTCGAAATGAAGCAACACCAAGTCGCCCAGGACTGTACGGATTTGGGCCCAGGATGTTCGGTTGAGGATACTATCTATGGTTACAAGCCAAATCTCGGAGCCAGCGCATTTTTCGTGGCGATGTTCGCCATTATCGCTGTCGCACAACTTGGTCTCGGGTTCAAGAAGCGAACCTACTTCTACAGCATCGCCATTGCGCTGGGTTGCATTGGAGAAGCAATAGGATATGGAGGACGAATTATCATGCACTCAAATCCATACGATGATATGGGATTTACGATCCAGATTGCCTGCCTGATCTTCGCACCAGCTTTTGTTGCCGCAGGTATCTACCTCACACTCAAGCATCTTGTCCTTGCTTTTGGTCAAGAGCGCTCCCGCATCCAGGCCCGCTGGTACACTTGGATCTTCATCACCTGCGACTTCATCTCCTTGCTGTTGCAGGCTATTGGTGGTGGTATGGCTGGTGGCGCAGACGATGATGAAGACCTCCGTGATCTCGGAACCAACTTGATGATCGCTGGTATTGTCTGGCAAGTCGCAACCCTCATCGCCTTCGCATCTCTCGTTATCGACTATGTTGTGCGCACACGTTTCGCATGGGAGGCAGTTGACCCCGAGGCCAAGGCACTGTTCGCACAGAAGAAATTCAAGGGTTTTGTATGGGCTGTCGTCATCGCTTTCGTGACAGTGTTCTTCAGATGCGTGTACAGAATTGCTGAGATGGTTGGTGGATGGGCGAACCCAATTATGCGAGATGAGATCTCCTTCACTATCATGGAGGGAGTGTAAGTTCTACCTACCCACTCAGCATGGGGCCGCACTAATCAGCTATAGAATGATCCTCGTCGCTGTTATTGTTTTGACAGTCTTCCATCCCGGATACTGCTTCCCACAAAAGCGAGCCCTCGTCAACAAAACTGCTTCGCTCGAGGCGGGAAGTGACAGCGAGGTCATGCGCCAACAGGAAAAGACTCGTCCATCTGCCATGTAACAATTCGACATTGTTTGGCAGAATCGTAGTTGGGGAAAGAAATACCAACATCTGGGATACATGGGGTGATAAGGGTTGAATATGTTCAGGAGCGGGAGTTAATCTAGACTTGGGAGGGTAATGGTGTCGAAAGCGATAATGATGACGAGGGCGTTCAGGACCGAGCGCCATACATAGATTCCACAATGATACCATTTTTCTATATCAATTCTACAGCTTTTCAATCACCACGTATTTCAGGGTAGCACCAATCCACTAAATTCCACCTTCCATTCCAAACCCAACCACTTCTCCCTCTCAATACCATTCCAACAAATCTCAGCAACAACCCCTCTCCCAGGAATATCCACCAGCTCCTCAGTTTCCACCAACCCAAAACCCCTCGCCAAAGCCCTCATCGCCTCATTACTCTTCATCGTCCCCGCTCCAACCTTCAACCCCTCCACATCCAATTCATTACTCAGCCTCAACAACACCATAAACAGTGCTTTCCCCACACCCTTCCCCCTCGCATCAGCCATCAACTCCAATCCAATATTCCCCTGCAACGATTCGACTTCATGAGCTTGACCATTCCCGAGTATTCTCCCATCGGCGGCATCGAGAACCAAGACATCGAAACCGTTGCGCTTAGTTTGGAACTCAGTCCATTTCTCGAGGAAGCGAGATTTATCTCGGGCTCTGCGCTCATCGTTCCAGATCAAGTCTTGGCAGGGCCAGCCGGGTGGTTTGTTGTTGTCTGGGTGTGATGCGACGGCGAGCCAGGCGTCGTGGTTGCCGGGGTGGGCCCGCGTGAATCGAAGGTGGGGGTGGGATGGAAGGGTGATCGTCCAGTTCGAGGTGAAGAACCTTGGGTCAGTTGGAGGCATATTTGCGTTTATTTGCCAAGTAGAATTGAGAAGCGTGTTTGAGTTATACTGATGTGTAGAAGCTTGGAGTGCATAAGCTTTTCAGTTGGAGATTGTTGGATTAGGCAGCAATTGATTTTCTCTTCGCAGACTGCGTGGCGGGTCGGGATAAGTAGCACATTTTAACATCCTAATCTAGCAGGTCTTTGTAAATCAAGAAGAGTCATAATTTCCCTTGAGATTCTCAGTTAGACCTATGCCTATGGACCTGTGCCTCTGATGTACTGCATCAGCTGCCATTTCCGAACAAGTGGTTTGTTAGTCGTCAGGGATGAATGACTCCAATTCTCAATTGCCGATAAAGGCTATCCGTATTCTTAGGTCTCGCTGATCACAACTAGGTGTAACTCACGTTGAATTGAATTTACTGGACCTTGTATTGTAAGTTTAAGTTCAAGCAAGGTGGAATACGGTAGTCTTTTGGCAACAAGATCCGCTCGCACGAAAAGATCCTCACCGCCTGTTAAGATGCAACAAGTAGTCACCAAAAGCTTCGTGCTTTGGTTCACTCAGATGCGACACATTCACTCACCACTTCGGCCATTCTCAAAGAACTGTTGCAGTATGAAAATGACCTCTCGCATTCCCGAATCTGTCGGGTTCCGCTACTTCCTTGTCGGTGAGCTGAGTCGCTCATGCCAGTGACCGATACTGAACCTCAACAATACGTCTTGATCTCGAAGGAAAAAACAGGTTGGTCGAGAGAGTCTGTATCTCTATCCCATGCATTGCGTCATTGTATCCTTTCAGACCTCCGAATGCGAAACGAGGGGGCAAGCATATAAGTATCGCGATCCGGTCCAGGTTCTGGTGTTCAGCAACAAGCAGTAAATCAGCTGCCACCAGCAAACCACATCCTACCTCCAACCAGAGCCAGCAATTAGTATCGAATTGAGCGAAAATGCGTCTCTCCATCTTCTCCATCCTCACTGCTCTCAGCACAACGGTCTTCGCTCACCCTGCTGCTGAAGCAAATACCCTCCAAGCACGCACCAATCGTTGGGCCATCAAGAAGTACGTCCTCTTACCATTACCGACCTAGCTCCCCCTTCCCCCCTCCCCCCCTACAACCTCTCTCTCCACTCTCCAGTCCCTTGTATAACGCCAACTTCTCCTCTCAATCTTTCAAGACTTTCTCGACTCCACATAAGCTAATACCCCTCCTCCCCCCCAGCTTCACACGCACCTCCACATCCCCCACCTCCCCCATCCTCTACACCCTAATCCTCGACACCTACGGCACCCTAACCAACTGCACCCTCACCGACAGCGCCTCGCCCTCCTGGACTCACGCCTGGTACGACCTCCCCTGCAACAACGCCTCCCCTTCCCCATTCCATCTATCCTGGGGCTGGGACATCCCGGGCGATTTCACGGTTCTGACTGTCGAGTCGTTCCCGGCGAGTGGGCCGAGACTGAAGGCGTTCTTTGGGTATGATCATCCGAATGCGAAGTTGCCGGGTACGGTGTATTATCCGGATCAGGGGTATAATACGCCGCAGTAGAGGGTGAAGATGTGGAGATCAGGGGATAGATGGGAATGAGGTGTTGGGATTGGGATTGGGATTGGCAATCAGGGTTTTGGTATGAGGGGAAGAAGGGGGGGTTGGTTGAGGGAAGAGAGAATTGAAGGGAGAAGTGGACTAGGTAGTGTGAAAGTAATGAAATGGATCTTGAGAACTGAGAGAAATAAGTGACCAAACAAAGTGACTTGACCCAAGTACAATTGGGCAGATTATTTGATCGCTGGAAAGGGTAAACGTGGCAAAGATGGATAGGACATGATTTCTGTAGCCTTAGGTAAGTCCTCCCTTAGGTGATTCCCCTCGTGCGAAAATATGGTTTGCATAAGAGACTGGATGGTGGTGCAAACAGAGAAGAGTGAGGGAGGCCAAGCTGGAACTTGATACCAAAGTAAGAGCGGGCGTAACCGAAACGAAGATCAACAACAGTAGACAAGTGATCAAAGGTGTGTAAGGCCTTATTTGGGAACGGAATTAGAGTGAGAAACGGTGCGTACGAATAATTGCACCAGAGGCTTTCATTCTCATATGGCGAAACGCCGGCGCAGAAGGTGGCATGCAGAAGAAAGAACAGGAGGTGGCTCATAATGAGCACGTGACAAGACATATCACGTGTCTGGTTTTGTCTCCTCTGACATCTAGTCGGCCACGGTGTAGCAAGCACGTCGACGTCCTTTGAGTGAAGAGTGTTTCCCTCCAGAGATGTGGAAGAGTGCTCGGTAGTTGATGTGCATATCCCCGCCCTATCTTGGGGTAGCTTCAATATGATCGCTTGTCAGGAGCTTCGCTGTTCGTGGGGTGAAGCAGACGCGTTAGTACCAAGTGAAGGCTTTCCCATGAGAAGAGATATATAGAGTTGGCAAAGACATCGCTAAGATAACAGAAGATGGAAGCAAAACAAATCCTATTAAGGGACTGTTAAAAAAAGCCAATGCTTTTCAGATAACGCGTAAGTTATCGAAGGCGCTCTCAGGTCGTACAATGGACCTGCAAGATCTCAACAGAGAATCACGAGAACTTCCGATCGATCCCATTTGGAGGTAGTGAGTACAGAGCTTGAGTTTGTGTGACTTGATGAGTGGACGGCTCAGAGTGCGTTGAGCTGGTGGTAGCTACCAGTGGTTGCATGAAACCAAGCAAATCTGCAACATTCTGACCTTCGTGATACTGAGACGAGGATATTTGAAGGGCCATGATTCGGGGGAGCATTTATAAAGACAATGAGTGAAGAACAACACCGCCAGAACCATCACCGATAAGAATCGTGAGATCCCTTGGAAAGGCTATCTCCTCGTTGCAGTCTTTCCTGTAGAGCTCGGGACTTCGAGAAGCTGAACAGCGCTCGAGACTTACTGCCGGTTAGACTTAACCTTAATCTTGGGCTCGCATGATGAGAAAACTCTCTTGGCTGAGAATTTGGTGAGAGAGATAAACTCTGTCGTCGAACATCCAATGCGGCCATCAGACTTCTGGCCAATTGTCATCTTCTCGAGGTGCAGTAATAGGGATGCAGAGAGGTGCATAACTGCGGCAAGCACAGGCAGGCTGTAACTGGTTTTTACAGGGGACCACCCCCACTGAGCTGGCAGCATCCCCATTCGCCCATCCTCCCCATCCTCTGCCCCCCCAGGTGTTTCCAGGCCTCGGCGTGCCTCCCCACCCGAAAGAAAATGGGCTGATAATACCGTCAGGGCCGTCGAAAAACTTACGATTTTGCAGTAGAAGGTTAGGGTTGTAGATGTGCGATAGGATTTAGATTTCAGATGAACAATTGCATATATAGAAGAGGGCTGACCTTCGCACTCGCTGACTAGTGACTGAGCTTGAGTGACCGGAAACGAGAGATATGAGGACGGTGTTTTCCATTTCGACATCTCACAAAAGCACTGAACACACGCCTCTGCCATGCTTCGGACATCTTTGCCCAGCCCGTCCTCGCCCTCGCCCTCCCCCTCGCCGCTCTCACCGTTCATTGCAGTTCGCCTGAGGGGCTTGTCGGGATCTTGACACACCGCACGATGATTCGCGAGGTGGTGGAGGAGGTGCTTGGCAGTGCTGTCTGGGAATGGCTGCCATCAGCGTGTTGGAGAACTGCTGCTCGAATGGAAGATGTGTGTAAGTTCAAGACTTTCACTTACTTTTGATTGATATTTCCCTTCTCTCTTCACAATACTGTGCACTTTCCGGCATCGATTGGCCTTTCCTCCACTCCCTACTCCGACCTGGATGCGCTTCCGGATATAGAAAGGTCTCATTCCGATCGATCCCATCCCCTTCGCTGCCCAGAGGACAACATCCCCGAATTCTCCAGCCGCAGGACGGAGGACAGCTAGGACCAATCTGTGTCACCACAATCGTGGAGTACAGCTTCGAAGTGCATCTCCGGACCACCATCTAGACTTTTGGACAAACGAGGAGTGACATGCCTGGTTTCTCACATTGGCTGCGTCTTAATCTCTCACCAACTTGAGGCTTCTGATATTGGCTTGTATTGCTACACCCTTCTGGTATCTCTTCCCCCGATATTGGGATCTCGAAGATCTACTGGTTGGGCATCAGGCTTGCATGTGCCTGTCAATCTTTCCCTTGTTCGCCCCTCAGTTAGGTCGCCGTCACTTCTTGCTGGGTACATACTGTACCCGCAGCCCGCATCTGGTATCCCGACTGCCAGCGTCGTAAACCACACCAAATCCCCGAGAGCAGTTTTGCGTTGATTGAGGGAACTCTTATTCGGCCTCGATTCTCCGTATCACAAACAGATGCAAACTTTATCTTGTACTTTGTCTTGCATGTACATGGCTGGTTGGTCATCATAATTCGGAGGCTTTTCTGTGGTAGATCGAGGTCGCTCGGTCCACCAGGTTCATCCCCCCAATCCACTTGGGCACTTGGGCACTTGCACTTGGCTGGCTGCCGCTCGCTTGCGGAACGCGACACAACTCTAACTTCACTCGACCTTGACCTTCAAGGATCCCCAAGCTCCCCTCACTCACTCACAACCATCCACCTCCACGCTCAACATTCGACCTTCAACCACCTCAACCTTGTCTTCGACTATATGCTCTCTTCTATTTGAGGTCTCTGCGACTTTCTGCCTTGGGTTCATGCGCTGCGTTCCCTCACAATGCAAGCTTGACCGATAGCCTTCGAGAAGGAATTGCCAGTGGACGACATCGTCGCATCTCCCCCTGTCGCACCATGAGCTCAACATCAAGTCTGACCTGCGATTCCTCCAATACCCGGACAAGCAAACAGAACGACTAGAACGAGCTGCGAGCCCGGAATTCGATCAATCGATGTTGGCAGATTAAGGACAGTGATCCTCACTAACTCTTCAAAGTTCTCGCCCTAGGAACCACATGTTTGTTGCTGGCCTCTAAGGTCGCCGACAATCCAGCTTCAATGATTTGGTATCTGCTGTATCCGTTTCGAGGGTATGTGCGGTGCTTGCGATGTGGCTGAGGAAGACTTGCTGATTCGGTTGCAGAACTACGGAACCGCCTCAACTCGATAACAAACACCCCCTCCGAGCAGCCTTCACTCGTTATGGCAACTACTCGGCACGCCATCCAGTCATCACTCTTTTAACATCAGTAGCCACGGCTGCCATTTTAATATACCCGTTTCCGTTCCTATACACGAATAATTTCACCAGTGGCGCCTCGAACCTTCCGCATCATGTCTGGACATCTGCGCAACCATTTGAGGGTGTCGCGACTACTCGCCCCGATGTTGTCATGCGATCGATATGGGTACATGGTATGGATGTGAATATAGGTTTCGAGGTCCCTGCTGACTTCGAATAGGGAGTTACATGAAGGCATTGGAACCGGAGGTTCTATTGCGCGCATTGGAGATACAAGATGAGTTATTGGGCCCAACCATCAATTTCGATCCACGGAAGCCACAAGAACAACGACTCACGATCAATGCAACCGCGAGCTTGACACCAGATATGCGAGATATGTTCCATGCTGTCAATGGCGTGAGCGATTCATCCTGGTTCTTCCATTCCCCGTTACAATATTGGTCTTGCGACGAGGCCAATATACTACAAGACAAGGACATAATCTCGACGGTCAACGAGCGCTCCCGTCAATCGACCTCGGTCAACGTAACTCTGCGCCATTCCATAGTATTTAGTGGGAAACGTTTCGAGGACCACCGCCTGGTTGCTGCGGATGCATTGGTCATAACTCTTGTACACATGTTGGACTCGCCTGTGGGACGGCAATGGGAGCAGAAAGCGGAAGCACTCGCCCGGAAAGGAACCGACAAATGGCGTCTTTACCCTGACGATGGTCGATCGGCTACCAATACGTTATACGAATTTCGATTTCAGCCTCTCTCCTTCCAAGACGACCTATTTCTTGGCGTTATTTACAGTCTAATCGTCGTATACTTCTTCATCAGTCTCTCGAAATTGCGTGCGTTGAAGTCGAGATTGGGGCTTATAGTCGCAGTGACTTCGCAGATTGCAGTCTCCATCATGTCAAGTTTCACTATTTGCGCCATTTTCAAGATCGACCTTTCAAAGATACCACGTGAGGCTTATCCGCTTGTCATTCTCACCGTCGGACTTGAAAATATATTCAGACTCATCAATGCTGTCATTATCACGCCTTCGTCGAACTCAACAGCTTCGAGAATCGGGGAAGCTCTAGGCCAAACGGGACATGTAGCGCTTGCAGGCGTCACTCAGAATCTGGTCATTCTCTGGATGTTGTCTAAATACGTGTCTCCGCAAATCCACGCCTTCTGCACTTTCGCGGCCATAGCGCTCTCATTCGACTTCTTTTACCTACTCACATTCTTCACTGCGGTGTTGAGTGTTGATGTTCGAAGGTTGGAGCTTAGCGATTCGCTGAGCAGAGTAGCGACTCTCAGCAGACCGACGACACCACAGCAGCAACCTAAGCAAACCTGGATGGACGCTATGTTGAGAGGAGAATCGGCTTTCTCAACGCGCATTGCTGGGACAATTGTGATGACTGGCTTCATTTTGATCGCTCAGTGGCATTTCTTCGACAATGAGAGTCTTGGTCAAACTGCCCGCCGAGTCGTGCACCTATTGAAGTCCCAGCCACAGCCCCCTCGATCGCCTCAATCAGCTTTGCTATCTGTTGATATCCACCAGGCGAGGAGTCCGACAGCTTGGCTCCGAATGCAGGATCATGAAACAGCGCATGAGGTTATAAAAGTTGTCAAGCCAAACGCCAACAGCTACATTGCTCGAGTTTATGATCCGTTAGTATTCGTGCTCGAGGGATCAGACAGGACTCCAACCCAGTTCGGCGTGCGCCCATTTTTGCCTGCGGCCTACGACTTTGCAAGGAACCAATTCGGAATATTTATCATAACGGTCATTGTCACTGTGGCGGCTGTCTCAATTTTGATGAACTATCTTCTCTGGGACGAAACATCCGAAAATGAAGGTGACAAACGCCCAGATGACGGACCACTTTTATCAGTCAAGAGTCTCATTGGTCACAGCCTGGATGTGCTCAACATAACGGCCTCGCGGGATGGAGTTATCGCCTCAGTCGGCTTGGACAGGTGGATTCGAATTTGGGATGTCCGAAGAGGTCTGATGGGCTATATTGTGCAAGACTATGAGTCTCACGTCGACCCATTCCCGGTATTGGGTCTCGCAATAGACGGCGATTCGAACTGGTTGGCCATCCTTTCCGGTAAGAATCGTGTCTACCTATGGAATATTCCTGAGAGACGATGGGGCCCCTCCATGGAGGTTGCAGTGAACGGGCGGGTACCAGTTTCGTTTTGCTTCGGTTACGACAGTACAGAGTTCATCAACCCACTTCTTGTCATTCGTTCCAACGGAAAAATGACCGAGCTTCACGTTGAGAGCAACGAGAGTATTGAGGTCCTTATCTGCCGCAGTCCTCTGGTCTGCGTCCGCCAGCATTTCGAAAAGCCAATTGCTAGTTCACCAAATCCACCTGCTCGAGTCGTCACATCTTCGAAGAAAGGCTGCGTTCATATAGCTTCTCAGCTTGAAAGTGGATGGATTTCTGAGTCCGTCGATATTCCGTGCCCACCAGGAGATCAAGCAATCACGTCGGTTCTACCCCTGCCAGCTTTAAGCTCTTTCCTTGCAGTAAGGACTCGTTCGGTGGATCTTGTTGATATTGTCACTCATAAAATCACACACACTTTCCCGACTTCGCCGATGAAGCCAGACTCACTCCGCTGTTTCCACTCTACTCGCCGCAGACCACAATGCGGCTCGGTGGGTTTGGCAAGCCTTGCGATTGCTTATACAAATGCAGAAACCGGCAATGTCATTCTCCAATCATACCTACCTGAAAGAGACGGTGACACGATATGCTTCCGCGATCCTTACACCCCAGGAAGCAAAACTTGCTGCTTATGGCGAGAAACAGTGGAACAAAGGTACGAGATTGAGAATCCTGGTACGTGGGACGCATTGAAGGTCGGGTACCTAGTCGGAGTTAGAAAGCGCGAGCCGAAGGCAAGATCGAATCCTGTTGCCAACTCTGGTCTGCGCCGTCGGGGTGGAAACCTACCTCGGCCGCTTACATCGGGGCATAACACCCCAAGAGTAGATGACGACGTTTGGGAGGTGTGGTCGATATCGGCTCGCGGCGAGAGAACTACGTCACCTCTATGCGGATATACAGACGACAGCCTCCTTGTACCTGGCCTAGGACCTATGCACAAGATGGGCAGAAACTCGATCGTTGTTGGTCTCGGCAACGTGATCAAGGTCATCTCGGTCGGGAACGATAAACTTGACGGTGGAGAAAGCTCGGCTGATGATGCTCTATTTGTCGGCATGGCAGCTGCAACAGCAAGCAGGAGGAAGAAAAATACTGTCGGTACGAAGAAACTGAGTTGAACGCTGTCGACAGGCTTGTACTATTACAGCCGCAGACCACTGCCGGTCTGCGACTTTACCTTGTATGCCATTCTGCGCCGCACACGTAATTGCAGATGGCTGAATATTCCGGAGAAATCCCCCAAACAAATTTGGGTGGTGATTTGGGGCGAACGACTCCTCTACGGGCGGACGGACGAGATAGAGGAAGATAAAGATACCCCTTGGAAGATATGTTTTACGGCCGCGGATGTTTCTATTTGGCTTGGACGGCGTTGTGAACCTGTTCTGCGACAGTACCGCAGCCGGAGGTGGTGGCTTGGTTTTGCTTGCCTCTTTGAGGGGAACTGGCGTTTGGGAATGGGATGGATGGATTGAATGAATGAATGGTTGCATTCATGGCTGGCTGGCCATCGGCTTGTTAGACTGGGAGGACATGTATATCTCGTGTCTGTGGCATGGGTGTAAGGTGCTTTGGAAGGAGAGTTCACCGCAATAGGCGGAGAGGCATGACACATGGATGGACTGTTTCCGCGGTACAGAGGAGCAGTAGATATGTCAAAGCAGCGGAGTGGAAAATTAAATCCACAATAAAACATCTTCAACATCACATTCGCGAGAAGCTTTCCGTCTGAACCAGAATGTTGAGATCAATGATGATACGAAGCTGAGTTGTTCAATTGCCAAGGTTGAAAGGAATAGCTGAGTAGGAATGAACCCCATTCACCAACGTGCTTTCCTCAACCTAGCCCTTTCTACTCTATGAGTAACATATCAGTAGCCCAATTTCGTTGGGCTCATTGTAGAACCTCGCTTAACTAAATCAGCAAGAAACAAGTCCAGCAGAAACATGACTTAATGAATCATAACAATATGCACCCGCAAAGACAACATGGAACGAATCCACCCAGATATAGCTCAAAGGATATCAAGCCAAAGTCGAGGCAAAGAAGTGCAAACAAACACATACAGAGATCGTGTCAAGGCCTAAGATCGGATATCCCGAAGTATGCATGACCGCTGAGCGAGGAAGCCGAGTTGTAAGATCTTACGAGCAAATCTCGGCATCCCGTTGTGACCCAACCAAATCAAGGCTGCTTGGCTCATTGTAACATATAGTTTGCTTGGAAGAGGCTCTGACACATTGGAAGGCGTGTTTCAGGTGTGGTAACAAGAAAACTGTCTAAAAAGCTTGCCTGCTCAATTCCCTTGGTTTCCTGCAAAGCCACCAGGGATTCTGCTTAGGTACCGCTTTTTCTCGTACAGAGCAATTGGGCTAATGTCGATACTTGGAAGTATATTTGAGCTTTAAGCTTTAAGGTTTAAATACCATGAAATTACTCTGTACCATCCTAGTCAAGTACGGAATCTTCTCATCTTTGTTTATCGTGGATTTCCCGCAAGAAGATCCTCAAGCTTATCTCGACGACCTGCCGTCGCGACGACTTCGAATTCAGAACATTACCGCCTCTTTTGGAAGCTCCGTAACACTTCTCGTTTGTGATTTGTTAGGATCATTGAATACCGACGCCACTTTGAGGAGAGCCCGCACGCACTATGCCGAGCTCAACCCATGAGACAAGAATGAAAACAGAACTAGAGCGAGAGGTCGACCAGATCATCTCTAGGCGAAACTTCCGACTCCGCTCCAGCACGGAGGAGACTAAGATTCCAAGTAATTTGTACGATGACCAGGGACAGTTTTCTAGTGCCTCGAAGCAAACACGACCTCCTTCTACAGCTTCCTCCTTTGAGCGGATACCGAGGGCCCAGGTAGTTGGCAACGAGTTTCCGAAGCGGGGTCAAATATCACGTTTCAATGCGATCTCAGTTGAACCTCAATCTACGACTTTGCCGGATCAATTTCTTGAAGATATTCTTGGACTTCCATCTACAAATATGCCATGGCCAAGGACTCAGAGGGCTTTGCGTGCTCTACATGCAGAACCTGAAAGCCCGACACATTCCCTCCGATCAGAAGGTCTTCTGAAGCAATCGATAGAATATCTTTGACCCAACATCACCTCGACGAGGACTCTGCTGGGAGGCATGTCGAGTCATCCCATTTCTCGATAAACTCATCAGCTAGTCTCACTTCGACCTCTCTCCCTCCCCAACCCGATCTGACCTTCAGCAGTACCTTCTTTGTCAATTCTGGGCCACGAGATACCAACTCTCAGATTAAGGATTCACCACCTGTGGCTGCTAGCTTAGCTACTGCAGACGGTTCCCCAGGGTCCTTGCTACTTACAGCTATACCCTTTCAATCTCATTTAGAATCAAAGGCTACATACTCGTCTCTGACCTTCATTCATGAGACTGCCGAACATCGAGTCACGAAGCCAAGCGCAAGGAGCGGAAAACATCATAGGTCTTTCAAATCCCCCAAGACTCGACGAAAGAAGTCCTTCTCCCGAGGATCATCGTCATCGTCATCCTCGTCTTCAGGAACATCTCATACCAACAATATATCGCCAATTGCCGAATTCACCCAGTCACTTCCTCGTTATATCACCCCTCCACCACTCTCTCACTCCCTACACCAAACGGTCGCAATGCCGCACCCCATGCCAGATTGCTCTCCCTCAATCTGGACCTATCTCAGCCGCTCCGTCACCAGTGGCTCCAAAGGCGTAGCACTCGCTCGCTTAGAAGACGTCCTCAGCGAAGACGTACCTATTCGAGCTCTCCTCCACGGCTGGGACGCACTAGGCCGCCTCTCACCATTCTGGCGCATCATTCGACAACTTGACGACAGCGGACTGTTCGGAATCGGACCTGTAGAACGCTTCGCTATCTTCCGGCTCATGCATCTCAACTTACGGTATGCGTCAGAACCGACTCCTGAAAGAGCAGCGACGAGACCATCGTTCATGAATGCTACGTAAGACCTGACTCTCGCATATTCTTCAAGTTTGGTACCCTTTATGGTATTTTTACTAACCACCAACCAAGCCTCAAACACCAAGGCGACGACTACATCAGCAATTTCACGCCCTGGCCTGCCCTCCGCGACACCCGCAACGCCACTTTCCGCAGCGACGCGTTCGTGCACCTCATACCTTCAAGTCTCAAGATCCAATGGTCGGGAAGTATCCAGGATTGCTATACCCGCGAGACTTCGACGGGCTTGTATGCTATTGTGCCGGAGTTTGATGCGGCGATTTCCGATCTGAGGTCGTGGAGCTTTGAGGCGGATTTCTTTGTGAGGTTTCCTGTGCTGTATGGACTTGCGACTGTGGCGAATGGGATTCCGAGGGGGGTGGGTGGTGTGGATGGTGGGGAGGGAGGGATGGTGACGGGGCGATTGAGAAGCAGGGGGGATAGTGTAATGAGGGAGGGAGACGAGAGTGTGGATGTGGTGAGTAGTGGTAACAAGGATTGATCATACCACGAGGATTGCCTCGATACCCGGGAAATAAATTGACAGCAGTGTGCTCGTTTCGAAGGTCGAAAATGCTCTCTTCTCAATGGATGGATCAAAGCATGTAGCAAAGGAAAGAATAATACCCACGTATCAGCAGAGAAGCATACGCGGCAATGCCCTGAGATGAGAGCTTAAAGAGAGAAAGTACTTGATAGCTTTGAACACATTTTAGAAGGTAGATTGCAGCTATCCCGACTTCGTGTAAGTTGACTGAACAACCGAAGATCCGCATGCGAAGACCGCGCAACCCTCACGCTCGAAGGGGAAAAACCACACAGTCATGACTCCACCTGTCGAAGGGTCGTCTTGACGCCGCAAAACTTATTCCTTGGGGAGACAAAATTTGGATTCGCCAAAGTCTGGCTGACTGAAGAGATCCCCACAACAGTAAGGCGCGAAAGGCCAGCCGCAAGGAGCTACAAATCGCAGTATTTCAGTTGCGCATTCTGGTTTGAGAGAGCCTCGAGACTTTTTGACACATACCCCAATGGCCCAGACAAGCTATTTTCGTATCTCCATCGTCCTGGAAGAGGTCGCTAGCTGTCGAGTGCTTAGATTGACCGGCGTCCTGATGTTGGAGTCAGTGTGCACTCTTGAGGAAATGTGAATGGACGACAGACGTGGATGTTGATGGCGATGTTTAGGTCTGGCTGTGGGAGAGCAACGCCATTGGCAGTGGTGATGATGGTAGTCAATAAGGCAATAGTAGAGAGAAAGTGCATGGCGGCGGCTGTTCGTGATAACGAAAGGTGATATTAGATATGGGAAATTTGTTTCGAGAAGGACTAAGGGCTGAGTTGAAGGAAGAGGTGTTGATGTGTATAGACTGTCATTATTTCAATGAAATTCGAGGCCAGGCGAGAAACAGTGGTACGAAATAGATAGTTTGATTGAGAAGACAATGTAGCATATTACAATACCTGAGAAGCTTGTTTCATAAATATGCTGTACAAAATGATCACAAATGAATAGAACTGCGTGATAGATCATGCAGGGAAAAGAATTCATATGAAGATCTGCAGTTGTGCCCACCTGGGAGTAACTTTGACAATTCCACAAATGAGAGCTTGACGATTGAATATGTCGAGGTGTGACTTGGCATCTCAAGCAAGCGGCGAATTGAAGGAAGAATAAGTGAAACATTCCGTAGAGGTAATAAGAGGTCGCCAGTAGCTAATAAGGAAGCACTGGAGCGTCATGTTCAACCCCTAGGATATGTCGCTAATCTTTGTACATCGAATGTAGTCTCCATCTCGCCGAGTGCCTCGCAGTGCAGTGTTTCCCAACCCATCTTCGCGTACAGCTATCCTGTGCTCTCGCTGACTCTGATAAATGAATACACCCAATCTGCAAGATCGCCGACTCCTGTGCGACTACATCGAACTCAGTGTCACACAAGTTCCAGGTAAGCCGAGGTATAGGGCGAAAGTTGAGCGGTTGGTGAGGTAGCTTTGTAGCATCGACGGCTTTCTGGGCGATCCTACTTATTCATCCACGCCAAGTATCATGTATGTATCATTGTCTATCTTTCCGTGCAAGTCGACTGTCGTATCTTTGGTCTCTCCGATATATTCAAGTGTGTTCCGCCCACGGCTCCGTGATATGCTTCCGAGTCCAACTTGTCTACCCTGCCAACGCCTTCCCTATCAACTCTTTACTTGTGTCTGACATGGGAATCTGCAATGCCAATTCATGCCCTCTTTCACTCATCTTGCCCCAGGTCTTCCTCAAAATATCGATGATCTTCTTCTCGTCGTGTCCCTTCTCGAATGCCTCAAATTGGTCATCCAAGAACACCAAGCATGCAACATCTTCCAATATCTGTGTCTCCTCATTCTTCTTCAAATCCTCCTTCCGTATCAGCTTTGCGACTTCTTCCGCCTCGTCTGTCGTGAAGTTACATCCCACACATATAGCAGATGCGAGGTCTGCTTGTCTTTTCTTGAGGAAGCTCCGCCAGTTCAAGTAGCCCGCTTTGGTCATCGGATATGAGTCGCGCTTGATTTCCCAGCGGCGGAAGTGTTGCGCGCGAATCGCGACTTTGAGAATCGGAGAGGCATCTGGAGCTCGGAGATCTAGGTAGCGGGACATCTGCTGCGCGTAATGCAGCTCGTATGGGACATCTTTGCCGTCGACGATCGTGATGTTTGGATCTTGGGCGTGAGCTTCGTCGATCAGGGAGATGGCTGCTTCGTAATTTGCTGCGGCCATTGCGATTGATGGGTGCTTCTCTGTGAAGAGATGAGATGGCCAGAATCTTGTGGTCTCTGCAACTGTTTTAGGGGTCTTTTGCTTCGAAGGCCCCCAGTATTGCTGTGGTATTGTGGTCGAGTTGGTATCGGAAGAGAGGGGCAGAGCTGTGAAGCGGGCCCTGTCGCGAACATGGGCAGATTGGCGGGGTAAACGACACGTGATCTATCCCCTGATACTGCTATTTCCTGGGCATGAACTGCTTTCAATATATGCTGATAATTAGCAGTATATTCCGGAAGGTATTCGGTCAAGTCGCTAGTATTTATTTTTGACTTCTGAATTGCGAAGTTCCAACATATGAATCGGCTCGGCGCGCGCCTCGTTCGAATCTCAAGTCTGAAGAATGGACGGTCGTCAACACTTTGTAGGTACTTTGAGATCCGCTTCTCACTAGAGACAGTAGTTTTCCTCGGAGCCTGTGGTGTTCAGGTATTCTCCTGAGTTCAGGGTCAGGTATTGTGACCAGGCTGAATGAATTGGCTTCGAACCTAATTTAGCGAGACCACGGCAGAAAGTAAACAAATCTTCAATCTTGTAAGAAGCTTCCAAAAGCCTGAACAAAATTACGATAAAATGTCCCAAGCATGAGTACTAAATCATAAAACCCAGACTTTGGAAGACATAAGGACATTTAGCACTATAGAGAAACAACATCGAAATCTTCGCATCAACCGTTACAGCTCAATACCAGTGCCATGTTCACCTCCACCTTCCATAGTATGTCGCTCTGAGATCATGAACCCTTCCAACTCTTCTAAGCTTCTCCTCTCTACTTCTCAAATTAATCACTTTGCCAACTCTCCTCAGTCTCCCATCCCAGAAATGTCTCTTCCTCTCAGATCGTCCCTCTCGTCTCTCATGCCTCTCGTATCTCTCTCGGCTAATATATTTCCCTGACCTTGGATCCAACATCAAGTCTTGCGGAGCCCAGTCTCTCAACTGAAAGCAAAGAGGGACGTTCCCATCTGCCTGCTCGTATAGAGAAACGTTCTTGTACGTGTACCTATGGGACGGGTAGAGGTGTCTGCTGGATAGCCCAAGACAGGCCGACGACACCGGATCGAGGTGATCGAAAACTGACAGTTTAATGTCGTTCGGCAGAGTCGTGATGTTCGTCCGATAAGATGTATCGGGGTAGTGAGTTGGATAGGGTGGATCTACAAGCTGACGTTAGCATCGTAGCATACCATTAGCGTGCTTGCTTACCTCTGTATCTATTTCGGTAGGAAGACGGCGCATAGTCGTAATCAACATGCCTGTTCGACCTGTGTCTTCGAGTGGACTGTCGTCTTATTTCATAGTCGTAGTTCCATGCCATCGTCGAATTGTTTGCTTGGGTATGTTCAAGCCTCGCTTGTGAGCTCTCTACCCGAAGTTGGGCAGGCTGCGACATTCACAAATTTCCATCAAGAACTCTGCCTTCAACTCCCATCATCTGGACATGATATACTTATCTACTCTCTTATCTACTCTACAGAAAGTGCATCGAGATCGTGACTGAGGTCATATCACTTGGTGTCTTACTCCAGCTCAATTGCTGTCATGAGCGCCTCATCCTAAGGGGTTCAGGTGTTCAATGAACACTTGAAAAGAAGTCGCCTTCTCGGCTGATTCGGTTCTTGAACTCATGATGGATAGCTCTCGAAGTACAGCCGGTCTTGATTAGATTACCTCAATGGGCTTCGGCAACGACTTAGCATTTTGGATCTGGGAAGGTACATCTCGGCAGGCTCTATCCTCGTTCTGCAGGGCTGTACACTAGGTAACCAACCACAATCCTGCATTGTTCCGTGACCATACTCAGCTTCAACTTCAGTCATGCAACCAACACTGGTGGTAAGGTCATTTCGGACTCGCTTGCATCCTCTGCGAGGTCCCCGTGATCAGACAAGTCAGCAGCCCCCTGAGACACCTCGTGATTTTTCACGTGATCTGAACATCAGTCATAGTGAGCGAGCTTTTATTTTGGCCATTAATGTATACCTGTATTTAAGCTCCTAAAGTGGGGCTCTAGAATGCAGCCAATAGTGAAATACCCTTATCACACTGGTGAGGTACAGTATTGGCTTCATCCGCAATCAATGTGAGAACTTATCGTTTGACACGACGCGGTGGTTCACTCACTGCTAGATTATCTTCAGATCGCGTACAGAAGAGTGAGCAGCTATACAACTTTCCATGGGCATCTGATAGCTCTGATTTCATTTTCTAATCTTTCGGATTGGGTTCATCGTGAAAGCAGAAAGAGTAACTCGAAAGATTGATACTCTGAACACGTCCCTAGTCTATGGGAAGACCCACAATTATGTCAATCGGTGATAGAATCTGTTCACGAAGTATTTGATCGCATTACGTAGGTATAGTAATGTGAATATTTCAAAGCACTTCAAGGCGATCCGTGCAGATTAATAACGGTGAAGAGAGTGTAAAGCATCCAGTGCTCATTTGGTTGAAGCAACCATGATGCGGTGGGCGAATAATCATGACTCAACATTTTCATTCCTCAAAGAAGCCCGATACTCCAAGAAACTAACAGACTTCGTGTTTACCAACTAATTTTCGAATACCAAGTGCGTTGGCAAGCTCGAGTGACATCCAAGACTATCAGCAAAGAAACATCACCGAGTCACAGAGGGACATGCTTCCAATATATGCCAAGATAAAAAGTCAACAGACTCAGTAAAAACATTTGCCACAATAACCACAGTCGTCAGCGCTGCAGGCAGTGAAGTCACCACCATCAGAACATGGCGAGGATCCGCGCGGCATATCCTCATATTCGTGATCATAATAATCATCGTCAAAGTACTCCGTAGCCTGCACGATGACTCTCTTGCGTTCATCGCTCCCTGGTTCCAAGTTCTCATCACGTTGTGCGTCTGCATTCGACTCTTGCTTTGGCTCATTTGCCTGTCCCACGGACTTATTGCCGAGTGTACCAGCTTCGCTTTTGACGACGACTGACTGGAGAGCTGCTGACGCAGGGGTGGTGGAAGGTGTTCCTTCGCTGGCAGGCTTCATCGGAAGGTCAATGTTCGATGCTGGACGTGCTACATTGGCTCGCCAATGGTGGTTATTGAGGGGGTTCTTCTGGTAGACATTGAGTTCGAAGAACAGATTGTGAGTTTCACATTTGAGGTTTTTGTACCTTTGAATCGTCAGCTTGAGCCCAGTATGATTACTCGTGCTATTTGTAAGGCAATTATCGAGCAACAT
Source organism: Cadophora luteo-olivacea (assembly GCA_026120085.1). Lineage (NCBI taxonomy): Eukaryota > Fungi > Ascomycota > Leotiomycetes > Helotiales > Ploettnerulaceae > Cadophora > Cadophora luteo-olivacea. The sequence continues at coordinate 204,001 of JALRMC010000040.1, read as the reverse complement.
ACGTATTGAGCTTCTCAAAATTCGCTTCAATGATGTCCTGTTCCGCAATCTCAATAAAACTTGCCACACCTGACGCGATGACAGATCTGAAGTATCGTTTCCATTCCAGGGCACCGAAGTTCTTCTGACGAACGACTTGGATCACGTACGCTGAGGCGTCCGGTGGCAGAGCGGTTGCATCCGGGACCGTGGCAGGAGCAATAGGAGCTGGAGATTTTGTCCACTTCATGAAGTCAGACAACTTGAGTTCATGGTCCACTCTTTTTTGCTTGTAAGGCTTGAGTTCGGTGCAGCAGAAGATCTCTGACATGTTGCTGTTTGATGGTTTGAAGGTGAGAGAAGTGATTTGAAGGTACCTGACGAGGTCTCAAAGTACGGATGATTACAATAGTGAAGTAAATGATAGAGTCCTCCGTCGCAGAATAGGTGCTCCGGTCATTGATTTAAAGGCCGTCCAGACATTAGTCTCCCTCTGTGTCACAGACTTGAATGCAGGTTGTGTACGCATCCGCACCCCCATGCCGGAACAGCTCGAGACAGAGGCGTTAGGCAGGCCAGTTCAGTGGATAGAATCTGGCTTAAAAATGGTCATTATGTTTGACTCGCCATGATCATTCGATTGCAGTGCGATCCCGCCAGTCACAGTGTTCATGACCGGAGTATTGGAGCTAAAATCGAGGCCTGCCACTGTTTACAGGGTTGCGATGCCGCATGGGCCAAGACTTTCCAAGACGCTAAATTTGGGGCCTACGATGAGATTGAGACCACTCAATTGTCTTTTCTTAGGAATCGGGAGGAGGGTGGGGAGAAAGACGATTTGAAAGAGATTGCATGAAGAGGTATCTTAACTCGAATACCTTTCAAGCTGTTTTGAGGAGGTCCTTCAAGGGAGAAGGACGATCTAGGTTGGCTAAAATTAACGTACCAATTTCGAATCTGTACAGCTCTCTGAATGCTCCCAGTAGCTACTAGCTTTGAATAAGCCCACGTGGTTAGCGACGGACTTTCTCTGGAGATGCTTGTCGAGGGCTTTTCTAGCGCCAGTCCCCGGTCGCTGAGAGTCCGATCCGCTATAAAGGTAGCCACCCACCTCACTCAGCCCAGATTCCCCCTTCTTTCTTTACTGCGCTGCAGAGTCTCTGGAAGACTCCGCATTCTTTTCCTTTTCTTGCAGCCAGTCACTCTTCTACCCCTTGCTGGACATTGGGCTTTTCTCTATCTCCTTGTAGAGAAAAGTCACTCATTCGACTCGCATAGAGGATCTATTCGGTACCAATCAGGCGGGAATCGACGATCAACAACACTATTCATTTTTCATCGACCCTCGCCTCTTAGCTATTCGTCACGTGCCCTCTCCCGAACCCCAGCAAGGCTCAAACTCTCAAGAAGAAGCCTTACCCCTCCAATCCCCCCTCCCCGGATTTCCAGAAGTCCAAAACTTGTTTCCAGAATCTCCCCCAAGAGCTCATCTTCAAGATTATAACCCGTCATATGATCTTCAATCACTACCTGAAGACGAAAACTCACCACACGGGCCAGACGTCCCACATCTCGTCTGCAAATACTGCGATCGCAACTTCTCCAAACCTCATCAACTAAAGTAAGAAAGTTGAACTCTCAGAACATCTGTCGGTACTGACGACGCCTCAGCCGTCATCTGAAATCTCACCTGCGACCTTTCAGGTGTCTTGTGCAAGACTGCCCAAGCCGCGGCTTCCAGTACAGAAAAGATCTCACCCGACACACTCGAGAACAGCACCACGCGCAGAGTCAGGGGAGTGCTCGGGAGTTTTTTGTCCACATCCGTGGTGCAAATATTCCCAAGAGTCAGGCAAGAAGCGATTTGCTCGAGCGGATCAATTGGCTCGGCACATGAAAACCCATAGCAAGGCCCGTGGATAGAAAGATGACAGCAGGTGGATAAGAACATAAAATTAGGATTGATCACCCAGAAATTCTATTATGCCCTTGTGAGTTTCGCAATGAGCACGCCTCGGGCGAACATTGAAAGCAGTGCTACGAACAAAAAATGCCCACAGAGAATTTCTGTCTTATCAACTTGAACTGTCCGACAAGCAGTTAAATGAGAACAAGTGTCACAACTCTGAAGTTTAGGTAGCAACTGCAAATGAACAAGAGAGAATACCGCGTTGCTGCATGAAGGCGGCATTGTTGATCGATCACTCGCCTAAATAGTAGGCGGCCCCACAGAGCTAATATTGAAGCGACAAGATTCCCCACATAACAACACAAATAAACAGCTTGTCAGATCGAGGTAAAAGTCTCGAGAATGACTCAGTCAGATGCAGGTCACATGATTTAAGTTATTTTGAATCGCAGGGGAATATGAGAGGACTTGTTTACTTCGATACGTCTATGCTAGTAGCTCCAAAAAATTATGATCTCAGCAGCAGCGTCAGCGCTGGGAATGAGGTTCAACGTTCAAGCACTGCGTAGCTACCATGCGAAGATGTCCGTTCAAATTAACATGACTACGGGGATGTAATATAGAAAGACTCCTGGTGCTTCCCACTGACGTCCACCGCGTCGCCTCTAAACTTGATCCGCAGCAGATTCTGGGTGTTGGCCTTCGCTTCACATCCCTGCGAAGGCTTCCCCACATCTTGTGACTTCTGAATTAATATATTAGATTAAAAGACAAGCTTTTAAACTCCGGTAATTATTCTGGAAGATGGAAATTTACAGTTCACCTCTATCCGCCCAATGAGATAAATGATGCACCCCAATTTCACCAATTACCCAACCAGTGTTCGTGCATCGGCAGTTGGACTCGGTGGAGCCGATGAAGCCGACGATGATCACTTTGGATTATCCAACCACTTCTCCCGTGTTATTTCTTGTTTGGTGATAGCAACTTCATTACTTATAGTCATAGGGTGCCACTTGTTTCTATTTATTGTAATCCCTCTGTTCTTCTGAACTTTCGACCCCGGCTGTCGTCAACGTCAAACTCAAGATGCAGCTGAACTCTCTTCTCGTTCTTGCGCTATATGCGCATGGAGCTGTTTCCCAAGCCATGCTTAGATTTGCTTGCTCACAGTTAGTTGTTGAGCGCCTCGATCCAATCGGTAATCCTGGACTTCTGCCTTCCACCCATCTCCATCAAATCGCGGGCGGGAACTCCTTCAACGCCTCCATGGAAGCCGGCGCTCATGATACTGTTGGATTGTCTTCTTGTACCTCGTGCACCTTCAGTGAAGACTTTTCAAACTACTGGACAGCAGTACTTTACTTCAGAGCTCGTAATGGAACCTACAAACGCGTGCCACAGATGGCGAACCAGGGTTTGACGCAGCAGGGGGGATTGACAGTGTACTATATTCCGCCTTATGATGGAAAATCCAAGGTTACTGCTTTAAAGCCTGTGAGTAATCCAAAATCATCACCACGGAACAAACTGTTGACAAGACCTAGGGTTTCCGTATGCTGGTCGGAGATCCTATGATCCGCTCCGCGTCTGCCGCGCCCAAGGGAGTTTGCCATCGCTGCTTCGGGAAGAATCAACAGCCATTTGGAGGTGCTCCCTGCACAGGAGCTGACACATCAGAGCTCCCAAAGAGTACTTGCCTTGGTGGCATCCGCGAGACAATCATGTTCCCAACGTAAGATTACATCGCTTTGCCACCCACGAACTCCCATTCATGGTTCAGCGCTGACCACTGCTAACGTTGATCTGCAGCTGCTGGGACGGCAAGAACTTGGACTCACCAGACCATCGCACTCATGTAGCATATCCCAGCAGCGGCTCGTTCGAGTCGGGCGGACCCTGTCCTGCTTCTCACCCAGTCAAACTTCCTCAAGTCATGTTCGAAGTCATGTGGGACACCAGTCAGTTCAATGATAAATCCATCTGGCCAGCGGATGGATCTCAACCATTTGTGTACTCCATGGGCGATGCGTAAGTCTTCATTGCAAAATAAATGTTCCATGCTGATGTGATTTTGTAGCACCGGATACGGTAATCACGGTGACTACCTGTTTGGCTGGAAAGGCGACAGCTTGCAGAAGGCCATGGATGCCAGATGCAATCTGGATAAGTGTGCACAAACACCTTCACAGTCAGCTGCAAACTCCATTAAGTGCCAGAAGAAGTCTCCTATTAACGAGCCTGTTGATGGATGTAAGTGACAGCTGTATCACGAGTATATTATGCAGTTCTAACATGATCAAACAGGGCTCACCACACTTCCTGGGAATGTTCCCCTCACATACTAGGAGATATGCGAATTCTTTCGCACCAAGCTACCGAAGGCAATGAGAAATAAGCAAGACACTTGAGAAAGATATTTTTGCCTTTTTTTTTGTGTGTTTTCTGTACTGCAGTCGTCATTTCCAAATGAATGTCTATCCTACCGTATCTTGATCCTCAAACTTCAGCTTCAGCCACAATTATGGAGGGGCATCTGCAGGCTCGAGAGACATACATCTTAATTTCGAATATTACCACTTGACTTTTTCGATCTGAACAGTAGTCTCTAACATGAAGATCAGTAACAAACAAACGGCTGAGAACCTACATATCGAAAAACTGAGGAGTTTTTAACTTCGACACTGCATCGCATCATTAGAACAAGAAGAACGTAAAGTTGGAAGTCATTATACTATGGGAAAAACCAGTTGAAATTATTCTGACTTCTATTTTTCATAGCGTTCGCTTCGTCAGTCTCGAGAAAATTATCCAAATACGAATGATACATTTCGCATTCCAAGACATGGCTTTGATAGGAGAACTAGAATATGTATGGTAGCGACCGAGTGCCCTTGCTTCCTCCTCTCATGTGTGTATATATACTACCCGTTCATAATTGAATGAGAATATTGCCCGAGAAAATTGTTTGGTTGAAATCCTCCCCTCCCACTCGCTGATTACAACTTGATCCGTTGTGCTCGCTTAGCTCTTCTGACAGTATCCGCCTCCTCAGCCCAAACATCCTGTCTGGCAGCAGCAGCTTCAGTCTCAGTCTGGTTTATCACGAGTGTTCCGAAGACCGTATCATCTGTTCGAACTTCAAATGGAATAGCGAAAACACCTGGCATGCCCAAAACATTTCCAGGCTTGGGCAACACTTCCTCTCCAGGTGCTGTCTTGGCTGCTCTTGTGCTGATGGTGGCGCTATCGGCCCATCGACGTGTGCAGACTCCTCCAGGAGTCATGGAGTCTCCTTGAAACGCATTGTAGATGGTGAACTGGTTCAAAAGGCAATGCCAAGTCCACCCAAAGGCGGGATCCAGACCTCCGGGGTTGACATTTGCGAAGAGAGAGACGACACCAATTTGCGCGAAGTCCTCGACGGCATCTAAAGCACATTAGCACTTGATAGAGTGAGTTCAAAATAGAGGGTACAAACCGGTATTTGCATAGTTGTCAGGCACACAAGTGTCTTGTCGGATAGCGTCGAACCATTCCCATCTGGCGCTCGCTTGAAAACCATTCTTGTAGAAATCGAGTGCGTGGCCAATCTCGTGCTGAAATACAGAAGGTGTACCAACACTTCCTCGGAATACAATTATGGCGCTTCCCATATATGCAGAGTTCGATCCTGGAATTGCGATTACATGTTGAATCCATTGTCGCTCATGGACCGGGATTCGCCCAAAAAGGTCAATCATGCTTGCTTGACTACGGCTGGTCAGTACTTCTTTTCTAGGCGATGCTGCGACGACAAAGGAGACTACCTGATTGGAGCATTTCGATGCTATTATTACATACCAGTCAGTAACCCGTCAGTGTCATTTGATGTAAACCTTCGTTGACTTACTCTACAGAACGACCAAGGTCCCCACGGGGTTCCACAATCTGCGTATCTGACGCTGAATACTTCAAAATCCGCAGGGTTGAGCTTCGGAGTTTCGAAATTTGCTGCATCAGCACATCTTTGCGGAATGGAGCCTGCAGGCCATTGCTGGACAGTACTTGGGGTTGGAGCTAAATTTTGCCAAAGACTTTCATCGATGAGTGGGGATATACCGGACCCCCATAGTGAAGTCTTCCCAAGATTCTGGGCCAATACTGAAGGACCAAGAAAGATATGTGCTAGCCCTAAAAGCTTGAGGGAAGATAGAAGAGCCATGATGGAGTGAGGAGAGAGTAACAAGAACGAATTTGCTGTTGAGTTGGTAGTGATAGGGAGTGAGAAATGTAGAAGCATGGAATGCCTTTAGGTTTTATAATTGAAAGTAAATTGCAGACCCCCTTTTGGGGCCGACCAGTAACAACTGGATCCTATGCGTGGCTGTTACCTTCTCTACGAGGAACCGAATGCGTACTTCCTGAAGTCAGAACTTCCAAATACGAGAGCGAAAGGAGAGGGAATTCGCTGTAGGGGTACAGGGGTGGCTGCATCTTTGTGGCCAAAACTAGAGATAACACGTCCAAGCACCAACGAAGGGAGGCTTGATAAAAGTGAGTCAGACGTAGTGACAATTGGAAGATACTTACAAATCCCTTACATTGATTATGAGGATATGCTTTAGGAGCGAAGTCCGATTGTGTTACTTGAAAGACGAGCCAAACCGTGGTAGCCATGGACGAAATCACTTCCACTTCGCAACAGTCTGACATGAAGCACGTTGATTGACCGAAGTGAAGAAGGTGTCTTGTTCTTTCTTGATTGGTGCTCTCGGAAGTGTATTCGACCTAGGTAGAAGAGGGGAGCAAGTGAGAATTTGAAAGCAGCAACACATCCGGAGCAAGAGACAAGCTTATTCTCTAGAAGAGTCTGAATTCTTCAGTCATCAGAATTTCGGACAAAGGGAGAGTGGGGTCCCTCAGAAATATAGAACCACAATTCTTTTGGTCTTCAAAAAAATGGTTCACATCAGAGACCGAGCTTTGTATTCGCATGCTCAACAGTATTCAAGTTCAAAATTTTGTGTTGTAACCCCATCATATTACAGATTCCTCGGGTATCCCATCGACCGCCATAGGCACCTTTTAGCGTCGTTTGCGGTTCGCTTCCGCGAGATACCCAATGCGAAGTCATAAAATCCCAATTAAAGAAGATAGAAAACATTTCTCTGCTAGCGGAATTTAGTATTTCGAAGCAGCTGAACATTTGTATGAAGTTAGGTTTGGACTTTTATTAATTCTTCAGTTTGTTATACCTCTTCTCCCTTTTCGCGCTAAAAGGTGCAACCGATGGCGGTCGATGGGATAACATGCAACCGAAACGAATTTTGGCCCCGACGGAGTTGCTCAGTCGCTGTGCCTTACAGAATCTGACATGGCACAAGGCCCAGCAAGATGCGAGAAATTTTGGCATAAGACGCAAGATCCAATGAAAGCAGCCCCCGAAGCTGTGCTGCAAGGTACTGAGAATGTTCAGATGAGAATACTCAGGATCCAGTCCCATGAGAATGTTTCCGTTTCTAGACCGTGCATCTTTGGAATCCATGCTTAACTTCTCCTCTGCGGGTGATACCGCCTGGTCTCGTTTGTTTGCAAGACTGACTGGTGGTAGAGTCAAATGACGGATACGGCACTCCACTGCAAGTCATTTTCTGTATTACAGCCAAAGTACGCTTACAACGCGTGGGAAACCTTATTGAGCTTGGGGTACTATGAAAACCTAAACTTACCATATCAGTCTAGAGCTTGCTGCAGATATTCTTTCGTTTGCGAGAGGGTAGACACGGCACGGACTGGGCTGATGACTTGCATACCTGTATCGGACGAACCTCACATTAGCGCCGCCACAACGCTGCAATGCACCCATTCAGCTCCGAGCTGCACCGCGCATCCAGTAAAAATGCGACGGGACATTGAACAGCAGCCATCGGCTCACTGTGTCTGTTCGAGAACCGAGAGCGAGCTGGAAACGGAATGTCCAGCTTGAATGGAGAAGAGTAGGTGTTCTGTCCCACCACATTCTCTAGTCAAATAAAGGATCACAATCTTAAAAGGCAGTTGTAAATATCATCTGAGCGATTTAACGGCCCTTGGCTCGCATGACAGCGCTACAGTCAGCAGACTATTGATTTCTCTCGGTGAGACGCAGGCCCACGAGCAGTACTGTCTCTCAAAGCGGTAGTGAAGGAGTCCGAGATCTGAAATTCGAAAGTCTTCCAATAAAGCCCAAAGTCCTGTTTGCCAGCGTGCTCGAATCATATGTTATAACTAGATGTGGAATTAGGATCTGTTCATAAATTGCACAGATGAGCTGTAGTTGCAAAACATCAGTTTCAGTGTTGAGATAGTAATTGGGTTCACGATGGGATTTCAAAGAGCGATGTTCTTCCAAATGTAGATATGTGTCACTCACAGTGACCTCCTCAAGCTGTTGGGACTTTCAAGTGTGGCGGTGTTACAGACCTCACGAGCAACGATAGAAGGCGCTTCAGTTAGGTGCGGGGTAATATCGCCCCCGAAAGGCACCTGGAAATTAGCGAGTGCCTAGAAGTAAACCCGCTCGGAGTCTCTTTTAACGACACAAACGCCTGCCAGGGGAAAGACGAACTCTCACCTCCGCGTGGTCCCTAAGTGGTAATACTATAGTCAATTCCGTAGTAGCAAACGAGAGCTCTCGCGATCAGAGGGAGTTGTGGGAGTTGTAGGAGGGGTTTCGACGGCCTTAGCAGGAAGACAATTTTTCACGACAACCCTTCGATCTCAAATCGACCTGCTATTATTGTAAATAGCATACCGATAACCTTCTAAAGGTTCCTATACCTATTGTCGATCTAGCTTTGCTACTTAGTACTTAGACGAAAGGCTTATAGTTAGAAATATAACACTTGAAGAGCGCTATGTAAAGAGTTAACCTTAAAACTAAGCTATAACAAGAGTAAGTAAGAAGTAAAGGAATAGCTTGCAGTCGAGGCAAGAGGGAGGAAAGCAGGACTTGAAGAAGGGGTACTGAAGTAGTCGTATATAAGAAGTGACTCTAAGTTTCGGATTTAAGGTGAAGAGACTAGAAAAGAAGATTGTGCGTAGTTAAAGGTCTTAATAAAACTTCCTTTCGAAGAGTACGTTACTAAGTATAGATATTAGCTTATTAACGTTTTCTCGTTTTCTTTAGTAGTAAGAGTATCTATAATTGAAGGCGTTTAATTAAGAGGACGTCCTCGAATAAAGGTCGATCTAGTTACTATATAAGGAAGACACGCTATAGAGCGAAGAGCAGTTTTTATATGAGCACTGTAAAGTCGCGCTCGAATTAAGGACAGAGGTCTATATACTTAACAGTGAATATAGATAATAAATAGGAATAAAAAAAAAATACACAAACGCCTAAAGTGATACCTGACACTTAACAGCTACGAGACAATGTGGAGTCATAGAGTCTCGAACAAAATACACACTGAAGAGCATTAGACTAAGATATGGCACGCTTAAACGATATTACAATCACTTCCTTTTTGATTGTAAGGTGACGTGAATGGCATCGAGCTTGGCGCCACGACACTGAGCAGCGGGAACTTACTGCAACCACAACATCTTCAAGAGAAGTACTCGAAGTCGAAACTCCATGTCAATCAAGCTACATTATACATTGAACCATAAGAGTGCGCCATACGAAGCCCCTTGAGCTATCCTTCAAAGGGGTGATATAAATCGACCATCCACCTTCATCCAGCCACATGCGCGCGCAACACCTAGAATAACTTGTGCAAAAATCTCTTCCACGTTGGCCAAGCCGCGACTTCAGCACGGAATGCATTAATAGCCTCCCAATCCAGCTCGCGACGACCAGTATCGACATCCATCTGTGCGGTTCGGAGCCAGCCTTCACGCTTCCATAAGAAACCGATAGCCCAGAAGAAGAGGATGACTGGAACGGTAAGGAAAGCTTGGAAGAAGCCTTCTGCGTCATTCAGCTCGCCGTTGTTTGCTGGTGGGGCAATGGCGACGAAGAACTATGTAGTTTAGTCAGCGTTGATCTTCACAGTGAGATAGGAATAGGGAGGGAGAGTGCAAGGTGATAAATGATGAGTGAGGGAGAGTGGAAGGTGATAAATAATGAGTGAAGGAGAGTCGTACCTGGGCGATGAGCACGACAATGCAGAGGATGAGGCCGATCCAGGATCCTACAACACCAAAGACAGCTCTGAACGGGATCTCATCGACGGTATGGCCGTGATAAGCCCAAGCTTTACGGAAGCGGATGTGAGCAAGACAAATCGATCCCCAAGTAAAGAGAGCCGCCAACGCAGACAAGGAAAGCAGCCAGTTAAATACTTCTTCTCCTTTCGCATCGAGGTTGACATATGCCAAAGCTCCACAAATCAGAATGACCAGAACAGAAGGCAATGGGCGACCAGATTTATCGACGTAGGTGAAGACCTTCGGCGCATATCCTTCTTGAGCCAATGCAGTGAGCGTCCGCGACCCTCCATACACGCAAGAAACGCCAATGGAGAGTACTGAGATGAGGATAATGACGTTGAGGTAGTGGTCATAGCCATTCAGGCCAGCATAACGTGCTGCTAGCACGAATGGTGATGCGCCTTCCGCGTAGGGATTCTCGGCACCAAGGAGATTTTCGTCATTGGATGCAACGAGCAAACCGACGAAGAAGAGTCCGAGAATGTAGAAGAGGGTGATTCGCCAGAAGACTTGCTTGATCGCACCTGGCAGGGCTTTGACGGGGTTTGCAGATTCCGCGGCGGCAAGACCGACGACTGGGAAGGAATTTGGTTAGTTTTATCTGAACATTTAAGATAGCTGTGGGAGTACCCACGTTCAGTTCCCGCGAATGAGAAGGCGGCTGTGACGAAGACGGCACAGAATCCTTTGAAGCCATTTCGGAATGCTCCAGGTTCGTACCACAAGCGTGCGCCCCAGTATGAGTCGTATCGACCACCTGATGGACCGCCTCCTAACACGAGGACGAGGGCGATGATCATGAATATAACTTCGAGTTCCATTAGCAGCTGATCCACGTTCATTTTGCTATGCCATAAGGCATGTGAGCGGAAACCAGGGAGAACATACCGATGGTAAAGAGCTTTAGACAGGAGGACCAGAACTCTTCTTCAGCATAGCCAAGAGTCCCGAAGATATTAATCAGAATAATGGCGACCCAGAAAACAGAGATCCAGACAGCGATCGAGACATCGCGAGCTCCTGGCCAGTACTGGAGCGTCAAACCGCAAACTGTCAACTCAAGAGGTAAGACGATAGCCCACTGTATCTCGTCAGCATGAAGAATGTGATAATCATGGGAATGCTTACTTGGAAGACATAGTTCCAGCCCATTGCGAAACCCCAAGATGGATCGATGAAGCGAGTTGAGTAAGTGTAGAAGCCACCGGAAACAGGATACATCACGGCGAGTTCACCAAGAGCGTATACGACGTTGAACATCATTATGCCGATGATGCTAAAGTCGATCAGAAGAGATGCGGGACCCTAAACCTTTCGATCAGTCTCCATCAAGGTTCGGATTCGTAGTCTCAACGCAAATGTTGTACAACGAGGTAATCGAGCTTGCGAAGGTGGGCGAAAGACTTACACCAGTAGAAAGAGCACCACCCGAGCCGACGAAAAATCCAGCACCGATGGAACCGCCTAACAATCACAAGTCAGTGACAACAGCTTCTCCAAGGAAATGCAGAGCTGTCTCTGCCGTCGAGCTTACCAATAGCTATCATATGCAGATGACGACCTTTCATCGATCGGTCAAGCTCTACAAGCCCGTGTCCATAACTGCGCTTCTTGAATGACTCGATATTCAACCCATTTCTGGTATAGAAATTGTCATCTCGCATAGTTCCATCCCAAGCGCTAGCCTCAGGGGTGTATCCAGCCGTGTTGCTATGATCAAGTTTCGGAGAGCCGGTCGAGGAGTGATCATGGCCAGCGCCTCCGAGACCTTTCTCGTTATGATCCGCGACGGGCAGTTGGCTCGCCATGGTGAGCGAGGCTGTTGCCGCGTACGATCTCTATGTTTACAAGTAATGGATATTTGGTTCTATCGCGTGATACAGGGGTTCGCTTAAGTACAGAAGTAGATTTGAGAAAGTGGTTTTCGTCGCAGCTGAGCTGAAAAGACACGAGCGGAACCAGAAGACAGGTAAATCAACAGGGGAACCGCGACTTACTTAACAGCTTGCGACGACCCTACTTACATTTCTGCCCAGAATCACAAGCCCGTGTCGAACCGTGAATCACAGTCGTTCACGTCCAGAATCACAACCTACGACCAACGCCGAGAAGTGGGGTAAAGCATTGCCAGGTCTTGGTTCACAAGCAATGATCACAGATAAGATGACTCTCCGACCATTGGCATTTGTTGACAAAATAATAGCATCTTGGGGATCTTGGTCGTGTTCTTGACCTTCCATGCTCGTAAATGCTAAGTGGTCCATCGGATGTTAGGTCTGACTAGGACCGGTCTCGGTTGTGGCGCCCAGAAATCGGGTAGGGGTTGGCCGACGTAAGAGGCCCGATCAACGTGATTATTAGCTAACAGACATTGGCGTGGAACGCACCAAGAAGTTAAGAGATGCCTTTGAGTGGTAAGAGCGATGGAGACGGAGCTGGAACCCGTGCAATGGGAGACGAGGGCCAAGAGGCAAGGCTGTGATTAGTGCTCTTCTCCACACACTATCCTCGAGGCTACCGAAGGCCAAGATTAACCCGTCTTCCACTGCGCCACGCAAAAATAGACAACGACCCTGTGATCAAGCTATGTTTTGGAACGATATGAGGAATGCTAAGAGTCCAAAAAGCTGGTCTGCTTGAGCTTCAGATAAGGAAGCTACAAAGTTTCAACAAGAGGTTGCTGATAGTGGCAAGTTACGAATCAAGACCTGGGCAGAGGCTGATGCTTCTTGAGCTCGAGATAACGAATACGCGTGGCAAGAAGCACGGGAGAAATGGGACCAAGATGACGTTTCAGAACAAGGAGAGATATGATGTTCCGGTGGCATCCGCTTCCCGGTATCTTGGGTGTTACTGTACCCAACCGAGGGTGCCGGACTCGTGGTTGTCCAGCTTTGACAGGATTCTCCTCTGGGGCGATCAGAGATGCTTTCAGAGTTTATGGCACTGATTTAATATGTCAAGTCATTTCTACTTGACCTCGAAATATACTTCCGAACCTCCCGAGACAGACATACCAAGATGTGATAAATTAACAAATAGATCGAACACTTTCACCACACTCAAAAGTAACCTTCCATCCCATCAGTAACAATCGAGCTCTTCCCTAGCCACCTCATCATTGCCCAACAATCTTTTCCACAGAATCCTCTTCTTTATCTCCCTCCCTACTTTCCACGAACTCTCGAACCAAGGTTTCCATGGTTTAGCTTCCAACTCCTCGTTGTTTGTTGCCCGCTGACTGGCCCGCGCTAGTGCCTCCGGTGAAGCTTCATATCGATTATAAGATGTTTTCCATATCCTGTTGACCCTTGGATGCTCCCACAGCCACGATATCAAGTCCCAATTGATCTCTTTACATCCAGCAAGGTAATGCAGTGCAGTATTACCATGCACATCCTGAATTTCCAGAGTCCTAATTCCTTGGCTCCAGAGGTGTTTCACCATCGCTGTTTGCTTCTCGCGGTCTTCCTCACTGGACTCAACACCCGGTAGGAAGCCAGGACGGACAGAATATGGCTGACGGGAAAATGGATCGTTACGGGCTCGAAGGTCCCGTGACTCGTTTATGGACTTGCAGATTGTTTCCGAATGCCTCTGAACCTGAGAGGCATTTGCGGGCATGCACGCTATGTGCAGTAACGTATGGCCGAGTGCCGTCTCGCCTGCATTTCGCAGTCGCGTTTGAGCACTGACATATTTAAGTAAGTCGAGATTGAGAGTCGCGACAGCGAAATGCAGGATATGGACTTGGTATACTGGCGTTCGTATCTCGAGGTTGATGTCAGGCTGCTGACAGAGAACATCAAAGGCACCTTTGTCAAACTCGGTCCGGTAGATTATCGTTGCCATCGCGGGCGTGAAGCAGCGAGTCGGGTTGGCGAGGGGCATAGTGTTTGGATCCAAACCCCATTCCAGTACTCGCTCGAGCATTTGATAATCTCGAGTCTGGAGAGCAGCGTGTATTGGACTTGATAAACTGAGGCTACTCGACGTAGGAGGATTCGGTACTTCAATCTGCGGCCTCATCCAAAAACTGCGGTCTGCTCCCGCTTCGATTAGTCGGTCAAAGACTTCAATCGAGCCCGATCTGGCTGCTTCCACCAGTGAAGGCATCGACTCCCCATGATGGTGGTAGTCTGCTCTCACAAACCCTTCTTCGCACCAGAATGGTGCAACGCCCTCATAGAATCTATCCTCCACTTCCTCTCGAGTGAGCCTGGAAATTTGTGGAAGATCCATCAAATTCAAATAGGTAGCTCTTGTGACAACATCTCTCCGACCGTACGATGGTAAATGCGGCCTAAAGCGCAGAAATAAAGCTGCATACATCTCCGAAGCCCAGAGTGGAACTCCATTCGGATCGGCGTCAGCCTCAAGGAGCATCTCAACATTCTCGGGCAACCGAGCACGGATTGCTTCCATCAATGGGCTCGTGATACCTACCCCATCTGGGCAGTATCGAACGCTGTGCGGCCCATAGTCCGCAGAGCCTTGTTGTGCAATGCTTCTCCTGTGACTTGAGCCTCGTGATGGTGAGGATCCATTTACTCCAAAGTAAGCCCGGTTCGAATAGACAGGAGAGCTGAGGCGCTCATCCAGTGTCTTGTCTTTACTCAACTCAAGAACGGCTTTCAAGATGCGAGAATCAGATTCTCGAGCCGCTTTCATTGACGGCCCCAAATCAGTAACATCGTAGTCCTCGAGATACTCGCCGGGAAGCTGGAACTCTCGCTTTTTCTCAACGTCCTCGTCGTCGGAGTCAATGTCCATCGGGATTTCGAAGTCATCGTGAATTGATTTATCTGCAAGTGTTACTGACGAGGCCCGGGAGGAAGCCATGTTTGCTGAGGACTTACCGTCCTGGTCGAAGATATGAAAATCTGATAATTGGGACTATTAGATGCGTTGTTGTAGGTTGAAAGAAAGCGAAAGTGAGGCTGTCAGATGAGAGGGGCTGTTGCCTGAAGTCGAATCACGCCGCTTCACACCATGCACGAACCAATCAGCATCGATTAACACTGTCGCCTTGGCTACTATCAACAACAGGGCGTACGCTACAATATTGACACTCTCAACATTTTCTGGGCTGTATGGTGATGAGTTGTAGTCATGCAGGTGGTATGGGTCGTGTTTGGATTGGGATGAGCGTTGGGCGGCGTTGGTAGATCCACCCAATTAAAGGTCGTCAATCGTTTGCCTCGTTATTGGTAAGGGCAATAATGAAGCTACGCAGAAAGGGTGATAGAAATTCCATGCAAGACCCTATCGATATCTGACCCTGGACGAGTTGTTACATCGACATTTCAGGTATTACCTTGGAAATTGCTATTTTGTTGGGCTGACTTTGTATCGCAAGCAACAAGCGAGGCTTTATTGACAACCATTCCGCTACTAATCAAGATTCACCAACATGTATTCATAATCATCCTATCACCCCCAGGTCTAAGATTCATGGTCCCATTCCGCCCGTCGTCTACTTCACGCCCACTCATCAGGACTTTGCAGACCTTGCTTCTCCCACTCCTGCATTGCAACTGGGAAAAACTCAAGCTGTCTCTCCCTCCCAAACCTGGAATATTCCTTCCCTCTATATAAGAAACTTTCACTAGTCTCCGCAAGCCTCATTTCCCTCCTATCACCTACGATGTCATCTTCATAGACATAAGATCTAGTCTCGCAATTGCGCCAACTGGTAGACGGGCACATCCAGGATTCCTCTCAATCATCCGTGAAGCAATGCAAAAAACCTCCATCCGCGACAACAGCAACATGAATATCGTCATTGCCGTTCTTCGCCGGCTGCTGTATGATGCGATACAAAGTCAGTCGGGCGTAGTCAATCCGGGCGCTGATGGCACCGCTGTGTGGGTTGTAGCGACTTTACGTAGTGTTGAGGTGCCAGCCATCCTGGACAAGCGACAGATCTACTGGCCATTACTTCCCATCGAACATCTTCCAAGTGTAGCTAGATCGGAGTCGATCCTGCATGGATGGTCTGATGTTTCTTGCATGTCTGGTAGGGCGAGAATTTGCGGCACCTATTTGCCGATGGACAAGAAGGTCCCGTATTCTCTTGTTAGCTCACTCCTTTATGCTTAATTGATCATTCGTTGCAGTGATTCCACGTTTGCATGAACAGACCATGTTTGTGCTCGCGAGAAACTCGATGATTAGAGTCTCTTCTCAACGGGCGACTGACATGAGATGAGAATAATCTCCAAGCTACCATCTGTCTATCAACATTTCTCACTCTTGAAAATGCGGCACTCTGGGAAACGCCTCACGACGAAGACGAAGAAGTTTTTCACACAATCGGAAGACGATTGACAGCGCTAGATGCTATTTGCTATTCTGCCTTCCCGTCTATCTCTCCCCTCATTGCTAGAGCAGCAGGATCGTTCAGCAATCGAGTCACAAAAGCAAGATCTCCATCCATGTCCTCACACGGAGAAGAAGCACAGCTCTCTCCAATCCCCGCAATCGTTGAGTATAACGTCAGAAAGCCAGAAGTGGTACACCATCTAGCCCTTCCATTGGAACTGACTCTCTCGGAACATCGAAACCATCCCGGTTGGCAGCCAACCTTGCTGTACAATGCTCAAACCGCTGAAGCGAGACATAATATCATCAGCGTGCAACTCAATGACACGTTGCTGATAGGCAGTAAGGGAATCCCAAGAGCTGCGCCCAAGAGCTTCGACGACGCCCGGAGTCGGTACGACTCGCTGTTGACATGGCTCTCTCATTAGATCCTTGTAGACTCGGTAGAGGATGTTTGAAGTTTGCTCGCGGTACCGAGTAAACTCAGCAAATGACATGAATGGCTCGCTAACAAACTTCTCCTTTGCTAATTCTTTCTTCGAAAGATTTTCTCGGGCTGGAACAATCACCTTCTCGAAGTGTGCTTTGGCTCGGACATAGTCGGACTTTTCTGTTTCGAAGAATTTTGCCATCAATGATCGAGGGTCCTTGTGAATGCTTTCCTGAATAAGACCCAAGCTGATGAAGGGATTCTTCAGATCCAGGCCACCAAGCGATGCCGGAAAGTAGATATATCCTTCGGGTACATCGACTCCAAATTTAGTCTTAATTCGCTCTTGCAAGGTGGATGTAACATCGCCAGTCGCGTCGTTCTCCAAGGTGGAGTTTTCTGCAGAGCCAAATACCTGAGACTGAATATTACGGAAGGTCTCTAGCATCATGTGAACATGTGCCACCCCGAAACAGTTCGCCGGTCTACCGATATTGTTCGCAAAGAAACGGACTCCATATATGTTCCAGGCTTGGATATACTCCATGACGGACTTACAAGCTTCAAGTTGAAGACGAAGCTCGCCAACATGCTTATTTACCAGAGCTTTGTCAACAATGAATCGCCCACTAGAAGCATCCAGCTTCAAAAATCCCCAGCAGATGTCTCCAGTCGGAAGGTTGGATGGTCTTTGCGATGTGTGACCTCCTTCCTTGCCAATCATCACGCAGCCGGTCTTCTCACGATTGTAACCAAGACCAGCAAGACCCGCGAATCTCATCATAACATCCCAGCCTTTGGCACAACTTTTCTCTGATCCCCAGATCCAGATGTCGTCATGCATTCTGTACATTCTTGCTCCATTTGTCTCCTGATTGAAAGAGAAGTCTAAGCAGAACAGAACAGCCTCTGCCATGAAATCACTCATTGGAGAGCTGGGTGGCTTACCTCGCACGCGAGTATTTACGCTAGCGTCAGAACCGTCCTCCAAGAATTTTACCGGAGCCTCCAGAGTACGACGGAAAAAGTCTACCCATCGATCAGAGACACCGAGTGATTTGAGGACAGTGGTGATAGTCAAATGAGGAAGAGATGGCCCGAACGAGGCAAAGTCGGTTCGCACGACAGTCAGATCCTGACCAAGAGCTCGTCTGACGATGATTTCTGTAGCCAGAGTGTGTAGAAGGGCTTGAGTGATCTGCAAACTGCTCTTCCGCGTATCCCCATCTTCGAAACCATTATCGTCATAGCTTCCACGGACCTCGTCAACCTTGTCTGCTAGCTGCTCAAGAAAGATTTCTTCCCTGAAATGCTCGGTACGGATTGATTCTACCGTGAAATCCTCCGGCACCCGGGGAAGACCGGCCAGGAAGTACTTGCGGCGCTCCTGGTCCAAGGCTGGTACAGGCTCTGAAGCGGTCTTCCAAAGATTTGCAGTAGACTGAAACTCAGCCAAAGCAGCTTTCAGATGGACCGACCATTCAACCCCAATGTATCGCAACAGCATAGCCTGCAACAGCTCGTCATCGTGAAAGAATCGTGAGCGGCCGTTAAGTAATCTGCGCTGTTCGATTACAACACCTTTTGGGTCCCACTCCCATCTGTCAAGAGATATCATTCTCATATTCAAAACGTCAGCAATCTCCGACAGCACTGATTTATTGCTTTGAAAGTCCTTCAGAACCTTACGCTTTTCTTCGGTGAGAAGATCGCTTCGCAAAAGGCCGTTGATCACCCAGCTCATAGAACTATCGTTGAAATGACTCCCATTCCGACTGTTCATCTTTCGTTCGAACGCTGCGGTTGATTGTCGTAAAGTGAGGTGTGCCTTTGCAATGAATGGGGATAGGGTGAAGAGCCGATTGAGATATGCTTGCAGAGCAGCCGTGTCCGTAGGGAAGGAAGCGAAAGCCAGTGTCTCCCATTTCATTCGTTGGTCCAACATGTCAGTTTCTGCCAGAGTCTCAAAACCAAAGTCTGACTTGAAGGGAGCCTTGAGACTGGGAGAAGAGACCGAAAGACACTCCTCCACGAGATGACCGCAAAGACAAGCATATTCAAATTTCAAAGAATGAACATTGAGCTCATTCTCAAGCCTATTCTGCCAGTGTTGCAGAAGCTTGCGTGATACCGAAGGATCGTATCGAGCTTGGCTAAGATACTTCTCGATGTTGGTCAAGGACAGGGTCGGATTCGCCTTGATTTCGCCGGATGCAATGAGCTTTTTGACACCTTCAAGGAGAATCGCAGCCTTCTCTCGAAGCTTGGGCTCTGCCGCGACTTGCTTCAGTAGATCAGCTTTGGTGTTTTCAAACATGGCCCGTTGCTTGGAGATCTCAGCAAGCTTGATATTGGTGACAGACGACAGAGTCTCGGACAGAGCCTCGATGGGCGCCATTGTGAAGTCGATCTTGCCACAAAAGGAATTTGATCGTCGAAGTGAAGGTGAACAGAATGAATTTACAACGATTGCAGCACCACAAAGGCTTCAGGTGGTGTGCATGAGGACAGGAAACGTCTTGACCAGGTGGGAGAAGTGACCCAGAGTCAGATAGTGGGAGCTTGTAGAAGATATGGTAGGGAAGAGAAGGTTGATGGTGAGAGAAGGAAATCAAGAGAGGGTTGCGAGGGAAGAGGCGAGGTCTTGTAGCGAAGTTTCTGCCTGTTCTGAGCAGGGTGGCAGTGAATTGCCCCGACATCCAAAACAGCAGGAACCCTCACGTGACAGCACCCTGGTCGAGGTTGTCATTTCATCCTCCTTCTTTCGTCCAAGCATTGGCCATTGATGAACAAGTTACAACGAAAGCGGCTTGCGCGTTCCAGCGATCTTTCTATCGAATGTGGGTTGATAAGGGAAATAGATGCGCAGACTCTGGCAGCTGGGACTTGAGTGGCATGAATCTGTCAATGGTACTAAAGTAGCTAAGCTGCTGAATCCAATCGCTTTTCGGCGTAGGTCAGAACGGAAGAGGTGCAAGGAAAGATATCCTGAAATCGGCATAAGGTACACGCTGCTTGATTCCAAAGACATCTCTTCCAATTGACCTCAAACCATCGACTCGGCCTGGATTGCTCCAGTAACAGGAGCTGCAAAGTCTCTTCGATACTTCGTGAACCGTTCAATTGTGATTGGTATGTTTGCTGCTTTTCCATCAAGAGTTCCGGACTTGATAACTGTGACACCTCCCATAGCTTCCGGCTGAACATAGGTAGAAGAGCCGCAGTCTAAGCAAGCGTTAGTACCATAAAAATAATCGAGGAAAGGGGATGCAATTACCGCCACAGAAGAAGTGCGGATGCTTCATCCCCGACTCTCCAATATTGGTGAAGCACTTAGGAAGTCCCTTGGTTACCTGGAAGGCATCTTGTGGGACGATGACATTGGATGTGTAGCCACCTCCAGACCATTTCTGGCAATCGGTGCAATGGCAGAGATCTGTTTCGATCAGCTCGCCTGCAGACCATGAGCTTCCGAATGACAGGTCAGAGTGCGGAATACTAACCAGTATACGCATATGTAATGGCTCCACATAGACATGAACCAGTCGGCATATTGGGATCTCTGAAGTCTGGCGAAATATGAGAACACCCAGATTATGTGGTTCTAACGACAGATCGAAGCTGGGCACTTGGCACCATATATACCCAGAGCTTTGATTTCTACATGCAAATATTAAGACCGCCAGTCTGTCTTGCAATTGATTCCAAATAGTATAAGATAAGAGGACATAAAATCGCATATCTCTGATGTTTCGACGGGTATTCCATCTAAGCTCTGGCTTTAGATGCCCGTCGCAGCTAGATAAAGCAAATACTTGCTGACGGAAGCCGCGGCCATGCAGGTCTTTTCAAAGTGAACACAATGATGTGGAATCATCTTCAGTCATGCTAGAACCACTTCATATCCAATGTTCTGGATGGAATCTGACCGAAAAGAACGAATTATTAACAGGGTCTTGCCTTTTGGAGCACTTTTATTCAGAAAGAAATTTAAGAAATGCTTGAGCCACTGCGAAGCGCTTTTTTAGTCGGTTTCTCTGTGTAGGGCACCAAGCTCCAGCCCTGAATTGATACAGACTGATAGCTGCGGGCCCAAGATATCAGTTTTGTATCATCGTTGAGTGTTGTGAAGCGGGGAAGAGGTTGAAGATGAAGAGAGGTTTAAGCCAAACCAGCAAGCAAACAGAGCAAACATCCCTAGACTTGGCATTTTCGTTTTCTTCAGCCTCGTCAAGCCTTCCCACCAGTCTTCTTCTCTACCCTCAGTCATAACACAAAATCCTCTGACTTCCCCGATGCCGGCTCCTACGACTACTGCTGAGATCATATTCTCGGAGCAAGCAAACCACAATTTCTCCAAAACTCTCGGCGACCTCAAGCGATCGACTCTTTCCATTCAAAATCGCCTGCAGTCCATCCTACACGATGCCGCCTTCGCACGGCAGGTCGCAGAAGCGTATCGCAGACCAATGATCGCAAACGAGAGGTGCGGAAGCTGGTACATAGATCCGGAATCGAAGGGAGGGAGCGCATATTTCAAGAGTACGGATGGGCACACTGGTGTTTGGAAGTTCAGTTCGAGAAGGCTGAATTTACATCTGTTGGAAATTATTGGGAAGAATGATGGGTATGCTATATACTTCGTGAAAGGCCAATCGGTTTTAATCGCGTCTATTTAGGTGTATCATTATCGACTCCACAAGAAGAGGCAAACGTACGTCAATCCTCCCTCTAGTCGACTTGTCCTAACGAGATCTAGGAATGCCCGATGCTCTGAGCAAAACAATTCCAATATGGTGCAGTGTACTCAATCGAGTGCTTTTCCCGACCGAGACCGAACTACATAACCTTTACACTCCTCCTCAGGTTGTCTCACAGTCCGAGCATGCGCAGATGACGGCTCTTCTTCCCTCTTTTGCTGAGGCTCTTCTATCACTCAAGATATCCCTTGACGAACTACGCTCGCACATCACGAAGCCTCTCCGTCCAATGTGGGTTACGCCCGAGTCGAATCTCGACCCAACGTCCTCCATATTTGAGAAGTTCCATCCTATAATATGCTGCACTGTTTCTCGGAGAGTCCCAGGAGGAGAGCTCAGTGAAGGTGGATATATTCAAGGCGCTGGGGACGACACAGAGAATTGGGCACACGGGCTCACTCCACCTGTCTTTTGGATGAACAAAGAGACTCTTCTCTCAACTGGGGAGTATGATATGCCGGAGCTTATCGAATTACTTGTCGAGGAAGCAAAGAGCACTGGTGATGGCGCTCATCTGATACGGCCTGTCAAGCCCACCGCAATATTATTCGTGGCGCCTACTGGCTCCATTGCTAGGAGTGAGGATGAAAAGAACACATGCATAATCAATTTGCTACCTAAAATCACAGATCAGAGTACCTGGCAGACTTCCCTGACACGAGTCGATGTTGGACTTGGTCCTCATAAAGTAGGCAGTCGAAATCTCAGGACATCTCTGCCATTCATCATTGGGTTTATCAGAAAAGCATTGGCCCGCAGCAAGTCCGAGACACTTGCCAAACTCAAGATTATTGTTGCCTGCGAAAGCGGTAAGGACCTCTCCATAGGTGTTGCGCTCGCTATTTCTTGTTTGTTCTTTGACGACGAGGGACGTATATTGGAAGATGAGGGCAAGGCTCCGAGGATCGACAAGACCTTCATCAAGAGCCGTCTCGGTTGGTGTTCCACGTCGATGCCAGATGCCAACCCAAACAGAGCCACAGTGCAAAGTGTCAATAGCTTTCTCATGGATCGTTCTCTGTAAGACTTCCAAGGCAAAAGATCTTCCAATGAGGGGGCAAGATCTTGATCCTTGTGTCAAGAAGAGCTTTACTCGCACTAGCCATGTCATCCATCTCATGTCGAGATGCCCTTGACTGGCTTACTCTGTCCATCCACGGGCAGCAACATAAAGTGGCGATTTGAGAATGCTAGCTTTCTTGTTGGAACCGGTGGATTTATAAGACCTATAGCGGCGGCACTATACCAGCTACGGTACTGCCTGTCACCATCTGGGCATTTGTATTACGAGCCTGGAAATTCCATTGCGCACGCTGTAGCATGAGTGCGGGGTACCTTCCAGGCGTGTTGCTGACCCCGCACTTAACTGAAGCGTCTGTGCTTCCAGGGTCATGCCCCTCTTTCAGGTCCAAACCGCCTAAATATAATGAAAAATCTTCTCGCGGATTTGACCTGGAATATTAAAATGATACGTGTAATGACCCACCTCAAGCCACTCAGAGATCGATGCAAGTGAGCAGTCATGTCGTATTGTTTAATGCCATAATGATCGTTCATATCTAAATCTGTCCCTACAGTTCGCGAAGTCAAGATATTTAAGTAGTAATAATACTACTAGTCACTCACCGCGAATCGACTCCTCGCCCTCAAGACGTGGCCCCAATGCCATAACACAAACACACCGATGATACATCCAACACACAATCCACCTAAAATACTCGTCCCACGTCCAACTCCTAGATCATGATATAAGGGTCCACTCCATAGCACCGCCGCCAGCGCTAGAACCGCCCGGCAGAATGTATTCGCAGCGAATAAACTCGACACATAATCTGGATATGCCAGAGCAATGTAGACAAAAACGCTCTGTATTATGATGCAAAACGCTCCACCGGCCAAAAACACGCCTATGGTAGGCACAATCCAGTGAATGTCGGGACTTGAAGTCCAAGCGAAGAGAAACAGTCCAGTGGGCATGAAGAGACTCGCGACCAAAGCTGGTACCAGTCGTGTTTCAGGCTGGATCTTTCTCCCCTCCTTGGTTGCTTTGTTCACCACGAAATGTATAAATCCAAGATACGGTACTCCGCCAACCACCACGGCGGCCAAAACAGCCAGGTAAATGAGGCCCATCTCGCCATAGTTCATACCATACATATCCATGTATACGAGCGGGAACACTTCGAAGAAGGAATAGAAGATGCAATACACCAGAGCGCAGTACAAGCTTGTGAACAGCACCGAAGGATCCAGCCCGTTGATCTTCCAGGGGATGAAAAGTGAGTTCTTGACGATAAGCGAAGCTGAGATGTGTTGGTGGTCGATCTCAGACTGAGAACGATATAAGTTGGTTACAGTCACAGCCCGTAGGCGATTGGCTCGACGATACAGGATCGTAGCTGCTGATGTCTCTGGAACGAATATCTACAACAAATGTCAGCCTTGAACGATTATTTCAGGAAAGGCTCCATTTACCATCGAGCCGAACGACAACCCGACACTCCACACAACCTCCCACATCGACCACCGCCACCCCTTGACAGGCACACTGAATCCTGCAATAAGCGGCCCCAACGACGGTCCAGCCAACGGACAAAACGCATACACATACAACATGAAAGGCAACCAAAGCGGCGCCGTGATGTCCCCAATCGTCCCACCAGCAATACACAATGCCGGAGCTCCAAAAAATCCCAGCAGGAATCTCAACACCATAAATCCAGCCGTATTGTTCGCGAGCGCAGTCGGAATTGACAGCACCAAGAATAGGAATTGCGTTACGAAATACACCCAGCTTCATCCAATTGCTGGGATCTCGGATAGTGGTCCGAAAATTAGAGGACCGATCCCGTAGCCTAAGACGAATATTCCTAGGCCGAGGGACGAAACGGTAACGGAGATGTCCCAGATGCGTATCAGTTCTGGGGCTGCTGGTGTATAGAGGGATGAGGTCATGTAGATGGCGAAGGCGTAGTAATTGATTGAGGCATGGACCCAAGCTTTCTTTCCGAAGGACCAATTTGAGGGATTCGCGGGGTCATCTTGGGAATACCATGATACCAATGTATGACCTTCTGATGTTCGGGTTGGTGAACCGGTGGTCCCCTTTCTCTCTTCATAGATGTTAGTGGTGTGATTGATGTTGATCGATTGCCTCTCTCGCAGCTCACCTGGAGAATCCGACTCGTTTTCATTTCCAGCCGGCGGTCCGCCTTCTTCGGCAGCTTTAAGATATGGATGCAGGAGCAAGAAATCCGGACATTCCTCAGGATACTTGAATAGTCTAGCACCCGAGATCCAGCGCATGCCTTGCCCGAAAGGTGTGTCTCGAATGAAGTCAGTAAGCGTAGTCATCTTGGTTCTCTAAGGTCCGTGACTGGAAACAAAGTTGTAAAACAATGGCAAAGGAAGGTAAAGACGTACTTATATATGCATCCACATAGTGTCATCGTCAATGTTATATCCTATGAAATCTCTGTCACATAGAGCGTAAAGTACACCGTCGAGTAAACAATTTTTTTGCTGCGGAAAACCACCGATATTCCCCTCGTGATTCCATTGGCTCGGTTGAGCATCTTGAGGTCTTAGCGCGTAAGCAGGTTGCTTCTTGGCGTTGCTCGAAGTATTTTGGAAATCTTGAAACTAAAGCTATATGTGTTATCGCCGACGCCCTTCAGATGGGCGATCCTAAAAATGACGCAAGAAACGCAATTAACTACGTAATTTCAACTTTTTTGTCATCACAACATCCCAAGGCTGTCGCAGGACAACTTCATTTCTTCGGGTTGAAGATAATGGAAATCAATGATGCTAGCGACGGGACCCACTTCAAGTTCAACTTGAGCTTCACTTTTTTTTTCACTTTCACTTTCAACTGACCACGAGTTCTCGCAAGATATAACTATCAGCCTTTGACTATTCTATGATTACAGCTAGCGAGTGTTCTGTGAGGTATTTTTTGCTGACCGACAAAAAAAAAATGATGTTGATTTTCTGACTGGCTTTGCTACCATCGCTGTTGTTATCGAAGCTACAAATGCCGTCAGTGAAAGGCTTGGGACAACGTACAATGGCTATCATCAAAGCAACGATGTGCCATTGCATGTCACTTCTCAAATTCACGTCCCAAACGTAGGTCTTTTCTTCTTCCGTCCAATTTGACGATTTTCACCAGAATCCAGCATTGCCTTGCTGCTCCGTTCTCACGAGTTTCAGTTGACCGGTTGACTTTTCTTGCGTTGTGCTCCGTTGCATGTGGTGGTTCAAGATTTGAAGCGATTCTCTGGTCTAAAGAGGTGTCGGTAGTGAATTCAGGCGTAAAGGTTGACCGTATATGTCTGGCGAGTGCTGTCGTGGGCTTTCCAAATGGATGTTTCGCACGTGATTCCTACGATTCATACATGGAGCTTATCATTTAAGCTCCATTCCGTGCCATGCAAGGTAGAAGACCAGTTGTTCCTACCTTCATGTGGCTTTGGGTGTATGTGTTCGGTGCCCTGCAGCTGTTTTCCAAGCAGATGATGGAATCCACGAACTGTTTTTGCTCCCGGTGATACACCATAATAAGAAGCCAGGTTCAGGACGGAATGTTCAGTATGACGGAAATTGATCGAATCAACACAAGCTTTCACTATTGTCAAGCTAATCAATGTTGTCATTTTGGAGAAATCCGAAGCTGTAACAGGAATTCCACTGAGAGGGAAAGTGAGTGCAATCTTTGACGAAACTGAACAGTATGATGCTCAGCCACATGGAGAGGGTGCCATGGTAAAATGGCATGTTCCAAGTCATGAGAGCATGGGTGGATCCACATGTAATGAGTTGAATACGTATTCTATGATTGACTGGTAAGTCCTCTCTTGGTAGCCCAGACCTCAGAAATCGAATGCTGAGCAGCTATCAGTGTCTTTTGACATATCTCATAACGCGGCGCCGCCGAGTACAAAACAACCCGCGATCTTTACTTACTGTTAATCTTAGCAGCTAATGCCAGCCACCACTTATTTTATATTGTAGCGGGTGTCGTCTTTGCGTGTTGCGCCTTTTGGCGATCAAGTTTTATTTGTTGATGCGGAATTACGCGAGGTTGTGTTGGACCTACTGTGCCAAGACCTGTTCCCCTCACCTTTCGATTTCGTAGAGGAAAACACAGACTGCGGGTTGACTGATAGGTGCGACCAATTCAATATGACCGGCTCGAAGAGGAATTCTGTATTATCAAGCTGCTGCGCAAAATGCCCTGCTTTCGCGTCATCGGATCCAGTTAATGCCGAAAGGCCGAGCAGCAGCTTTAGCAAGGCAACCTGATTTGACAGCATTGTTTACAATTTACTTAAGACTCCTCTAGACACAGCAAGTCATCCCATTTCTACATAACTTCTAACATAAAAGAAATGACGCCTCTCATACGGCCTTTTAAGTCCTCACTTTGCTACATTTCGATATTGGGAAACCAGAAACGCCTGCCAACATGGCAAACCTCGCCGCCGTCATCCCAGCACCAAAAGCTCCTCTCGAAATCCATGAAGTCGAGCTCTACGCCCCAGGCCCACATGAGCTCCGCGTTAGAAATGAGATCATCGCATTCAACCTGGTCGAGTCCAAGATTGCCAAACTCGGCGTCATACCGCTCGACTACCCCGCAGTCCTCGGATCTGCATTTGGTGGCACAATCGAAGCAGTTGGCTTTCTTGTCTCAAATTTCCAGATTGGTGATAGAGTCGTCGTTTCGAAAGCTTTTGGTGTCAAGGGAAACCAGTATGGTGCTTTCCAGAGATATGTCGTTGTTGGAGATATCATGGTCAGCAAGATCCCCGATGGGATGGACCTCGCTGTCCCGGCGAGTCTGATGATGAACCTAACTTCTGTGGTTGGCTTATTCAGTGGAAGGCTGGGTCTGGATACACCAAGGTTGGACGATTCAGACGTATTTTTGAAGAATGTGAAGGTCTTGGTCTATGGTGGCTCCTCCAATTTCGGTGGTTTGTCTGTTCAGTACCTTTCGCAAGCGGGGTACACAATCACCACCACGTCTTCACCAAAGCATCATGAATTCGTCGCCAAGCTGGGACGTGCCAGCATATTGGATCACACAATCGAGCCACATGATCTGGTGAAGAAGCTCGTGGCTGATGGACCGTATGATATCGTGGTCGACACAATATCGCTACCCAGCACCATCGCAATCACAGCAAATGTGCTCGCGGCTCAAGGCGGTGGGAAATTATATGCTACGCAGCCATCTTTTGGGTCCGAAACTTTACCTGACGGTGTCACAAGAGTGTTTGAGCCATGGCCTGATTCTCTTTACGAGGAAAAGAATTGTGAGTTGCAGAAATGGATGGTAGAGAAATATATCCCGCAAGGATTGTCTGCTGGAATCATCACACCGTTTCCTATTGAGAAGATCGCGGGAGGGCTGAATGGCATCAATGAAGCATTGGACAAGAACTTGAGAGGGTCAAATAGTGTCAGGTTGGTGGCAGATCCTTGGGAGTAAATCACAGAGGGTATGATACACGCTCAACTTCGCTCTAGCCGGGAGTCAAAACAAGAAAGATTAATGTTGAAAGTTCTTAGAGTGAAAATATATTACTTACTGGCAATGGTAAAGTCAATGACAATCGTCACGTCTCTCTTCTGGCATCAAAGTACTGACTAGAAACAGCTTACCAACATAACTTCTTGTGTCGTGGTAATGTGATGTTTTTTTTCAAGCCAGCCTGAACAGGCAAAACTTCATCTGATTGAAAACGATTTGAATTGAGCTGCTCAAATCTCACAACTACATGTCCTTGTATGATGTCTAAGTGAGCCTTGGCCTTGATTTAGCTTTCTCCTGTCAATTGATAGACTAGTAGTCTGTTGTACTCAAGCGGCTTTCTTTCCAAGCATAGCGTGACAGAACATGACTACTGATTCCCCACGAAAATCGAACAAGTGGCGTAATGGATCAAGTTTTCTGATATCTATAAAGTATCGCAGCGCTGAGCCCTACACGAAGAGATTCAACTTCAAGACGTTGGATTCTGATAGGCATGTTATGGGAGTCAAATACTTATGTTTCAGAGTTTGATCCTAATATATTTAGAGAGCTTCTACTACCCACTCTTGAATTCCAATGTCAATAATTGGATGTCATGTTCCCGACGAGTTCGCTCGTTCATGGCGAGGCTCGATTTGATTTTCCATTGTCATCTCTGAATGTTTTCTCAACTCTCTATCTTTCCACTCAGCAGCCATAAATAGGACACCATTCAGGTATTAAAAATGCGGTGGATGCTGCTCGGTACTGTTCATCCTGAACTTTTGTTGATTTATTCAACTAGGAACATCACAAGGGACTTATGTTCTCGTCCTCTTGCGTGGGATATTGTCCTTCACTTAATCTCCTCCCTACTTCGCTGTTTCAGTGCCAAACCTGGGAAGGGGTTCCAATCAATCGACTTCCTTCATCCATTCACTCCTCACTTGACTGCTCTTATGCTGGAGCCTAGATAGAGTTACAGTCTTGACATTCAGTGGATGTGTCTAGAACAACACTTTAGGTCATCTCTCTACCGGAAAACGTATATTTATGGAACTTGGTCAAGTTTCTGTGTGGTGGTCAATGAAGGTTATGAAGATGGTGATAGTGACAGAGGAAAGGATGAGAAGGTGGTGAGCCTAATGAGGTTTAGGCATACTCAATCGATTGGGTGAAATGTCCTCCATAGCACACAGACTTCCCTGCTCTCAATTTTTCGAAAAGTTGACAAAAACGGGAGTATGGAAGTCGCTCGGCTGCTACCTCATACAAACTTTTGTCGCTGCTTCTGTTGCTACCATTGCTGCAGCTGTTACTAGGTCTACAACAAGCATTACTTCAAAAAGGTAACCCAGCAATTGAGAACATGTTACAAAACAGTTTCACAATTGTGGTCTATACGAAGCCAGCTGGTCAAGGTATACTGGTATCTACAGCAAGGTGCATCTTGTAGTGACAGTGAGGCCCTCCATTCTGTACAGGCCGCTGCGAGCATTATAAAATAGTTTAGAGTAGACTACGACAAGAGCCATGGGCTTTTACACATGTTCCAAAAGTGATTGGAGGGTTATATCATACTTCTGTGAGGAATACAAGATCTGCGTTCTCTCTCGAGTTACGTTTCGTCTAGGTCCTCTTTACAAGAGTGAATCATCATTCAAGACAGTGATCACTCTCATCACAATTCCAACATTGCCCGTACCACGCTTCGCTAATACTAGCTCAAATTCTGTATAGGGGTTGAGTCTTGAGTCTTGAGTCTTACAAGCGGAGTGAACGGTCAAAGAGGGGACGATACCTGGTGTTATTCTCTCTATCAAAACAGACGACTTGCTTCTCGATAACATGTTTCTACTTCCAAGCTCAGAGCTTCTGATACCATTGTACTGCTGTAGAATGCTCTTGCAAAGAAAGAATCATTAGGTTTTGTTCAGGTCAGCTGTTGTCAATGGCACTGATGCTGCCACTCAGATACTGCTTCCCTTTCTATCGTCAGTTCTGTTGAAACTGTCGACCCGACGATACCTAAGACTGACACTCATTGACCTGGGACGTTTGTTTCCGTTATGATAAGCACAAGTGTTGATGGGCAGCGTAATAAATGAGTTGAGTTGAGTTGAGTTAGGGGTACGACTCAACTCAACTCAGAGTGATTTATAGCGTACTCAACTCAACTCAGTCGTACTCAGAGTTACTCTGAGTTAACTCTGAGTCCGATTACTAATAACGATCTAGATAAAATACAAGGGGTTAATTGGTTCGCTTAAAAATTTAAAACAGAATTAAGATTATTATAACTAATTATCTCTTAAATCCTTTACTAGTAAGACTCTTTTAAATTAAATCTATTAATAGATACTTGTGCTTCCGGATTACTTGTAATTTGTTAGTAAATTATAAAAGAAATTAGTTAATTAATCATATATTTAGTGATAAGTTAGTTAGTTAATTAATTAATTAGTTACTTAGTTACTTACTTAGTAAGTTACGAAGTTAGTCACTTTAGTAATTAGTTACTTAAATAGTTAATTAGCTATATATTATTGTTATATAAAAACCTTTATTAGTATTTATTTTTAATACTCTAAATTTAGTATATATACTCAGAGTTAACTCTGAGTCGAATTTAACTCGACTCAAACTCAAGGCAATTTTAGCGAACTCAACTCAACTCAATCGTACTCAGAGTTACTCTGAGTCAACTCTGAGTCGTTGAGTTATTTTGGTTACGCTGTTGATGGGAAAGAAACGCTTCGTGCCCCTCAAACCTCATCGTAGAAGGCATTTCTTGCCCGATAAAGTGGTGGACTGTTGCTTGTCCAAACAAGTGGGTGGTCTGAATGATGCTTATGTACCCTTTTTCTATATGATGTAGTGAATATCATGGCACATACAAGGATTTTGGTTGGCTTTCACAGTGTAGACAATACTACTGATTTTTGCATAGCTCATTTCCGGATCTAGACTTGAGCATTTGAGATCTGGTAGTAATCTAAATTAATTTTTCCCCCAATTCTACAACATGCCAAGAAGCCAAATATCTAGTATCCAACATGGTCCTTCAAATTTGCCCATTATGCAGTTGCATCAGATTGCCTCCTTGCCAAAGTCTTATGCAAAGTATGCTGTCTCATAAATGACCCACAAACCGCACCAAGAACAGCAATACCCAAAGCAGTCAAGAAGACACCTCTCAAGGCAAGCGCAAAACTGTCCTTCACGCCATGTTCCCATCCCTTGGGAAGATGCTTCAATTCATCAAAGTTGTCCCTGATTTTGCGAATCTCCTTCTCGGCGCCTGGTAGGCCATCGAATTTGTCGTGGAGAGAGGAGACGAGTAGGTTCTGGTATACGGCTGAGGCGATAGTAACACCAATTGAGGATCCGGTGGAGCGGAAAGCGTAGGTAGCTGATGTGATGACTGCTTGGTGCTCATGGTCGACTGCTGAGATGACGGCCAGTAGTGTGACGGTGAGCATTCCTCCGTAGCCTAAGCCAATGAGAAATTGGTAGATGTAGCCTGGCCAGTCTGGTGTGTATAGACTGAGGGTAGAGAGCAGACCGGTGCCGAGACAGAAACTCGTTAGAACTGTGATAGACAGGGCCTTGTATTTTCCAGTATGATTCATGATGAGGCCACAGCCGAGAGAACCAATAGATGCACCAATTGATTGTGGGATCAGACGCATGCCGGAAGCTGTTGTTGAGACGCCCTTGACTTGGAAGAAGATAGGGATGTAGAAGAGAATCATAAAAGTGACCATGGTAGTGAACCAGTTGCAGAGACAAGCTGCTGCGACTGTGCGATTCAATAGAAGTCGGACTGGAATGACAGGCTCTGAAGCGACATACAGCTCGACATATACAAATGCGCAAAGAGCGACAGCTGATAGTGGTAGCGATACCAAGATCAGAGGATGAGTCCATGGCACCACATTCCCTCCCGAGTTGAGACCCAAGAGCAGCAGGACAAGCGTAACCAGTAATGTGAAAGCCCCAAGGAAGTCGACTCTGGAAAGCTTCGACTTATCCGATTTTTTGGCCGGCACATTGACGAACCACCAAACCAGCCCTCCAGACAAGACGCAGAAGGGCACCTGAGCGAGGAAAGCAACTCTCCATCCCCAAACATCATTCACCCATCCACCGAATATGCCGCCCAATCCTGCTCCTGTTCCAAAGCATACATTTCCCAAGCCTTGTATGAGCCCTCTTTTCCTCAATGGTACCAAGTCCGAACCAACGAATGTGCTTATAGCCATCAGTCCGCCACCTCCCATTCCTGCCACCACGCGTCCAGCAATCATGCTCCATTCCGACATCGCCAAACCACACATCAGATTCCCCGCCGCAAAGAGTATATTTGACACCAGTAGACCTGTCCGACGACTGAAAATGTCGGTGAGTCTGCCAGACAGCGGTTGGCATGCTGCATTCGCGATTAGGTAGGCAGATGCGAGCCATGAGAGAAGAGATAGAGAGTTGAAGCTTGTCGAGATGGGCGCAGAGAGGGTTGCGATGATTGTGCTATCCAATGCACCTAGGAAGACTCCCACATAAATACTCGCAAGTGTAATATACAGCCGTCTTGGGGACATCTCCTGAGGGAGTACGACCTCTTCCGAGCTGCCTTGCTGGACATTATCGCCATTGCCATTTGAAAGCTTCGAATTGTCATCATCGCGGAGGAGGGGCGTCTCTTCGTCAGCCCTGCGCGCAGAGCTCGAGCTATCGTTGTTGATGGCCATTGTCGTATTATATGCTATAACTGCAAAATAGATGTCATGAAGAAAGAAGAAGAAAATACTTCATACTTAGTGCGCCGAGAATTTTGTAGAGTCGAAGAGTGGGATATACATCTCCTTGTGGAGCGGGAACGAAATCATCTCGCGTTCGCGCCGGATCTGCAACTCGGAATTCCCGATGACGTCTTGAGCCGACGGCGGGCTTACCTTCGATGTGGTTGGATGCGTGATCCAAGCAAAACAATGATTTCTCATCTCAAAGACTGAGATTGGCACATGCCTACCTTGAAGACCGTCTCTGCATCAAAGTGCATCGTGAACTGTGCAGCGTTAGAAGCTCTGGTGTAGAAGCTCAAATATTGGGCTAGTCCCTATCGGGCAACGTACACGAGATAACTCCTGGATCCCAAAGCGTTTGTTGACAATCTAGCGAGGTGCTTGCTGTCCAGTATTCCGTTATTTGAAGGTCATCGGACTTGGAGGTATCATGAAGACCTTGTACGTTTAATTTTACAGTCTTCACCCGAAGGCCTGCATATCTCTGTTCGCGGGTTGTTGGTTCAAGCCCAAGAAACGGAAGCTGCTACCAATGCTTCAGTCTCCAGGAAGACTTGTTTGACCAACACATCAAACCTTATCTGAAGCGAGCTCTTTTTGTACTGCCGTGGTTCTACTACCTCATTTGGAGGAACACTTAGCACGATAGCACTCTGATCGCTCAAAAAGTGTTCAACCTCTTCATTTCTCATTCTAGATCTTGACAGAACTTTAAATCTTAGTTGCCTGCCTTTTCTAGGCAAATCTGAATTCCATCTTCACTTAGCCCTCCGAACTTTCCTTTAAGTGTTAGCGACAGGATATTGTGGCGTTCTCGAGATCACATGTTGTGGACCCCACCAAGCGTGGGGTAGTAACCCCTCCAGACCGTCTTGCGCACCTTCCAAAGACAGCAAAGCAAATAGGCTATGAAGCACCGCAGAAACCTGTAGTGTGTGAGTTGTAGTGTGTGAGTTATTTCGCTCTTCCTACACAATAGATGTCATAATGGCCCTTCGAATGGGCGTCGGTGACGTGTTCACCCTTTGCAAAGGCGCCGTGGATCTTTGCAGCCGAGCCATTCACGAAGAGCATGAAGGGACGCACACCATCGTCACAGAGATGAAGCAAGTACGGGCTCATCTTAAAAGCTTGGAGATGCAGATCGGGAACGAGAGAATGTTTGCAAAAGATAGACCGGACATGTAAGTCTGCGTGAGGTTCAAATACCTCTTCCATCAGTTCTACCTGTGAGGTTGCCAGGGAGAAGAGAACGAGGCAGCTGATAAGGACATATAGAGCGCCAATCATTAAAAGGTCCTTGGAACCACTACATCATGACCTCTCTAATTTAAAAGAAACACTCAATGCGTGCTCCGGGCCCCACAAGCCCAGCATTCACGTTGTTGATCAAGTGCGATATCTGGTGTTGTATAAAGCGAAGCTCGATGCTTTTCAGCAGAAGCTATCTGTACACCGAGCGAGTATTTCTGCAATACAAGACTTGATCGAAACTCAATCGCCAAGTGAGAGGAGGGAGTCGACTGCTAGGTTGAAAAGCATTGCGGAAGAACAGAAGAAAGCCAGGGAGAGGGATGATGAGTATGAAAAGGCGCAGGAGGAAGTTGTGGAAATGTTTGAGGAGAGGGTGGGATGCAGTTGGAACGGAGATGGTGAGAAGCTGAACAACGGAGATATGCTGAAGCTCCTGGAAGATGATCTAGTCCAGAAGGGCATGGAGAGGAAAGAGGCAGAGCAAGCATTGTTTCCTATCACGAAAGCACTTTTGCGACAGCCATTTCCACCAGCAGCTGAAAGACATTCGAGTTTGCAGAAACCAGAATTCAAATTGGACCTTTTCGATGTCAAAGAGGAATCGGAAGGTGACAGCAGCCGGAGGAGCGGTCCTGCTTCCGTTGGTCTCAAGGGTCCCCTTCCTTTAGTGTCACCCGACGAGGTCGACGACGAACTGGAAGACATAGAGCCGATTACAATCCGACCAGAAGATCATCTTGTGCATGAGTCGGACATGAAACCATCTCCATCGCCGGTTTCTTTCCTCGCTCGAAGACGGCCGCTTCTAGAGACCCGAACCAAGAGTTCGGATCTCATCCTGCCACGTACCCTGACGCATCTACGTTGAAGATGACTCCACCTTTGGACGAAATCCCCCTGTACGACAAGCTTGTCAATTATCCCGTCACTGTCCAAATTCTGGAGGATGCAGCGCATGATACAACTACAGAAGATTTCCGTGGAGGGCAGAGATAGACACACCGTCCAGAGATATAACGTTGTATGGACAACAAGACACAAACCATATATCGACGGAAATATGTATCAAGGAGCCCCGAGCCCGTTGAACAGATAGTGCCGTACAAGAATGTACTGTTCGAAGAATGGATCGATTCCAAATCTTCAGACTGAACTGAACGACGTAAATTAGAACAAGAACATCCAAACGGACGCAGATTCATGGTCTTTCGAACGCAGTCGATTCCTTCAAGCCGGACCTACCTTTCTAGAACAGCACTAGAGGGAAGAGCCGTCTGTCAAAGTTCTCGATACTAATTCAGCACCTCGTCTGCTCGTTTCCGCTGCCTTCTCGCTTAATGTGACAACAACCATGTCACTAGGTGATCCCAGCGACTACCTGATAAAAGCATAACAAGTCAAATGTCTTCTTCCTCCCGATAAAGCTTCCATCTAGGTTGCGAGTTGCTTTATCAGTACCAGTCTTACCCACTCCAAGTCTTGCTTCTCTTGTTTCTTCCTTGCTTGCCCCCTCGTGGTGGCAAATGGCATGCTAGAGCCCAGCTGTCCAGTCGGACTTTTCGTTCGAGGTCGTCATCACACACCCTGCTTGATCTACACCATCTGGAACCAATCACTTCATTCTCATAGGTTCACCCTCTCGCTCATATATCCTGTTGTGGATGGTGTACAAAATTCGATACTGTTTCAATCTGACAAGGCGTCACGGACCGCGCATGAAACGAGACTTGATCTCCGCATTATGCATATGGCAGCGGGCGACACATCCTCGCGAATCTTCATTTATGCATCGAAAATCATGCGGATCATTCGGGTGTGCCTTCTCACCCGGCTGACTTCGTCGACGGTCATGCTGGCATCAATCACGCCTCTGCGAGGTACCGGATTGTGAAATCCTTTTTTCACATACTCATGATCCATGAGGCTAATCATCGTCAACACTCCCCATGGCTGGCCCTGAATATTCTCTGGAAGAAGTTCATATTTTGTTCGATGCACTGTTCTTCCAGTCAGAAAACTTAATCTCTAATTCTAATCGTCATGGCCAATCGTCCTCGATACTCAAACCGTCAGTCTCGAACACAATTGTTTCCGAGCACACACTCATCACCACACCACCAACGCAGCTGGAGCTTCGACAAAATAACCCTCAAGATTGTCAAAACCTCATTATTGCATCTGTAGACAGGGCGACTGTCGAAATTTCAAGAACGATAATCGCTCTCAATGCCACATTTTCTCAACAGCTTCAGCAAGCATCAATATCTGCTTCGAATGGCATCAAAGCAGCTCAAGACTCAGCATCTTCTTCGATAGGTGTAGTCGTCCAAAGCGCTGATATAGCAACTTCATCTGCTTCGTTTATGGTCACTGTTGCGAATCGGGCAGTCGTGAGTGCCACCTCGGCTTTGGCAGATGCTAGTCTTTCTTCAAGTAGCGATGTAGCCAGTTTGAGCTCCAGTCTGGGCTTGCTACAGGCCAGTTTGATCTCACTCGAGGTGAGAGCAACCATAGAAAAGTTTTGTCTCATGAGTCTGACTAGAAAATAGGCCTCGGGATCGGCCGTTGTCTCGGAGGCTCAGGCAAGTGTACTTTCTCTGCAGGTATGTTCAGCTAAAAAGAACACGAAATCCGGATGGAAATTATGCTGATAAAATCAGGCATCTGCTTCTGCTGCTATTGCCGCCGCTCAAGCTGCTATTGCTTCTGCGACAGGCTCTGCAGCTGCGCAAGCTTCTTCGCTTCTCGCATCCGCGAATGCCAATTTACCTCCTACCGCAACCCAGACAGTTGTTGGAGCAGTAAGATCTTGTCCTTGTCCTTGGAATACGTAGATTCATGACTAAAACCGTTCAGGGACAAACAAATCCGAGTCAGCCATTATTCCAGGTTCCGTCGAATGTCTCTCTTACGCCGGCTCAAATCGCAGGCATTATTGTTGGCGCAGTCGCAGCTTCGGTACTGATGAGTCTAGCCGTATATTTTGCAATAGTGCGGCTCAGAAAGAGACGACATGATAGCTATATTGACGAGAAATACAATCCAAGGAGTCCAAAGGAGGTGTATTCGCGTTCAAGTTCTACGCCTCGGACCGCGAATACGATGGCGCTCAAGTTCAACCCTCCAAATTCTTCAAACGTGCCGCTTCCGACGCGATCAGCTCTTCGAAGCAATATAAGAAGTTCAACTGAACGGCCGATTGTGCCCCAGATTTCGCCACTCAAATTTCAAGATGCGACCTCGAGATATTCTGCTGCAAGCAATCGACTTTCGAACTCGGAAGTGTGGCCCCTGGGCTCGCCAGTCGTCGATAAGCAGCTGCAGCAGCCACCCTCAGTTGCAATGGAATGGCCTTTACCCTCCACTTCAATGAGCCAGACTGTGCCATTTTCATTTGAGCTTCCTGCTCTAGAAGCATTAGGAGCACTGGCAGAGCCAAGTCGGATGCCCGAAACAG
Organism: Cadophora luteo-olivacea; assembly: GCA_026120085.1. Lineage (NCBI taxonomy): Eukaryota > Fungi > Ascomycota > Leotiomycetes > Helotiales > Ploettnerulaceae > Cadophora > Cadophora luteo-olivacea. The sequence continues at coordinate 166,382 of JALRMC010000040.1, read as the reverse complement.
TTGACAGATTTGGGAATAGCGCTGCTGGACAGGAACAGAATTCAGACGACCCGTTTATTGATCCTCTTGTCGACAGGAGAGAGGATCTTGTCGGCCCGTTCGAGGATACGCCGAGTATCTACTCGGTTTCGGATGTGCAAGCATTTGACTGTGGAATCATTGCAAACTCGACAAGCGAGCCTCTCGGAGAAATTGCCGATCCATTCAACGATCCAAAGGTCACGTCCATCAAGAAAGGCTGGGACGATTACGACTATTCTATGGTTCCAAAACTAAGCTATGTAGAAACATCGCTGCCAAGTTCGACAGAATCAGCTCAGCCTCAGCAAACTGAGGAACTCATCAAGCCAACGATTTCTGGTGCAGCAGCACCGGACACACCCTCGCTACTCCAACTACAGACAACTTTCATGAAAAAACCTCCTGCCAGAGAGGTAGAACCCCAAATGCAGGCGCTGGAATCAAAAGTAGCCAAAGTAGCAAGCGAAACTAGCAAAGATCTCGTGAACGATCCGCCATCATTCTTGCTGAATTACAATCCTCCTGTGCCAGAGGTGGAAAAGGCTATCTCTCCTCCACCACGGAGACGCCCCTCTCTCGGAAGTGTTCGGCCGTTGAGGAAAATGCTTCCACCTAGGCAGAAGACGGTCTCGCCACCACGTCGTTTGAGATCAAGCGAAAGCGAGAACAACTTTCCTTTGCAAATATCGTCTCCTGCTGTGTTGGTGAGAGAAGTACTGTCGATTACAACGACACCAGTGGCAACGGAGACAACAAAATCAGAGTCACCTCGGTCATCATCACAGGACTTGAGAGAAAGGACACTTTCACCTCTCAGACGAAATCCTGTCACTATTCATACTCCAGCTGAAGTGAAAGTTGTGCCAGTTGACTTCGACACCAATATTCACGACCCTGTCTTGGACGAAGTGAGAGATATACGAGTAGCATCACCACAGCAAAAATTGCACTCTGTGTCCTTGCCAATGGAGGAGAATACACTTCCCATGAACGGAGATGAAGTTGATGATCGCGAGCATCGTGGAAGGTCAATGGTGCGAACTTCAGACATCATCGAAGCTCGGCTCTCATTCAGGTCTCAGATCCTGGAAGATCGTAAGTCATTGCAAGCAGTCGAACGTCGATTGTCGCTCGTAGTTCAACAATCTCAACCCATAATATCCTCCAATGCACCGCAAGAAGAGATTAGGAAGATGGAGCTCGACTTGGGGAGATCACCACTTCGGCGGAGCCCAGTCGATATCTCTTCCATCCCAATGATTTCAATGCATCGGAGAACCAAGACCTTACCGCCTCCTCGTCAACATATACACAGAGAAAAGGCTACGAAACGGAGATCTCGATCCCTCTCTCCAACCAGACTCGCCAACAAATTTCTCCAACTTGATCGCTCACCAATTGCACTCCCAAAATCGGTCCTACGGCTAATCCCACTTAACACAACCACAATAAAACGAAGGTCAAGATCCCTCTCCCCACCACGGCTTCCCACGGCGGCCTCCCTTCAACACGTCCCACTCTCACGCTCAATGTCTCGCGATGACTCGCCTCTGCGGCGAAACCCCACAAGTACAAATGTACCCATTGTATCTTTCGCCCCAGACTCTAAACCTCCAACATCTTCTGCTCGAGTTCCGAAAGTGGCGAGTAACGGCCTCTTTGCCCAGAGTTTGTCGAAGTTCCAAAATCTCGCGTCGCAGAATCCGCAGGATACAGTGATGGCTTCGACGGAAGTTACGCAGAGGGCTATTGCGAGGATCTACATTCCGGGGAGTCTGAGGGAGCAGGCTGTGAGGACTGTAAGTAAGAGTCGGGAGAGGAGGGAAGACTGAAAGACTTGTGTGCTTTTGAGTTCTGGGAACAAGGAATGTGAGGAGATTGGAATGTTACGCCGATGATTGACGATACGAAATGAGCGATGAGATAGATGCCAATATACTACACTAGAACTCTTGCAACCCATAGTCTAGAAAGCAAGCTAATGCATACCGCTTACTGCTATCAGCCAATTTTCTTCTCGAGTGCGATTCGGACTGATGTTAACTTGGTGTACCAGGCAATCGGAGACGCTCACTGCCAAGCATATCAGCTATCCCAGTACCCAGCCCTGTCTCCTGTGCACATCCACGCTCCATCCCATGCCTTTCTCAAATTTCCTTCGACCAATTCCAAGGCGGCAAAATCAATAAACGTGGCACAATGCACATCCGTTTCAATTCTTGGTACACGAGGTGCATGTTTGCAGGCAAAATCATTATCCGACACAAATTCCTGGGCAAGATTGGCAGTCTTGGAAATCTTGGTCGCTGCCCATGTGTTGTCGGATGAGCCCCCGTGGATGGGTGGCTTCCGCGTGAGGAGGTCTCGGCGACCAGGATTAGTTGGATTAGTGATCTGGTGGTTTTGAGCTTGATTGTGGGAGGGTGGTGCCACTGATTTAATTGTGTTCGAGTTGTTTACCAAGGCCAAATGATGGGCAGAGGAGAAGGCATTATTCAAACCAGCAAGACTCTAATGGCGCTCTATGTGGAACAAATGTAGAGAATAAGAAGTTGGGACGAGTGCACACTAGGACCGAGTGAATGTAAGAAACACAGGAGGGATAGGATGTCATTATCCACGACATAGGCAATAGACACCGGCCGAGGGTTCTGGTCGAGCATTACAATTTTGAAACCTACGCTCTGGGGACTATGAGCTTGAAGATAGATAGACATGCATCAGACATGTTTGAGTCATAAGTCTTGCCAACAGTGGTACACGGAGATTCTACACGAGTTCGGATGAAAATCTGGTATTTGGTCTATAGATTACACACTCGCATGGTGACATATTAATTACAAGCATGCTCTATCCGTTTTAGAAAGTCTCGAGACTTTGCCACCCGCGCTCAAACTGTCTTCTCGACTTGCTCAACCACTTCTCTATCGTTCTTGATGCCAGATCTGTCCATATCATCCGCGATACGTCTCTCATTGATGACTGCATCCGTCTTGGCTCTCTTGCCATGGGCCAATCCAGACATGTTGAACATGATGTCCATGTTCTCAAGAGAAAGTCCCTTAGTCTCAGGCATGAAGAGAATAACGAAGATCATTCCGACAACCAGGGAAGCGCCGAAGAAGATGAATGTTCCGTACTTGATGTTGTTCATCATGTAAGGTGTCGAGTAAACGATGATGAACTGGCCGAGCCATTGCGTGCAAGTGGTGAAAACGAGGCAGACACTGCGAACGCCGGTTGGGAAGACCTCGGCGCAGAAAATCCAAGGGATACCGTTCCATGACATGGCGTAGAAGATGGCGAAGAGGTAGATCATGACGATTGCAACGTATGCTCCAGCATCCTGCTTTGCGTTTCCGTCGAAAGAGCCCGAGATATTGCTGAATCCAGCGAGGTAGAACATGGCAATCATAGCACCGACGGAACCGATCAGGAGGGACTTGCGACGTCCAAGTTTGTCGATACCGAAGATCATGAATCCGAGTGTCGCGAAAGCCTTGACCAGACCGAATACACCCGTTGCGAGAAGTCCAACCGATGTGCCAGAGAAACCAATCGACCCGAAGATGATGGGTGAGTAGTAGTTCAAGGCGTTGATTCCAGAGAGGTTTTGCAGCATCATGAGAGACATGCCGATGGCAACACGGTTGCGAACTCCTGGAGAGAAGACGGCTCGCAGCTTCTTGAGGAACGACTCATTGACTCCAGCATCAAATTCCAGCTGGACTTGCTCCTTGACAGTCTCGATTTCCCATTGAAGATATGCATCATGCTCAGGAAGCTGGCGGATGTAGGTCAAGTTCTTGACGGCTTCCTCGTCCCGTCCATTCTTCAGTAGCCATCGAGGAGACTCGGGCTGGAAGAACATCGCAATGACAAGGAGAGTGCCCGGTACAAACTGGATGGCGAAGGGGATATGCCATTGCGAATCTGATGTTGGGGAAACATTCTCGTTGACTCCATAGTTCACCCAGAAACCAACGACCAAGGAAAATTGTAATACGATTTCGAAAACTCCGATAAGACGCCCTCGGATCGCGGGAGGCGAACACTCAGAAATATACTGTGGGATAATCAGGGAAGAAGCTCCGACACCAAGACCTAATTGAGGGATTAGTAAACATCATTGAGCGAAGGTGGGATGCGAGTTCAATGCATACCAGTCAGAGCGCGACCGGCATAGATCATGCCAATTTGTCCGCTGGAGGCCATTTGCAAGATAACACCAACATTGAAGACAGAGCCGCAAATCATGAGAGGAATACGACGACCAAGTTTTTCCGACATCCAGTAACACAGAATCGCTCCGAAGAAGCAGCCGGCCTGAAATGTGCTGACAATGTTGGCACGGAGCGAAGCGAGCGCATCTCCAGAGGCATCTGCCAGACCGAATCTCGCTTTGAAGGAAGGAAGTGCCATAGCTCCACCCTATATCAACAGTCAGAATTTTCTCTTTCATATTTGATGTATGACTTGTACGTACGATAAAGGCCGAATCATAACCAAACATGCTGGATCCCATGGATGCAGACAGTGCGAGCGCATAGACTCTCCAGTTGTAAACTGCCTTCGGTGCCTTGAAAGCAGAGTCATCGTTGGCGGAAAAGATACCCATGGTTGCTGTCTTCAATTACTGCAGTTGAGTAGAAGATTGAAACTCAGAGATGCTTGAGATGAAGAATGGAAAAAGTTTGAAGGCTATCGAAGTATATATGGAGCAGGAGCTTGGCGCCCAGGATTTTGGTGGCTGGCCTCACAAGATCACTTCTTAAACGTTGACCAGGAAGGATCCAAAAACGTGGAGAACTAATGTGAATCTGGAACGATTCCGGCAAGATTCTAATCCGGGGTACTGATTGTCGAGTTTCAGGACTTCTGATGGGATGCAGCGTGCGGGGTTGTGGAGTGCGGAGTAAAGTATTCCCCCTTCAAGCTCTCCAGCAGCAGAGCACCAAAGCTCCAAACACAAGTATGCAGGCACTCCGGATCAGACTTTATCCCCAGAAACAGTCTGAAGCTAATGATCGATTTCAAATGGATCTAATAGGCTGGGCTTAAAGTGCCAAGTACATCATGTCTTCGGCCGAAGCCTGACTCGGACATGGTTCCGGACACCTCGCCAAATCAAGACTTCGTGATCTTGGCAGTGTTGTCACTCTTCTTCCAGGACTTCCACCGTTCCGCGAAGCGAGACCCGTCTGTCTGGTTCTCAGTCTCCGAGTACGTTATATTGTACTCTTTCCAGTATTACTGGGTCTGAGCATCCAATATCTCTGCTCCAATGTTGACATATAATCCCTTAGAGTTGTCAAATGGCTAGTTAGGGGCCAGACTAAGGTGACCTTGTCGGCTCTAAAAAAGTTTGCGATCTAGAATCTCGAAGTAGCTTGTTACCAAGACTCATAATCGTCTCGCGTCGATTCGATACTTGAGTCCTCTAGGAAATCCTTGTAGCAATTCAATCTGGATCAATTCATGCCCGACATCCTCGGTTTGAAGCGACAGCTTCAGTAAAAGACAAAGCCAGTACTGATGACAAATTCCCTGACTCTGTGAGTAACTCGCTTGACTCTTGTTTATTCACACCATGTCAGTTCATTACTACCCTCCTTCACACAACATCTTTCCAAGATGACATCCTTTATCCTCCAACTATCCGACGTGGACGTCCTAGTTCCAACAACTGCGAGCCGTCCTCTGCTAGATAGAAACGCAACCCAGCAGCACCAAAGTCTGCAGTCCATTGACCTGGCCATCTTATAGACGCCTTCCATCTCGAAGTTTCACCAGGCGCCAGCTTTGGTTGACTTATTGGGTTGAATGGTGGTGTTGCAATCCATCCTTCCCATAACAGGTTCGAAGAAGCTGAGTGTCTAGTTGATGGACTTGCTGAAATATCCTTGCTGATATTCTCGGCGAACAAAGCAGCTCCAAAGCGCTCGTATCTGAAAGACAATGGCAATTTCTGGACACGCTTCGCCACCTTCTGTCTTTTGGGTGCTGGTTCTTGTTCTTTGTCGTCACACTTCTTTCCAGAGCTGTTGGTAGATTCCTCGAGCGTGCTTGTCCCTGTTTCAGCTTTCCTTTCCTTTGTTTTTCCTGACTGTCGAATCCTCCTGTCTGCTGCCATCTTTTGTGATGCATTCTTCATCCATATTTTCACTTCATCCGAGTCGTGTTGGTAGTCGCCTTGATTCTCGAATTGTCTGAGATGTCTGTTGATAGATTGAAGACCTCCTTCGTATGGTCCCACACCACAAACAGGACAGTTTCTCACGGAGTCGTTCTTGCGTGCGTCTTCTACAACCATTGACTTTTCTGACGGGGTTGGCGGAAGTCTCATGGTATCTGGATGGGGCACCATATTCTTCTGTGTGGTCAGAACTAAGCTGAACCGTTGGCCAACAATCGGTCTTGTCACAAAATGCATGAATTCTCTGGCGCGAAGCCAAAGGACTGCACCAGGACGCATGACAAACGATCTACCCAAAACTGGAATTGACAGATGACCTCCCTTGGTCCGGTCGAAGTCTCCCCAAACTGTCAAACCAGTCATCTTATCATCGCTGTCACCACTGTCGTGGTGTGGTCCTGTGAAAGTGTTTACATTCAGTACCATGGTCGTGGCTGTAGCACGTTCTGAATGTACGAGGCTCTTGAATGCCGAGTTCTCTTCCCAGAACTTTACTATCTTCCTGGCATTCTCATATTCAGTTGGTAGGCGCACTGCAAGGCCCATGCCAACTCTCTGCAAGGCAGGAGTGATTGCTCGCAGCCAATCATCAATGGCGCGAAAGTGATGACGAGACGTCAATGTCTCCTTCGTAAGGGATGGCACTATGTTGTTTTGGCCAATCTCCCTAGCTTTTGTCAGAAAACAATATCTCGGCACGATGGGGGCCCCTACCGTCTGTAGCCCGTATGATAGACTCCGCAGCCCAACCCAAGTTTGTCCGCTCTAGCCTTGTCCTTCTCGTAGAGCTCCTTGAATCTCCCGTCATCGTCGTTCGGTTTCTCAGGGGGGCAATGCTCGGTGGATGTGTTCGTGTCCTTCTCTAGATTGTCCAGAATCTCTGCTGCGATATCTTCACCCCAGATATCGGCGAACTGGTTGGCCTGGTAGTCAAGAAATACTCCTCTGTCATCAATGCCTATTGTATTTGTTGAGATCTGGATGTCCCTTTCTTGATGGTACTTGATCTGCAATTGGCCCATTCCAACACCCTTCAATCGCACCACCTGATCATTAGATAGCCCAACATGGATCACTTCCGTGTACTTGTTTGCTTCTTCGATCCTCTTGGGCCAGTCTCTTGGCTCTTGTCGCTCCATCTTTCGCGTTGGAGCTCTTCGCTCTACAGATAGAGTCCGGTCCTCATACTCTGCAATCTTTGTTTGCTCTTTCGGCGTCGAAGTCGTAATCAGCCATTTTGACAGGTCTGGTCCAACGTATCTCGGAGTACTATAGATGAAAACTTCAGTAAGATCCATACCATTGCTAGGATTATCTTCGAAAATGCATGATGCTGCAGGTGGCCTTGGTGCAAAGTGACCATTAGTTGCGTGAGCAGTGACTCACAGCCAAGCTTATCTCCAACCCACGGCAAAGCACTTGCCAGACTACAAAACTTTCGAGCCTAGTCATGAAGGATCCTACTTGTCTGTAGCTGCTCCGTTGGTAGCAAGAAGGATGGACGCTGGAGTTAGCTTACCTGTAGCTGCTGCGAGACGCAAAGAGGCTTTAGAGATGTCTAGTATTGGCAAGCAATAATGTTCGTCAACGAAGTAATGAAATTTTTGTAGTGGACTGCCCAGTCAATGATTAGCTATGTGTCTGGAGATTCCGAAGCGTTATCGAAAAGATGGTGTGTCTGGGTTCGAACCTTGATACTCTGACAGAAGGGGTGACTCCTCGCTGTATACGCGCCTCCCTTCATCCTCACTCAAGCCACTAGCGCGGAATTTGCTACAGCCAATCGAAGGGAATTTAGCACTCTACACTCATGGAGTAAGCGGTATAGACTGGTAGGTTTGTCCAATCAATCTCACTGACCGAGGCAAGCTAAGCAGTAATCACCGCGACAAGAAGTGTAAGATTCCCCCGATACGATGATTCCGAATCGTAAGTATTATTAGATAAGTGTATATACAAGCCAGTGTACCCAGGAAAGGTTTATAATTGCAGCCTGTCACGAAATGCTTGCCTTGGCTGGTTGTGATTCTACATCCTGCCCCTCGCCCGTCACTTTTTATTATCTCCATAATCTGGTGACCTGAGAACTTCAATCTAGGTCAATACACTGGATTAGAGCTAGAACCCCATGTTGCCTTCATTCGAAGCTGTTGAGTGTGTACAGGGGTTAAAAGGCAGTTGCCGTAGCAAATTGTGCTTGTTACTCTAAGCGAGTGAGGTTTGAATCACAATCTGCGACCAAAAATCACTCGGAATGTCGGGCGAAGGATCGAATATATATACCTACCACCGTCAGTAACAATACCTGCCTGGTTGTCATCTGATAAGTGATTGATCAATCTGTCAGTCACTCCAATCCTGGTTTGATAACAATTATGAGGCATCTGCATGAGCAAATGACATGCCTGGCTGCGCATGACACTGACGCAAACACGCTTTCGATACGATGGCCTAACTCCACTTCTATCATCTAGACCAATATAAACTCCCCAAGCATCACATGCTTATTGTAAGACCTGTGTTTGCTCCCAATAACCCAAGTTCCTACTCGACGATAAAACTGTTCCCTAGCAAGCCCATCATCCCTCACCACAGACTGCAGCACCAGCCCAACATACGCTTTGCCTCCATCAACATCATTCTCTCTCCTTTCTCCAAGACGAAGACATATGAAAGGCTGTTTCATAAGCTGTCTTGGATCATCGTCGAAAGTCACGACCCCTTTCTCAACATTTGGTTTCGATCCACTACCAAGACGAAAAATGGACCGTCCGAACATGGCGTAGCATTTCGGTTCCAGAGTGCTAACTGCTGTTGAGATTAGAGGGAAGCAATCACTTTCCGAGATCGTGATATCGATAGCCACTCCTCGTACAGTCAGCTCCGAGTTCTCCACTGCGCCAAAGTTTCCTTGGTCGCCACTCAAGCCCAGGACTTCAAGTGTATAGTTGCTCAGCAAGCCTTTCTGATACGTAGCTGATAGGGCTTCCAAGGGACTTTTATGTACGAGATTCCCATTTCTATCGTATTCAGCATGACTGAAAGCCCCACCGCTGAGTTGGTGCAAGTTCGCTGATCCACCATTTTCATCGAGGTATCCGCCAACATCGAAGTTCTCTAAGCCTGGATACAGAACTGGTCCATCGATGGCCGCCCATGACCAAGTAGGTAGCAATGGATCCGCTCGTGGTACAGGCCACTGTCCACCTGCCACGGCATTCGGATTCGGAATCGATCTATTCCTCACCCACGACGCACCCCTCGCGAAGTCACAAAGCCATATCCCAGCTACATATTCATCTCTTATCACAGCCGAAATGATCCTCGCAATACCATAAATCGAAGGCAATCTATCTTTCCTGAACGTTAGGTTCCGCCGGGTATACTCCTGCACAGCACGGCACCATAATTTCGTTGCCAGAGGCCGAGTGTGACTGAGTGGCATGAACGACCGTACGCCGAGTTCCATCAACACGAGGAGTCGGTCGGGATCTGCGCCATGGGGACGACGGGAGGAGTGTAGAGGTTGCACGTTGATCATTTGAGGATGATCTTCGGATGCAATGGCTGTGCGGCACTCCCAGAAGATGCGATTGGTGGTGAAGTGGAGGGTGCGGCGGGAGAGTTCACGTTCTTGAAAACACCAGCCGCGGGTGCTGAGGGGACCACGATGAAGGTTTGACCATTCTTCGGACCAGGGATGGATTACGATAACTTCATTGTTGATGGTGAGACGGTATGGCTCGAGTTGGGGCGGAGAGGTATGGTCGCGTGGAATGATGCAGCCGCCTTGACCTGACGATGAGGATGAAGCAGCGATTGTGCAAGTTGCCATGGAGTATGTCTTGTGCATAGCTGTTCCTTCGCGCTCGAAGTCACTGGAATCATCTTGCAGAATGCAAAGCGAGTCAATCCACAAGTACCTAATTCCCTTTCCACGAATATTCAGCTTCCGAGTTATCTCAATTGCATCCTGAAAAGTCTTCGACAAGCTCGCCCACTTGATCTCCCGTTGTAGCTCTGCTAGGTTGGCTTTGGTCGCTTTCAGCATTCCACCAGTATTAGGACCCCAGCAATGGCTCAATACAGCGTACCCATGACGAAGCTGCTGATTCTGGTTCGCTGTGACCACAACCTTGATATCGACGCCATTATCCTCGGGACGAACATCAATGAGTCTTGCCGGGAGTGTGAGATCGGACACCAGGTTCACGGTGCAATCATTGTGCTGTTTCGTGCAAATATCCATCCATGTGCTGATCATCTCAAAGTTTGACGGATCATCGGCCCTTCGCTGCAGTTCCCTCCTGGCATCGCCATCTCTAGGCCTCGAGTTCTCTTCACTGCCAAGGTCGAATCTCAAGTGACAAACTTTGGTGCCACTGAGCCAGACACCAAGGACTTTCGTGTGATCTGACTCTGAGTCAAGGGTATGGTATTCAATGTCTCCTTTTCTCGTACAAAGGGCTTGCAGCTTCAAGATAGTTTCCCTTGGTGGGCTTTCGCGTACGTCACGCCTTTCTCCTTCTATCGCATCTGCTAGGAGACCACAAAATCTACAGCCTTGGGATGCAGTGGCCTTGACTTCTGTGAGAATGCTACCGGGCAGGGAGATCTCATGACTGTATTGTCCAGGCTGGAATAGTTTCGCGGGTATGGTGGCGCACCGTGAACATAAAGACGGGTTCATGATGTATAAGCAGCTAGATTTTTGAGTTTGGATGGCGGTCAGGACCTACTGTTGGCGCGAATGAAGGCCCAGTGATGGTTCAGAATGGTTTGATTGAAGATCAACGCCGCAGCTGTAGTGACGAAAGAAGAGCTCCCAGTCGAAGGATTACCCGCGTCTGCCTGGCCAAGCGGACAACCTTGCCTGTGGCTTGATGCCCCCTGTACTGTAATTTTCATTCGCTTAATAAACGGCTGTGCAACCATGATACTCAGAAGGAAGGAGCCGTCGCAGTCAGGCATTTGATCACTACGTCAAGGATATCGCTGAGCTCGAGTGAAAAGTCGACCGAGATATATTTCGCACTTGACAGCCGAATGGATTGTTTACTTTCGCGTGCAACCCCTGAAGCCGGTTCTTGGGATAAGCGAATGTCCTCCACAGGGCGCACTAAGCACGTCATGCCGTCGAAGATCGACGCATCTTTTCGTCAACATCAGCTTTCGAAAATGGCGACTGGTACGATGAAAGTAATTTATTTCAACGAGACACATAATTCTTTACCGACTCTGCGATCTTTCTTTCAGTACTGAAAACATTATTTCTATCGCAAGAGCCGAGATTGATCGGCAACAACAATCATGAGCGACGTTATTCCCGAAACAGCAAAATATCATCTTTCCCAACGCGGGGCAGAAAATTTCTCAGCTGGCAACCATTGGGCTCCTATTGAAAGAGCATTGGCAAATGTATGGGACAAGGAGAAGAATCCCGATGGGATGTAAGTCTTGGAAGTGCAAACCTTGCCATTGAGTATGACTAACACATTCAGCATTAATCTCGGCCTCGCCGAGAACTCATTGATGCACTCTGAATTAGCTTCATTTCTTGAGAAAAATGTAAGCCCTCTGATTGATTCAGAATCTGCTTTCGTTGTTGCTCAGATTAATACTGATTGTACGAATGAACCAGTTCCAAGTTCTGCCTTCGAAGCACCTGACATATGGCACCGGCCCTCTCGGTTCGCTCCGTCTCCGGACCGCTCTCTCCTCCCTGTTCACTACTCACTTCCACTCCCTTGCACCCATCCCGCCCTCTCAAATTCTTCCTTACTCGAGTATCAGCGCCCTGACTGATGCTCTAACATGGAGTATCTGCAACGAGGGCGAGGGAATCATGATTCCACGTCCATTGTATACCGGCTTCCGCGTTGATATACCGCAGCGGAGTCGAGGTGTTATTGTGCCTGTTTCGTTCGCAGGACTTGACGATGTAGGAGAAAGAAGCTTGCACGACGTATTCGATGCCGAAGCTAACACGCAGGCTTTCGAGCGCGCTTGGAGGAAATGCGAGGAAGACGGTACCAAGGTCAGAGCAGTGTTGTTGACTAACCCGCATAATCCCTTGGGGAAGTGCTATCCATCATCTACATTGAGAGCAGTAGCGAAATTTTGCGGAGATCATGGATTGCATCTTATTTGCGATGAGATATATGCCTTGTCGGTTTTCGGAAACAGGGAGACCCCTGGCGCTGAGACGTTCACGTCTATTCTTGCTGAGGATTTGGAAGGGCTGATTGATGAGAATATGGTCCATGTCATGTATGGACCATCGAAGGACTTTTGTGCCAACGGATTGAGACTCGGGGCCTTGTGTTCGAAAAACGAGGGATTGATTGGGGCGGTGGCGAGTCTAGCGTGAGTATTTCCTTTTCTGATCCTTAAGTCTCATGTCTTGACCGTATCTTGACACTGAATTTCGGAAAGTCTTGTTGATATAATATTTGCAGAGTATTTTCCTGGTCGCCCTACCTACTCCAAGACCTCTGGGCTGCGCTCCTTGAAGATACCGAGTACCTTTCTTGGTTCATCTCCACGAACCAGCGACGTCTCGCCGAAAATCACGCTGTGGCCACCTCATTCCTTGCTTCTCGCAATATCAAATACTTTGATGGATCGAATGCTGGTGTCTTCATTTGGATCGATCTCAGAGATTCCTTCTCGATCGAGACAAGCGAAGGAAGTCTGGACGAGCAACGAGCTATGGAAAAGAGGTTTGTGAAGAGGTGTGAGGAGAAGGGTCTGTTTGTTGGATATGGCAGCAATTTCTTCAGTGAGGAGGTAGGATGGTTTAGAATCACATTTACGGTGCAGAAGGATGCATTAATTGAGGGCTTGGAGAGATTGGTTGGTGTTTTGAAGGAAGCGGGGTGGAAGAAAGGAGTGTAGGGCCAGTAAGCGAAGGAGGTCGAGACAGATCGCTTTGAACCCACATCGAAGAACGCTTTCACAGTGAGTCTTATCCAACAATACAGATACGATTTATACGAGATTATAGGGTATCGGACGATGGAAATATACTCCGAGAATTCTAAATTGATGTCTTACATTTTTTTGGTGGCTGTACGTGCCTTTCTCGCCTCGACTACTCATAATGCCATATGAGATCGCTCCCCCTTCTCCAAACTCGTAATCACGACTTTTCATCAAACAAGAATAGCAAACAATAACCTCTTACCACCTCTCTATCATCCTCTCAATCACTCGCAATAATTCTCGCTGAAACTCTTCTGATCGTATGTTCGCCCAGCTACGCCAGTGACGTCATCACAGCAAGCTACCCCTCCATGCAGTGCAGCTCTGCGCCCGAACGGTTTGGTTGGAGCTCCCCTACCTCGAAATCGTTGAGAAGGTGTAACACGATGCTCGCCCGACCTCACTCACACCGCACACTGCTAGCTCCTTCCCCTTTTCCAATCCCACTTAAAAAGCCTGCTCGAGGTAACGAGCATGAGATGTCGTGAGATTCATACAAAATATTTGAAACTTCTTCCCTTTTCAACATCCAATCTCACACTTCGTTCGCTTCGACTTAACTCTCGTTCTCATATCCAGGTTCAGAGGACAAGGAAGATTGGGTTTAGGTGTTACAGCAGCGCCAAAACTGGCAGTATGAAGGACTACGTCTTTCCCAGCAAGCCTCTGGCGAATTCCAAATCAATTGTTCAAGGTATGTCATTTCAACGCCTCAAGAAGTGCTCAACGGGTCACTGGCGAGCTATCTGAGATGTAAACGTCACATGTCACCCCCAGTATCCATCAGCCCAGTGTAACAACCTCCTCATATACTAAAAGTCTAACACCACCCCAGGTCCCAACTACCGCTTCACAATCCTCACCGACCGCCTCTTCCGCTACGAGTGGACCGAAGATGGCGTCTTCGAAGATCGCGCCTCAACATTCGCCATCAACCGCGAATTGCCTGTGCCTGACTTCCGAGTCGTAGATCGCGAAGATGAGCTTGAAATCATCACCTCTCACTTCCATCTCAGCTATGACAAGAAACGCTTCAGCTCTAGCGGGCTCATGGCCAGCTTCAGTGCCAAGATCACGCTCTGGGGCGCGCAATGGCGGTTCGGGAGTGGGAGACAGAGAGAGAATCTCGGTGGGACGGCGAGGACGCTGGATGAGGTTGATGGGAGGTGTGATATGGGTGAGGGTGTGATCTCGAGATTTGGGTATGCCGAGATTGATGATAGTAAGTCGATGCTGTTTGATGGGGAGGGGTTTGTGGCGGGAAGACCGGCGGGTGATAGGGTTGATGGGTATGTTTTTGCTTATGGGCACGATTACCGAGGGGCGATTAAAGCGCTGTATCAGGTTAGTGGACAACAGCCTGCTGTTCCCAGGTATGCGTTGGGGAATTGGTGGTCAAGATACTACGCGTACTCTCAGGAGGAGTATGTGGCTTTGATGGACAAGTTTAAGAAGATGGATGTACCACTCTCGGTGGCTGTGGTTGACATGGACTGGCACATGGTGGGCGATGATGCAGTTCCTCACGCTGGATGGACGGGATATACCTGGGACAAAAAGCTGTTCCCAGATCCCAAGAAGTTCGGAAAGGATCTTCATGATCGAAAACTTAAGATCACCTTGAACGACCACCCTCACGCAGGTATCCATTACCACGAAGACGGCTACGAGGAAATGGCAGCCTTCCTCCGCCACGACACAACACACAAGAACCCTATTCTCTTCGACCCCACAAATCCAAAGTTCATGGAAGCGTACCTTCGCATTCTACACCGCAACATCGAGGATGTAGCATGTGACTTCTGGTGGATCGACTGGCAGCAAGGCGAGCACTCCAAAGTCCCCGGTCTCGACCCCCTCTGGATGCTCAACCACTTCCACTTCGTCGACGCCTCTCAAAAAGGCGAGCCCCTTATCTTCTCCCGGTACGCCGGGCCTGGAAGCCACCGCTACCCCGTCGGCTTCTCCGGCGACACCGTCACAACCTGGGCCTCCCTCGAATTCCAACCCGAGTTCACAGCCACCGCATCTAACATCGGGTACGGATGGTGGTCCCACGACATCGGCGGACACATGATGGGAAGCCGCGACGACGAGCTGGTGACCCGCTGGATCCAATTCGGCGTCTTCTCACCCATCATGCGCCTCCACTCTGCCAACAACCGATGGTCCTCCAAAGAACCCTGGCTATACCGCAAAGAATCCGAGCTCGTAATCTCCAACTTCATGCGCTACCGTCACCGCCTCGTTCCATACATCCACTCCGCAGCTGAGCCGCTCATCCAGCCTATGTATTGGGACTTCCCCGATAAGGATATCGCGTATAGTGTCCCGAACCAGTATTTCTTCTCGGAGCTGATCGTCGCGCCGATCGTCAAGCCGAGGAGTAAACGCACCAACCTCGCGAAGGTGAAAGCGTGGTTGCCGTATCGCTGCGTCGATATCTTCACGGGGACGGTCTATGATGCTGGCGAGATTGAGATGTTCCGCACGCTAGGCGAGATTCCCGTGTTGGCGAGGGAAGGCTCGATCGTCCCGCTGGATGTGAATCCTAGTAATGGGTGTTTGAGACCGGATGAGTTCGAGGTGTTGGTTGTTGTTGGGAAGGATGCGAGGTTTGAGCTTGTGGAGGAGGAGAAGACTTTTACGGTGACGTTTGATCAGAAGGCTGGGATCTTGAAGTCGGATATTGATCGTCCTTGTACTTTCCGCTTCCTCGCCTTTACCTCCAAACCAGCTGGTTTCAAAGCGCCTGAAGGCGCAGAAGTCTCATTTGAGGCTTATCCCTCTGTTCCCAGCATGCTAGTCAAAGTCACCAAAGCCGGCCCAGTGGAGATCCAACTCGGCGGTAATCCTCAACTCGGGAAGATTGATCAGAGAGATAGGATTGAGAAGATGCTGTTGGATTACCAGGTGGAGTTTGATGTCAAGGACAGGATCTGGAATGCTGTTGTTGATGAGGAGGTGGGATTGAATGTTAGAGTTAGGAAGTTGTTGGGTACGGCAGATGAGGAGCTGGTGGGTCCTGTGGTGGAGCTGGCTCTTGCTGATGGAAGGGCGTGAGAGGCTTGAGCTATGAAGGATCAAAAGAGCGAGAAAGCTGTTGCGTTTGACGAGACAGTGGGATGAGAATTGCTGGCTATGGCAGAGCAGAGATAATTCTGTGCTTCGCTTAGATGGCCGCAAAAGCTTGTTGTAGTTCACTGAATGGTGTCTGTACTGGGGGCCAGGGGAGGCTCTCGCAAACGTCGTGTGGGCACTTACTTCTTACCTTCCTTTTTTCCTTCATTGTCGGCACGGGAATGTGAAGGGGGATCAGGCATGCAGGTAGATTATGAATAGACAAAAGCGAATCCTGAAGTCAACATTCCTGCTTCATTTATTAGGCGAGAGGAAAAGGGGGATCGGTTAATGTAACCTAGCGAGTAAGCCCGTGAGAATGTGGATCTGTTGTATTGACATTGAGTCTGGTTCAGTGTTCCTCAGTGGCTCTACATGAAGGCCCTCGGTATGCAACGCTCAAAATATGATTCCGCTCTCGCAATGAGATCGGTTCTTACTCATTTACAAGAATCTCCTCGGATCCAACGCATCAATCCTAGCACTCTTCGCACCCCCTTCAAATACGAACTCACTCATCAGCTTACCCGTCGCACAGCTATTCTGGATGCCCCAACATGTATGTCCCGTCGCCATGAACAGTCCCCTGATGCCCGTTGCACCGATCAGGGGACCGCCGCCACCTGCTACAGATGGTAAATAACAGGCTTGTCTGGCGAGGACTTTGCCCTGGCGGAGAGAGGGGGAGATGGAGCCTACGTAAGAGATGATGTCGTTGCAGTGGGAAGGGGAACATTCCACCAAGGCGCTGGATTTGGGGAGGGGAGCGAGGGTATCTGCTTCGCCTGAGAATGAGCGTTAGTAAATGCACTCCAAATCCCCGACTAGCATGTGGCAGGGGAAAGCCAACTGAAAGGCAACCTACCGCAAGCATAAACCGTCCCATCAGGCCTAGCGTACATTTCCGGCGACACCGTACTACCATGTCGACTCTTCACATCCCCTCCGAACCCTTTAGGCAAATTAATCTCACTGAATACCGCATACGGACTCACGTCCGCCTCTACAACCACACTATGCGCTCTCACAGCCTCAATCGGCGCCTCGGGGAAGACATGGCTCGTCCACGGCCCCGCCGCCAGTATAACGTCCGTTGCGGGAAGAGTATTTATATGTTTCGTCTCTTTATCTTCATACGTCACGGATTTCACACCGTGAGGTCCTGTATAGTCGATTGCCGTCACAGAGCCGAGAATGACTTTCGCGCCGGAGGAGACAGCCAGGTCGGCCATGGAGGTGGTGAAGAGGTAAGGGTGGACTTGGGCTGTTGTTGAGGGGGTGCCCATTTCCGAGTAGCTGTTTATACAGTCTGCATCGAACCAGTCCAGATCTTCTGGTACGCCGTGCTTCGTCACTCCTTTATTCTTCGTCTTGGGCAGTTTCTGCCAGTCTTCTCCGCCAGGTCCATCATGAACCCCGTTTATTTTGGAATTGGCAGTCGGCTCACTGCTGTAGTTCTTTCCCTTCGCGCTCAGGGATCCGCAATGTACGGTTCTGTATCCCCATCTTTTTGCGCCATCGTGTTCTTTTGCGAGTTCAGCGTGGAGTTTGTAGGATAATGGGACGATGCTGGAGGGGTATGCCCAAAGTGCTAGGAGACCGCCTGCTTTTCCCGAGGCGGCTGAGGCGATGGATTGTGCTTCGAGGATGGTGATGGTGTGTTTGGTGGAGTTGAAGGAGGGGTGGCGGGTTAGAAAGTAGGCTGTTGTGCAACCAATTATGCCTCCTCCTGGGAGTCGTTAGTTGGTTATTTCCTCGATACTTCCCAGGGTTAGGGAAGAATGTAGAATAAAGTGATTACTTGCCAACTATTACGATGTTCCTCTCTGCTGTTTCCGAGGCCATGATTATCGACTGGATGGTCCGTGATAGCTTCATGGAATGTGATGCATAAAATAGAGCTCAGGTCTGCTCATGCATAAAACATGAAAGCTGGACGCCACTTCAGGCGAACAAAAACATCTGATCAACACTGCAACAATCGTCATTTGAAGGGCAAGACGGGTGAAGTCCATCGTGCCAATCATATCTCTAAGCATGGAGCTCTTATCGATAAGAGCTCTTTCGATTGGATGTAATTGGCTGGAATCCAAAAACTCTCTCGCACCTCATGAACCCCGACCTCCGTGAATGTTCCTCGACATCCCTGTCATGCCCTGAAAAGCATCACACCTGCCTCCCCGCCGGGAAGACGTCGTGCCGAGGCAGCGTCACAGATCTAGAACTGCCTGCTTCATCATCACCGTGAAACCTTTTACAAACCCAGACTTCACAGCCTCACAACTTTTCACCACCCCCCACGACTATTTAAAGACTTCAATGCGCATCCAATCCGCGACTTTGCGAACTACACTATCGAAGCCATCAACGTCAACACGACTCGCTCCCGCCGCTAGAACAACCTTTTTTGCTTCTGCTTCTACTCTTAAAAGTAGAGCTTCAATCACACCAGTATCGAACAATACACAGCAGAGGATACTTGGAAAGCAGTCGCTTTTCCATACACAAACCAGAAATATGGCTTCCGCTACTAGCTTCTATGACTTCAAGCCTCTTGATAGTATGTTATCCCCATTGTCCTCTTGATTGTAGATAAGGAAGCAGAAATCTACCCCGCCATCGCATCGCATCATGCCACCCAACCTCATTTTCAAGATCAATGCCAGCCAAGAACCCTCCATCCACTTCAATCCTCTTCTTACACTCTACACACAAAGCTCTAGCTAACCACCCTCTCTCAAACAGAAAAAGGCAGTCCCGTCCCCCTCTCTACCTACGCCAACAAAGTCGTCCTAATCGTCAACACTGCCTCCAAATGCGGCTTCACACCCCAATACGAAGGCCTCGAAAAGATCTACAAATCCATCAACGCCACTCACCCCGACCAATTCATCATCCTGGGCTTCCCGTGCAACCAATTCGGGTCCCAAGAACCCGGCTCCGACGACACGATCCAGGAATTCTGCCAGCTGAACTACGGAGTCAGTTTCCCGATCATGGGGAAGACGGATGTGAATGGCGACAAGGCGAATCCGCTGTTTGAGTGGTTGAAGGAGGAGAAGCCGGGCTTGTTGGGCATGAAGAGGGTTAAGTGGAATTTTGAGAAGTGGCTTGTCGGGAAGGATGGGAAGGTTAAGGGGAGGTGGGCGAGTACGACGAAGCCGGAGGCGCTTGAGAAGGCTATTTTGGAGGAGATTGCGAAGGGAGATGGGAAGGCTGGGTTGTAAGGAGGAGGAGGAGTTGATGATACCTTGCTTTGGGCAGTTTTGTGAGATGCACTCGTCGATTTTCGGACTCCTTTGCGGATAGTAGGTTGTGCAGTTCAGAAAAGGGCTCTCCTCTCATTACGCGTTAGGAAGTAGCATGGAATAATGATATCAATAATCTCTTGAAACAAACACTCCATTGTCTGCTACCTAAAGGCATCTAAACCAATTTCCAAACCCCATCCTCCTCTACAATCCCGACCTCCCGTCCCTCATCTAACGCCCTCCTCCCCGCCTCCAAAATCGCCGTCGTCGCCACCGTATTCCTCAGCGTCGGCAACCCCCTCTTGTCCAAATCCTCCACGGCCCCAACCCCATCCATATTAACCTTGACGCACCCATCAACAAACTTCTCAAAACTAACATAGCCGTATCCTCCCTGCCCAGCAAAGTTCCCCTCCTCATCAGGCGCATACCGCATGTAGAACGGATTGTACCACATCAGCTGCCCCATACTGTCGTCCGCGACATCATACCCCCTCTTCGCCTGATCGATGCGGATCTCGCCGTTCGCGCCCATGTAGTGGAAATACTGGTTCGAGTGCACACCCGCCTTCTGCGGCGCCGTCCAGCTCGCCGTGTACACAGCCGTAGCGCGCTTGCTAGGGTCGGATTTCAACGCCCAGTGCACGAGCAGCGAAATCGTATCTTCGGTCGCGGGATCGCAGCCTAGATTTACAGCGACGCCTTTGGAGGCCGAGGCGGACACTTTCACGGGCGTGTACCCGCGCTGCTGGACCATGGATTCGCAGATGTCGATGTGGTGCGAGTTGAGGTAGTAGGAGATGTCGGAATCGACTCCGGCCCAGGCTTTGAAGGTCTCGAGTTGCGATTTGGGCTGGCTCATGTAGCTGTAGAAGTAGTTGAAGTCGCCGAGACTCTGGGCTTTGAAGCGGGCGTCTGCGTACGCCGGGTCGTACCGCTTGTGGTGCTCGATGTAGACGAAGACGCCGTGTTTCTTTGCGGCGGCGAGGAGCGCTTGGTGGTGCTCGAGGGTCTTGACGGCCGGTTTGGTGATCAGGACGTGGATCTTGCGTTCGATTGCGTACAGGGCTATGGGGTAGTGCGTTGTGTCGGGGGTGAAGATCGTGATGGCGTCGCCGGGGGAGAGGGCGTCGATGGCGGTTTTGTAGGCGGAGGGGTCGGTTTGGCCGTCGGCGGGGTAGGATTCGAAGGAAGTGTCGAGGCCGTTGTAGAAGTTGGTGATGTTCTTTGTGAGATGTTCGCCTGTTGATCAGATTAGCTTCAGTTACTTCGATTTTTATTTCGTTTCCCTCTTCCCTCTCTTTTCTGTAATTGAGAGGGGGGTTGGAATTGGAAGTGTTGACAGGAAACATACGGATAGCGGGGTATTTTCCCCCAGATGTTCCAACCATCGACAATTTCCCTACTTTCCCTCTGCGTCTCAAATCGAACATGGTCAAGCCAACCACACCGACTTTCTTATCTGAGCCAGAAGCACCGCCGCCTACGAATCCTGTCGTATACTCGCCCGTTCCGACCATCAGGACGTTGAGGGGCTTAGATTCTGGAGCTGCCATGATTGCGAGTTGGGGAGCTCGTAGCTCTACTCAATTGACTGTGTTTATAGAAATGGTTCTGATAGGTTATACTACTTGAGCAAAGAGCAATTGGGAGGGTGCAAAGAATGGTGTATGGTTTGGAAGAAAAGAGAGAAATTCAAGTGGGCAAGTCGTCTATTCATATGATGTGATGAAATATCATTGAACCAAGCCAACCCGGCCTCTGACGGGGAAATAGAGGGGTCGCATCGTCGCAGCGCTGCTGCAATCTTCCGGCGCCAAGTATGGGGGCTGGGCGTGCTGATTCTGGGGCTGCTGGGAAAGGCCTTGGGAGCTAGAGGTGGGGTGGTTTTCTCTTACTGTTCTTGCTCTGTACTGGCTGTATAGTGCCCAGCCTCATTTCTGCTCGGTTCATTACCGTTTATGGCTGAAGAGATTATCAATTTACCCGAACTGAATTTGTGCATCGAAATCTTGCGTTGATAGGGTGCCTCGCCGCGATTGAAGCTCTCTTCAGGCTGTTTGTTCTCCTCGACGCGGGGCATGAACCCCTAAGTTTAGCGAGCCGCCATTCTGTTCTCCCCCACTACAAGTGAGGCGGAGGAACTTTGACGACTCTCCTATTGGTGGAAAATCTTGTTCGTTGCTCCTTGGACTGGGCTTGGGGAACCAAATAAACAACTCCTGGGTACCTTGGTCGAAAATAATGAGATGAAGTTAGTAGCGAGTGTCATCTGCTTTTGCTAGATTGTTTTTGGCTCCAGGATCTCTTGAGTGCAAGTGTCGAGAGCAGCCATATCGTTTCGAAGAAGTAATCTCGATATGATTGTTCGCATCGTTATTTTGTGTTAGTTTGCAAGATCGTGTTTGGTTCCAATTGAGATGTTGTTCCTAAATTGATTCTCTTCTGATTTCTCGTGATCGTTTACCGGTCTCATTCTTTATCGCTCCAGTACTGCTTTTGAACGTATCTTGCCTCTGATAATACTTCTTCTGAAAGTTGGAGGACAGACATATTACCCTCTGCCAAATTTACATATCACCATTCGAGAAACATGCTGGCATCGGCTCGCTTACTTTGACAACATCATTCTGTCTGTCAACATTGGCGTTTCTGGACTTTCGACCGAGAAGGAGACGTAGAATTTGCAGTTCCCGAAGGTTTGTCGACCTTTGGCCTTCCACTTTCGGTCTATTCGGTCTAATGTAAGCATCGGCCTTGCGATGTTTGAAGGCTAAGACACGGTGACCGCAGCCAAAACATCCATCTTCATCTCAAACTCATCATCCCCAGTTCTCCCCAAACCACATTCAGTTGCAACACCAAACTCGCCATCTAAAAACTTCCTTGCCACACGAATCCTCTCCTCCGTCTTATCAACCCCATCAGCATGCACCAAGCCCAGAAACAACTCTGTCTCCTCTTTCATCTTCAGCTCCTTCAAAGGCACGAAATACGCCTCATCCGTCCGATCAATCGGCACAGGCATATGCAACCAATTGATCTTCCTCTCCACAGCACCTGAGATCTTATTCGCCATCTCTACAAGCAGAGATGTATCCTTCGGCTGAATGAAATGCTGATGTCTCGCATCACCATAACAAAGATGAAGGCCCATCTCCACGCCAGAATCAACATGTCTCGCTAACCTAGCAATCCTCTCAACCAATCCCTCTTTCAGCGGTGCAAACCACGGATTAGTGAGGTAGAAGGGTTTCCACTCCGGCTGTGGATCGAGCTTCGCGAATTCGAGAAGTGCTAATTCCACAGCCATATCCCACTGGATGGCCAGATCTTCAGCTGGGATAGAATCTTGGATGCGGCGAAGGCAAGACAGGAGAGCTGTTTCGTAGAGAGGTTCGGCGCGGACTTGGTCTTCGGGGTGGACGACGCAGCAGATCACGTTTGCGGGTGTCGGGAGAGAGACTTGGAAGCGGATACCACGAGGTATGACGCCCTCGTCTCGTAGACGGCAGAAGGTCTTGTAGGACTCCAAGGCGAAATCATCGTATGTGGGTGCTAGATTGGCTGAAGGTGTTGATATGGTTGGGACGCGTGGTTCGTTGTCTGCTGGTGTGTGGCTTTTGATTCGGATGTTTGAGCCTTCAAAGATGTTTTTCTGCCACATGACGAAGCCTTTTCGTTTGCCTGTTTCGCCATCTGGTATTCTTTGGAGCTGGGTGGGAAATGTTGTGGTGAGACGGTGGAAGACATTTTCGCTCGAGGCGAGGGGTAGACTTCCTAGGAAATGAACTTGACGGGGCTTGAAAGTTGAGTCTAGGTTGGGAGACATGTCTTTGTTCGAGCTGAATCTCGTGCAAATTCTAGGTGAATGAGTTCGGGTCTCCTTTTGTAGCGTCAGTTCTGATCGCATGCGACGCCATGATCTCTATTTATTTTCCAGATTAGGCACAGAGTGCCTCAATCCGGCACTTCCGTCATGCTAAGCTGATGTCCATCTCATCTACTCTGCATTCTTCCAAATTCTTTCGCTTGAACCCCTGGCTCAACATGGTGTTCCGTGAAGCCAGTGACCATGTAAGTGGTATTGACATCGTCCAGTGCTGGCCCCCAGCAAATCATCACGATCGCCAAGCACCAGGCGGTAAGGTAGCGCATTATGTTCGTAAGGTGCAGGTTTTCGCAAAGGATTTTTCGTTGACTTGCGCATCCCCGCTAAGGAACCTCCTACAATTCGGGGTTCCGAGTTGTACTAAAGATTGACTTCCGGTCCAGGAGCTAGGCTTACGAAGTAGTGTTCTCGCGTAAACAACCTTAGGTCTCGGTCAAGCAGGATCATCTTTCAACCTCTTCGCCGCCCGTTCTTCAGAAGCTTCTTGCTTTTCCCTGTCCCTCTTCAGTGCCAATTCCCGTATCTTATTCGCGATGATCTGCTTGACATCGATCGTCTCTAGAGCTACAGGAGTGGGTTTTGCGGGCGGCGCCGGCGGAGTTTTCGAACTAGAGGAGCGCACTGATGGGGTTGTCGATTTAGTGTCGCGAGGTTTAGCGCGTTCTCTCTTCTCCCTTACTTCAACGCAATATTCATTCCACTCCAACATAAGTCCTTTTCGATTTTTCGCATTCCGGAGTTGTTGCCGGAATAACGCTGCTTGAGCATCGACATCCAGCGCGTTCCACAGATCTATTCCTTCGCGGTGTTTGTCGTTTCCTAGCACTGGTGTTGCAGGCGGAGTTGCCAACAGTTCAGGCGCATTGTTGACTATTGGGACTTTCGTGGGAGGAAGCACCGCGCGCTGAATGCTTCCATCGTTTTTCTTGATTACTTCCCCACGTTGCAACATTTCCGTTTGTATCTGATCAAGCTTCCCTCTGAACAGCTGCCCGAGTCTTTCGTCGTGTTTCGGTGGTTTCAAGGTTCGAAAATCGGTCTTGTCGTAAAATTCGTCGAAGATGGCGCAGAGCTTTTCATGATCTTCTTTACTTATAGGGTTGGCATACAGCGAGTATGTGTGGGCGAGTTCTTTGAGGAACATTTCGGTCTTTTCGGGCCAGAGGGTAGTCTGATTTGCCAGATGTTAGTATATTCGATATCATACAAAGTGCAGACTTACCTCTGCCCAGCTGGGAGGTTTGCTCGGCATCTGCACTCCTGGCTCTGGAATTACTGAAAGCGCATTTGTTGGTGGGAGCATCTGCCCATTGTTTGGTGGGTTGTTCCGTGGTGAAGGACGTATATGTAGCGGTTGTGAGACGTTCTGAATAGTGCTTCTTGGTGTCGTTTGTATGTGCCTCTGTGTCTGCGAAACAATCTGTTCACCAGTTGGAGGAAAAATCGGCGTGGGATGTCCTCTTCCCTGGCTCATATTGTTGGTCACAGAGGGCGCTGGGATGGCATAGATCCCTCCGGTTGGGTTCTGCTGGAAAGTATGACATTGGCTGATGTGGTATCTGACTCCTGCTTAGCAAGGGGACTTGTGGTAAGCTCAGTTAACAAACTGTAAAGACTCCGGAGCCCCAAAGGACTGCTTGCACCCATGTACAGGACATTTATAGGACTTGTCCTGGTCGCGATAGAAGTTGTATCCCGGCAGCGGGCCAGGAGGAAGCACAGGTGTATTCATGATGCTTTACTTGGATCATCACAGCTATGCGAAAACCATCTGGAAAGAGGGCACGCCAAAATGACTAGATGAAGCCGAAACATAGTCGTGAGGATGTCCAAAGACGTTGGGATGGCAGGATGCATAAACACGCTAGCTTATTTCTGATTGCAGCGAACGCCAAGTCACGGGATTGGTGGACGCGTTGGATATCAGGATCCCTGCCCGTCTTCCCTGGAGGCTCGAGAGCCGGAGTTATTTCCACTTTTGAAATCCTTCGTCTATTTTCGACGTTTCGGGATCTGTCCCAAAGTTTTGGGTCATATCAAATATCCTCTGTACAATCACAGCTGAGATGCAAAAGAGTGTTCAGAAGACCAACGATCGTTATTCTGCAAAACTCATATTACTACCTGTATTTTGCATCTCTTCCTCCTTTCCTCAAACTTTACCTCTTCGACAGTTTGTATCATAGCTACTTCATCCCCCTCTAGCTCTTCTTTCTGCTCTGCTTGTTCGCTATTGCTTCTCCCTGCCTTTCGAGTATCCTTCCCTCTATTCCTCTTCAACTTCAATTCTCGGATACAATTATCAATTATTGACTTGACATCAAGGGGCCTGGAATGAGTAGGGGACTTAATCGACCCTTGACTTCTGACAACTGCTGCGAACTCATCCTCATTCATCTCTTGAATCTCGTGCTTGCTCTTTAAGAGTACTTTCTCTCTATCCGAACATTTTGCCGAAGATGGGCTAAAATTATGCCCATCGCCGCGTATTAATATCGGCGATGGGAGACCATCGAATATGATATCTGGGGATCTTGTTGATTCCCCAGCAGAACTAGCTGACAGCTGAGCTTTATGGTTTATCATTGCTGATGGAGACAAGCTTGTCTCCAAGTGTAGCGTATTTGTATTGTTATTTGCATCGGTATTGGTATCCGTGTTCAGGTTCGTGGTACTTATTTCAAGGGCATGCTGGGTGTTGGTCGGAGAAACATGACCAGTTCGCCTCGTCCCCGAAGCCTGAATATACTTACACCGACGGTCTACAATCGCGACCAGATCGGTGAAGCTTTTCGCAGTCTGTAGCTGTGAGTACATGAAACTGGCTTGCTCGTTACCACTCATCGACATCCACAATGCCATGGCGGCCTGCTCTCTAGGATGTGCCTTGACTTCGGGTACGTACTGCGAGGCAGTATATCCCGTGCTCTGACGATACGCAGCAGGCTGTTCCGGTGCTGGTGTTCGCGTAGGAATTGCTTGTGGTCTATATGGTGATGAAAGCGGGGCGGAATATTTG
The DNA here is from genome assembly GCA_026120085.1 of Cadophora luteo-olivacea. Lineage (NCBI taxonomy): Eukaryota > Fungi > Ascomycota > Leotiomycetes > Helotiales > Ploettnerulaceae > Cadophora > Cadophora luteo-olivacea. The sequence goes on along the minus strand of JALRMC010000040.1, from coordinate 139,899 downwards.
TTGGATACAAAACTGACGGATTTTTCTTATGCATGGTATGGAAGTATAGCCTTGTCTTGCAGTGGTGGTCTACCATCGCTTGGTCTCGCTGTCCCGTCAATCCAGCATGTAAGTATCCAACTTTCAGATTGAGCTTCTCCCAGAGCCTCTCTTCGTGATGGCTTTTCCATCCAGTTTTATCGAAATAGATTGTTGTGGCCTGGAGAATTGTATCGACTGAGAGGTGGTTGATCTTCTCCTGAGAAAGGGAGCAGAGTCCGAATAGAGTCCGAATGGCTGAATAAGAAATATCAAGTGGGATTCGGTCCATGTAGGCCATTGATTGCTGGCGGACTGGAGACAAATAATGTTAGCGGTATCGGCAGTGGCCAGGAAAGGATAACTCACCTCGACCCATTGTTTGTTGATATACAGTTGTGTGTTCCGGGCTTGTGAACCACCCCTTGTGTTTGGAGATGTAAAGGGCAGATTCTGAACCACACTCATTTTGATCAATGTCCGACTTAGTACACAGCTTTAGTAGAAGGGAAATATGGAAAGCAACATCGATGGATTATTTATAAAAAAAAATTTGTTGCAAATGCTGTCCGCATCCGGAAGAGAGCCTTGACCTATTAAGTACTTGGCGAATCTGAAGGCAGATCCTAGTCCACCAAATTGGAAACGTTTCAAAATCTCAGATCTGTCGCAAGTGAGTTTGACGATCAACGTTCGCAGAGCAATTCGACCGTACGCTCGAGCTTTCAAGTATTTGACTAAAGAGTCGAGAGGAGGATCGCGAGTTGGGAAGGACAAAGAAGACGCGTCACAAAAGAGCGTATCGAACAGGCACGCGGAAATCACCTGACCTACCCCTGGATATTCCTCATCGAGCTTTGGTGCTTACTTGTCAGACGGAGGAAATCCATGCCGTTAGGTCTCACTCTTAAGAGTTTTATGGTTACAGAGGGGACTTTGTGAGCTAAAGAGCCTCTTCACGTAAGAAAGTACAATTTTTGCGATTATCGCTTGCTCTGGCGTGGCATCGGGATGAGTGATAGCGACTCACGCCGACCTCCTTTTTGTAGGTATATAAATCCTAGCAGGAACCCCTTCAGTAAGATTCTCACTGGCATCGTTGTTTTTGACTGCCTGTGGAGTCTTCGGTCCTCTCATGCATGCTGTTATTCTATTCTTTGGTCCAGATACCCTCCGTTTCCTTCAATTTTGAAAGCGGCTCCAATTGAGAAGAGGATCAGTTGTTCTTTCTCGATGGCGCATGTCACTTTCAAAGCTTAAGATGACCTCAGTATTTTGTGATGAGATTATAATCTTCTTGCGCATCTCTTTCTGGTTTCGGTGTTGCTTCTGCCGCACTGCGTCACTCTTCGCAAAAAGGTCCTTTGGAAGGGGGGGGGGGGGGGAAGTTAGGATGTCTCCATCCGGGATGCACTGTCTGTTGCGAGCTGCCTCATCAGGAAGGAGGTTTAGCGATGAACTCTCCCGCGCCGGCAAAGTTGACAGCTTCAAGTTATTGATTTCTTCTCCGAATAATCTAAGGTCAAAGCTTATCTCCCTCTTGCTCTCCACTACTTGCTTGGCCGTCCTTGGTATCTTTTGTGGCGTTGAATACGAAAGCTTATTTGCGGCATTCGAGAAAGCTTAACAGGCATGGGTGCAGCTGGCGATTGCACTGATCAACTCACCTTTGAAGTGTCAAATCGATCATTCACGCCACCACCTTTCCACGCAGCCACTCTCGATTGCTCACGAAGAGGGTCTTCGACCAGCTCATGGAACGATACTATCGTAAGCCGCCTATCCAGCGTCCTTTGAAAAGCTGAAGACCCTTGTATAAAACGTGATGGATTGATGCTTGAGGAGGTAGAGGTGGCGCTTGATAGCGGCAATTGAAGGACCCCACTACTCAAGCACATCCCTAATCAGGCTGGGCTGTCACGAAAGGAAACTTCCCATGATCAACAGACCAGGATGGCTTAATTACTGCGGTACTCCAGAAGGACTCATCTGTTCGCGGCCGCCACTGTAGCAGTGTCTGAGCCGACGAGCGTCTGATGTGATCAATGCTACCCACGGGCGTATCATCCGACCAGAGAGTATCTTGAAAGAGCGGCTTCTGAATTGAGCCTTCTGGAAACAAGCTAGAACGCTCAGCGGGGTATGCCTCTTGAACGGGAATGCGGGTCATAGCTAGGCCCAGTCACAGCAAGATGCTGGTTCAAATAATTCCAAGCAGCGAAGCCCGATAATCAACAACCATCTCAATACCACCTCCCCGATTCAGATGTGTGGCACACTCATTTTCTCCTCGCGACCTGTCAGATATGTTGAAGCCATTCAAGATCGCCGTCTCTGAACTTCATCGACATCATCACGAATCCTCACACCTGCTTGAGGCTCGGTCTGTCGTGCCCATGTCGGCTTCGTAGCAATCATCCCCGAATTCGGTAACCAGCTCGATCCAATCACTCTACCCGAATACATGCATACTATGTTCTTACCACGAACTGGTAGCCCACAATCAAACTGTTCGGAGTGCCAATTCCGGAAAAAGATATATTTTCAATATCTCTAATCATGGACAGTAGAAGAGGCTCGAAGTTGCACCAGTTCAGGAGCTCCTGCTGGTTTTCGAAGTTTCGTATTTCCACAAGCAGTGGATTGCAATCCTCGGCAAGCCTGGAGGTGTTCCGACGTTCTTATCCAATGCGGTTTCATTCTGGTTAGCTGTCCGGCAAATCACTCCTGCCGCTGTACGATAGCCTGGACTCCAAGTGCGGGCACGCGGCTCGCGGGAAACCTTGCAATAATCCTCGGCACGAAAGCTTGACTGCGAATTCCAAGCCTCGCTTCCCAAACTAAAGACCCTGCTTGTTCCACTATATCTAAGACACTGAGGAAAGCCGTTGCACGACGAAGCCTCTGATACTCCGCATCTTCCGTCAATCATGTTCGTGCCTGCACGCAATCAAGGGTGGTCTGCTAAGCGGCAAACCACAAGCCCATGTCCAATCCCTCCCTCATTAGAAGGCCCTGATACGATGGAACAGTTTCTCTGGTCGTATCTGGAAGCATTCATAGGTAGTATTTGGCCGAGGTAGGGGTTTGTGTCCCAGAAAGAAGCTTTTCCTGTGTTTCTCCTCCAGAGTATCCACTCCAATGCAAGATAACGCAGCACAGCTAAGTTCTAGTGTCACACCTGTCCTACCCGAAAGCCATCACACCGATCAGCTCATCGTCGTGGAGGGGTTATTGTATCCTAGTCATCTCAAATGGGAAGGTCATAGCATTCAGCTAATCTGGCGATCTATCGGGGAGCCTGTTCATGGATCGGCTCTGAAGTGCTGAACACGACGCTCATCCCCGAGCAATATAAGTAGTGCTGTGAAACCCAACTGACATTTGCGTTTTTGCTCCTATTTCTCCTCAAAGTAATCACACCAGTTCTTATAGATCGTCAAAGACATCACCAAGATGGTCCGGCTTTGGGGAAAAGAGAAAGACGCTGGTGTGTCTTCTGCTGTGGAGCCTGATACCGGGTCTCCTGGTGCTGAAGGGTACTACATCCTCCCATTACAATTAGGTCGGCAACTAACTATGAAATACAGCATTCCCAACGCTGATATCATCCAAAGAGATATCAAAGCCCTGAAAGTCTCCGCCAAATGGGATCCTAATCTTCCGCGAGAGGCAGTCGAAGCCATCGACCAAGCTTATCAGACCGGAGACCTGGAGAAGAAAGCTGTTCTTGAGCATACTCTACTCGAAGAGGACTCGCCTTATCCTGAGGTTCGTGCTGCTGTCAGAAACTACGACGAAGATGTGCCAGCGAATACTGTCCGCGCGTGGGTCATTGGCATGATGTGGTGTACAATCGGTAGCGGGGTCAATATGCTCTTCTCTCTTCGTAACCCGTCTATTTATCTTACGCCAGTGGTGACTTTGCTGCTATCCTACCCATTCGGTGTTGCATGGACTTATGGTAGGTTCTCAATCTATTTACAAGAGTAGGAACGGAAGCTGACCTCAGCCTGTAGTGATGCCGACCAAGAAGTTCAAAACATTCGGAAAGACATGGTCGCTAAACTCAGGCCCATTCAACGCCAAAGAGCATGCAATCATTGTCATCATGGCCAATGCGTCCTTCGGAGGCACGACTGCTTACTCAACCGATGTGCTCTTGGCACAAGAGGTCTTCTACGGACAGAAGTTTGGATGGGGCTATCAGCTTTTGTTGACCATCACTTGCCAGATGCTCGGTCTTGGTCTCGCAGGTCTTACCAGGAAGTGGCTCGTCGAGCCAGCTGCCATGATCTGGCCCTCCAATCTCATCATCACCACTATGTTCGAGACGATCCACACTCGAAAGACTCCTGACGCACTCAAGTCAGGATCTTGGAAGATAGGACGATACAAGTACTTCCTAATTGTGCTTGTCGGCATCTTTGTTTGGGAATGGTTCCCACTCTGGATTGCTCCCTTCCTTAGCGCCTTTACCTTCGTCTGCTGGGCTGCTCCCAACAATGTCGTCGTCAATCAATTGTTTGGAGGCCAAACTGGACTTGCTTTGATTCCGATTACATTCGATTGGACTATTGTCACAGCTTTCTTGACCAGTCCTCTCATCTTTCCTTTCCACGCCATTGCCAACACCATGATTGGTGTTCTTATCTTCACGATTATCACTTCCCTCGGTATCCACTACACAGGATCTTTCTATTCTGAATATCTTCCAATGTCGACAGGTGGGAACTTTGATAATACTGGTTCGAAGTACAACGTATCCAGGATTCTTACTCCAGAATATACCCTGGTACGAACTGCCGCACCTCCATAGTGGTCACATACAAGACATGCTAATAATACATTCAGGATCCTCAACTTTATCGAGAGTACTCGCCAATTTTCTTATCGACGACCTTTGCTCTCGCTTACGGCCTCTCTTTTGCAACGATCATTGCTGTCGTTGTCCACACAGCACTCTACGATGGCCAAGAAATTTGGGCGAAGTGGAAAGCTGCTCGAGGAGAGGGAGCTGATGTCCATCAGCGAATGATGATGAAATACAAGGAGGCCCCTTGGTACTGGTAAGACTTTCCTTTGCTACCAAATGCCGCCTGCTGATGTGTAGTCTAGGTACGGTGCCTCTTTCGTGACCATGTTCGCACTTGGTCTTGTTACTTGCCTCGTTTGGGATACACACTTAACTTGGTGGGCGTTCATTGTTGCCCTCCTGATCTCACTCTTTTTTTACCTCCCGATCGGGATCATCCAAGCCACAACGAACGTGCAGATTGGCCTCAACGTCATTACCGAATTCATCATTGGTTACATGCAGCCGGGACGACCGCTCGCCATGATGATGTTCAAGATGTACGGCTACATCACAGCATACCAAGGCCTCTACTTCACTCAAGACATCAAACTTGCCCATTACATGAAAGTTCCACAACGTGTTACCTTCTGGGCCCAATTTGTAGCGACTCTCTGGTCTTGTATTGTCCAAATCGCCGTCTACAACTGGGCCCTCGGTGCCATTGACGGTGTCTGTCAAACCGGCCAAGTAGACAACTACACCTGTCCAAATGCAGGAGTGTTCTTCACCGCATCGATCATTTGGGGAGTCATTGGTCCAAAGCGCATTTTCGGCACAGAAGGTGTCTACAGTTCCCTCTCCTGGTTCTTCCTCGTCGGTCTCATCGCACCAATCCTCGTCTATCTCGCAGCACGAAAATGGCCCAGGTCCAACCTCCGATACATCAACATGCCCATCATCTTCGGCGGTACTGCTTATATCCCTCCCGCGACACCCATGACTTACGCCACTTGGGGTATCGTCGGCACTTTCTTCAACAAGTTCATCAAAGGACGTCATCGTGCTTGGTGGACGGAGTATAACTTTGTCACTTCCGCGGCGCTGGACAGTGGGACCATTATCTGTCTGTTGTTGATCTTCTTTGCGCTGCAGTTGCCGAATAAGGTTACGAGTCCACAGTGGTGGGGTGGATGGGGTGGTGGATTCCAGAATAACTGGGATTGGAATGCGGGCGTGCAGAAGGTTGCCAACGGGACGTTTGGTCCAAAGACTTGGAAGTGATTGTGTTTGATTACGATCGTGGTTGGGGATAGCGTGTGAAGAGTTCCATATTTGTCGAGGATAACGTTGATGACGGCATAGATGCAGTACAAGGTACTAGCTAGACTGGAAGCGTAGGATGAAAACGGTTTTAGATAACATATACTTGCAATGCGGCCGACATGCATCGATTCAGGCTACTGTGCCTCCGTTTACTCCTAACTCTTGATCTTGCTAAGTGTCATCGGACAAGAAGACAAGTTCTGAATCCTGAAAACCTTCCTCTCGAGCGTTCCTTGGCCACAAAATCGGCACGCGGCACATCTATGCCACGTTGATCTTACCTTCTACTCCACCACGTATGAGCTGGTCTCATTGAGGCTAGCAGACTGTTTACTTCCCTCCACTAAGCGAGCCTCCTTGAAGCGCAACTTTGCATCCATTCCCTCAGTCCAACCGACCTCAATCCTCCTCAACCAGGTAATTTCTCCAAGGTCTAAGATGCCTATACTTGCCCCCCAAATTTTGCATCGCTCCATCTCTATTCTGTTCCACAACCCTCTGCAGACCCAACCCAGCAACCATATCCACAAGCATCGCATGCGGCAGCTCATTGGCGCACTCCAATATCTCCTCAGCGGGCATCTGGTACAAGCAAGTATCCATTGCAAAATGCCGCACCGGGCAGGTAGAGAGTATGTTTTCGTACACATACGCCATCCATGCCGTAGCCACGACAGGTTTGAACTTGATCTCTGCTTTGAGCACTTCCATAAAGTGGTTCTGGAATCTGGGACTGCGTATTCGATATCCAAGGATCCACAGTTTTGCAAGGTTGATGAGTTGCTCGGGTGTTGCTCGAGGGTCGACGGCTTCGTCCTAATTGGGCGAGGAATCATCGTCACTGTCACCTGTCGAAGGACTTTTAGGGACAGATATCCGATCTGACGCTTCTGATATGGCCGACCAGGAGACTTGTGGTTGGACGTTGGACTCGATCCGCCGCGTGTTGTAACGTAGAAAGTCGCTGTGCCTTGACAACGGTATGCGTATAGAAAGAGCGGGTTCCTTCTTTTGCACTTGCGCGCCTTTCAGATGAGCATACAGCCAGTCCACGAAGCGCGCGAAGATTTGAGGGTCGAGAACGTCGAGATCGTAGGTCTGGGTTTGGCCTTCGATGAGATTGCTATTGAAGGCAGCATCGAAGAGCTGAGAGTGTTTGCAGGCTAGCACTGAAACATTTGTTAAGCAACTTGTAATCGACTTGTGTTATTGTGGTGAACATACGTTTGTAGACACGGAATTTCTGCTTCTCAATACCGTTGCCCACGTTAAAGGTGACCATTGCAGTCACCCTTACTGGAAACCTCAAGATGAGCCTCCCGTCTGTCTTTCCGGTAGATTCCATCGTGCTATTGTAGGAGATTACGGAGAACTGCGACCGAGACTGGCCTAAAACCGCTGATACGAATGTAGGTGGCAACTATCGTAAGGATGTGAAATTCGAGGAACAGCAGCTGTGGGACAGGGGATCATGGAGTAGCACTTTTTTCCTGTCAAAGCTCGCCAGCCAGAGATGAGATTTCTCGAATCTAGCAAGACGGATCCAACGAAAGCGCGTCATTATGACCGGGGGTCTAGCTCATGGAGTGCTTCGAGTGTTTGAGAGTGGAATCGAAGCGAGGCGAAGACTAGAGGATTCAAGAACTTGGTACTATTTCAATCCAGAAGACTCGCTTTATTGATTTCACCGAAATCAATTTCACATTTGGATGTACCCTACATGACACTACCATTGCACAAAGCGGTATATTTGCACTGGAAAAGTGTAATCATCCGAGCAACTTGTTGGCTCAGCGACTTAGCTCTTACTTAATCCTGATAAACATCGATGGAGACGAGCCTTCCTGCCGGTCTTGTACACGAAACCACCCTTATAAGACTGAGGATCACGATCTTCAAGTTCAATGCTCCCGTTCTGATACACCACGAAGGACTGATCATCAACTGCTCGGTCTGCAGCCGGGGATCGCTCGGCTCAAGAATTGTATGCGTGTCCACAATTTATCTTTGGGATTTGGTTCCTCTTCGACTTTCACACTGTATTGAAAGCAGTCGCTCGCCTTGGACTTCTTATCAAGCACGCTCCGCATTATCTCATAACATCACCGTCACACTTCTCGAAACACTAGGTGTTCCCTGCGCGGAAATCACGAACAAATACCAGTCGCCCGGAATCATGATCCCGTTATCGCTAGGTACCGTCAAGACATACTGGCTTCCGCTTTGCTGAACATCCTCCAGCGGTACCCGTCTCTGATCAGTATTGACCGAGTGGGTGTTCGAGCCAACTCTCAGCATAGCGAAAGTCATGCCCTGCTGAGCTTGGCCAACAGTGACCGTCAATGTCCCGCCTGCACGGACAGAATAGCCATTCGCAGCAGTGTCAGATGACAAATCGGTGATAACTGGACGTACGGCATCAGATCCATCTGAGTTGAATAGGTAAGGAGGAGAAAAGATCTCGCCATCTGGATGATTCGAATTTATTCCAGGACATGTATTCGCGATATCGTGGCAGAGACCTCCGCCACCAGTGAAAACACGACCATCTGGCAGAAGCAGCGAGGTAGAATGGTAGTTGCGCGGGACTTTCATGGGTGCCAGTTGACGGAATGTCATGTTGGCCGGATCGAAAAGCTCAGGAATCAAAATGGAATTCTCGTCTGTGAAAGCTTTGGCGAATGTTTGGCCGCCGGTGATCAGGACATTGCCGTCTGGGAGCACGGCGGCGTTTGCGAATGCTCGCGGGAATGCCATGTCAGGGAGTCTTTGTACCACAGGTGCCGTGCCTGGAGCGCTGATAGTGATGTGATGAGCCTTCTTGTTGGGCGCGTTGTCATGGTAATTGGGAGCTCCTCCTGCTGTGAGGATCTTGCCCCGAATGGCGTCGTACATGACGAAGATTCCACACATGGCGTCCTCGGAATCACGTATGCCTGCTGTCTGGACACTTCCAGTCCCTCCTGCTGAATACCAGTTCATCTGTTTGCTGGGTCCAGCTTGGAAGATGGAGTTGTCCCTCCAGCCAAAGAACCAGTGATGATTGTCTCGCTTATCGATGCCAGCGTCTTGCGTAACGGCACCTCGAACAAGAGCTCCTGGTAACTTCGTCCATAAATTTGTAGCTGGATCATAAACTTCCCCATCCTTGACCGTAATGCCGCCGCTCCATGAACCACCAAGGGTGAAAACCTTTCCGCTGGACAGAGTCACCGATGACTGATATCCACGAGCCATCTGCATATTAGGACCTGGCACGAAGCTATTAGTGCTTGGATCGTAGATACTCGTCCGCTCTGCGTTCGACCCGCCAGTAATCACCACTCTCCCATCTTGCAAAGTGCTGATTCCAGGACAGAACATGTCATGCTGAGTGTTGCTGATCGTTCGCTTCGACACAGCTCCACTTTCAAGGTTGTATTCTGCGAATTGTGTACGGCCATTATTTCCGTTCCCGAAGGTCTGCTCGGTGTAAGCAGCGAAAAGCAACAGGCGTGTATTCCTTGGCTTTTCAGTGACAACGAAAACTCCTGCGGGAATCACGGGAAACTTGATCACTGCTCCCCATGATCCCATACCTGCTTTATCCTGCGGGTCCAATGGCGCACTAGTGTTGATTTTCACGACGGAGTCGACATTCGTGTTCACCTCGGGTGCATTTAATAGACTTTTGGGCCATCCAGAACTGTACCATTTCGATCGACTTGCGCCGATACATGTTGGCCGAGCTGCACAGTCTTCAGCGAGCTGCTCGAGTGAACTGATGCCTGTCAGTCCATTTGTTAAGTCTCCTCCTCGGAAGTCTGTATTTTCACAGACGCCGAATTGGTATTGGTTCAGAGTGGTGACAATGATCCTTGAGGGTGTCTTTCCACCGGCACAAACGGTAGGTAACGGAACACTGCTCGATGTACTTGATATACCTGAAGAACTGGTACTTGAAGATGAGAGGCTGGATGAGGGGCTGGATGAGGGGCTGGATGAAGTTGATATTGTCGCGATTGAGGACATGCTTGAAAGAGTTGACGAGGCCGAAGTTGTGGATGGACTCGTAATTGACGAGGATCCTGTACTCGAGGTGGCCGAGGATGTGCCAGTAGCACTAGAAGACGAACTCGAGGAAACGATCGACGAGGAAGTGAGAGTTGAAGAAGCGGATGATGAAGCACTCGAAACAGCCGAAGACGTGACTGTTGAAGAGGTACTCAAGGGCGCGGTTGTTGTCGTCCCACTAGGCACTGGATCCAAGAGTTTAAATACCGCATCGACTCCAGAATTCGAAACTGCGGAGTTGAGAACACTTTTGGGCCAGCCGCCATTAATGCGCTTCTCGCGAGAAGCCCCAACACATCCTGCTCGCTTCGAGCAGTCTTCTGCAAGCATCTCAACTGACTACAGACAGGGTCAGCAATTGATTCCTTTTAATGATGAGAAGAATGAGTAAGTAATTCCCGGATTTGTAATGGAAATTCGAAGGGACATAGCCGCTGCGACTTACCGTAATGCCACGAATGGGACTAGTCACCGAGTCACCCGATTTGAAGTCTGTATTGAGACAGACTCCAAATCGTGCTCCATTGCTCGTCGTAATGACCCTCGACGGCCCAGCTTTGGCGGCACATATGTTGGTATTCTGTGGCGGAGGAGCAGGTGCCACTGGATTCGGGATCCGGTAAATCGAGTCACATCCTGAGTTGGAAGTCCCGACAACATTCGTTGTTCGCTTGTACCATCCTGATGCCGTATTCTTAGCTCGAGTTGCAGCCGAACAATCTGTTATTTGAGAACATTGAGAAATAAGCTGTTCAATCGTTTGAACGTTCCCCGAGTTCGTGATATCGCCGCCTTTGAAATCGGTGTTAAGGCAGACTGCGAATTTGATTCCATTTGTGGCGGTGATGGTTTGGTCAGGGATCCGGCCTCCAGGACAACTATTAGACTGTGCGGCTGCAGACAGGACGAACGTAAGAAAGAGCACCAGACACAAAGAAAACGGCATTTTTGTAACAGGAACTACTGCAGTCAAACGAATGTTTCTCTCAGAGGTTACCGTCACTTGACGCTGGATGTGGCTACTTGCCGTCTTATGTTCCAGTGCATCTCTTCCAAGAACTTTCCTCTGCTGAATATGCACGAGAAGTCAACGAAGACTAAATGTCCAGCAGTCTGGGCATTGCTTACAGATTGCCCCTGACGAGTTAGAATGAAGCGGTCAGATACGAGAACCGGTTGATGAGATGTTAAAGTTCATCGTCTCTCGGAAATTGAGGGTGTGAAGACTCACAGTCTATGAAGATCTCGATTCCGTTACTTACTGATTCCAGCTTCGTGCATCTCTGGGCATTCTCAAAGGACCGTCAGCCGCACTTGGTGCTGCAGATAAATATTGTAAAAGCACACCGGCTCAAGCAGGGTCACACGCGCTTTCCAACGTGCTGGATCTGCCAAGTGCATCCAGCGCTCTTGGAAACCCAGGCACGAATTGCAGTGCCAGTAATAGCGATGCTGTAGCGAGGGACTAGATGCCACAGTGCATTTTGACAGGACGATTTGCATGCCAAGCTCAAACGTTCCCTAGAAGAGTTGCACTATTGAAGTGCTAGTCGGTGAGCTTCAGCTGGCCACGGGAAAAGGGGAGAAAGACGGCACGACTCGTGTTGAAGAACGGTTGACTCCTTGGAATTTCGAGGCTGTAAGGTCGGTCTTGACCTTTGCTGATCTGAAGCCGTTTAGCATGGGCTCGTTGAGGCGCTGCAGATCGGTGGCGATGGTTAGTGGAGGATACCCGATGAGACTTGGAACGCGGATCATGGACGGGAGACGGGAATTTCAGCTGGGAAGCAGCGAGCAGACTTGAAAGCGACGATCGGTCAATTTATCTCTCAAATGGCTGTCTGGGGAGAAAAGAGATGTGGGAAGATAAAAAGTAGGTAAGGAGGGGAAGCAACGTACCCCACCAAATCTGTGGGGGCGGGGTTTCACTCAACCCCCCTCCAACAAAGCCCCCTTTTCTCTATCTTCGCAAGCGAGAGAAGCGAGCCAGAGACCTTGAGCCTACGAAACAATCCCTTTGAATATCTCCAATCCTACGATCTCCTCTCCTCTTGTGCTTACATCGGTCATAATCGGAACTACGTTGCGGTCCACAGGTACAACTTTTTACTGCCCCTCACTCACTCAGTACGGATAAACAGATTTTCCTCCAGTGGTACCTTCTCACGGCCAAGGATCGTGGAAGAGCCTCGCTTACTTCTAAACATGGTACACGAGACACGATACACGAGCCGCATATGCGGGTACCCCACAAAACATATAAGAATCAGAGATCGGATGAAGCATTCGAAGACTGTGCCTCTGGATTGCTGCTTCGCGAATGCGATATGTATTGAGGCTGATTGTTTCGTGAAGGCGTCATGGAGATGTTTTTTTTCTTTGCTTTGGAATGGAATAGTCTTAGACTCGCCATATGGTGCTGGTATATAAAGAAACAGTCTGAGATATGGAATGCCAGATTTGCAGAGATCTGGTCCAGTGGATAATTGGAACCTCACGCTAGACGATTTGACTCCAAGATGATCAGAGAGGTTCTCGCATTGCTAGTGCTTTTCGAAACTCGACTTGTTTCTTCTGCACCAAGCATCTTTCAAATAGCATCAGACGTCACCATACTGACTGACAATGATCTCTATGGTACGTTGACTTTCTACGTTGCAACTAAGTTGAATGTGATGATCTCGCGGTCTAACTGCGAATGCTTTCAGACAACCTTACAACACGAACAGCCTCTGCTCTTCTTCTTTCCAAGCCTCAGACATACGATTCGGCCATCACATCCTGTGATCTCCTCAGTGAAGACCTTTGGTCCCCTGATAGACCTGGACAAGTGTTCGATCGAGGCTTGAACAATTCTCTCAGCTACCAGCAGTACATCGGGACTTTCTCCTCTTCTCAGAAACTGTGGATAGCAAGACCCGCTTCTACAGAGTCCAGCTCCAAGAAGTCATCGTGTTCCGCAATCGATATTCGAGGACGTACCTCACTGCAAAACTGCAATGAAAAATTGCCTGTTCTCTGCGCCCAAAGCGCTCCAATCTCCATGGCAACAGGTTCGAACACGTCGACTCCATACCAAATCACAGTACAAGCAGGCAAACAAGCCCTCACCGGCTTCCGCGACCTCCACGCCTTCACCTTCCTCGGTATTCGCTTCGCACCCCAACCTCCCCGTCTCGGCTACTCGCAACTCTTCACAGACTCCGAGTCAACAACAGCCCTACAACCAGGTCCAATATGTGTTCAAGCCCCAAGCACGGGAAGCGAAGACTGTCTCTTCCTCAACGTCTGGACCCCATACCTCCCATCCAATCCACGCAAGGCCGAGAAAAGAAAGCTCAAAGCAGTAATGGTCTGGATCTTCGGCGGCGGTTTCGTCGGCGGCTACGGTTACGATCCCAGTACAAGCGGTGTGTACCTCGCTTCACGAGGAGATGTCGTCGTCGTGACGCTCAATCATCGAGTTGGCATTCTGGGGTTCCTAGCGCTGAAAGATGGGACCGCGAATGGGAATTATGGAATTGCTGATATCGTTACGGCCTTGAAGTGGGTGAGGGAGAATATTGTGGCTTTTGGTGGGGATCCGGATCGAGTGACGGTTTTTGGACAGAGTTCGGGAGCGGCGGCTATTAGAGCGTTGATTGCGTCGCCGATGGCGAAAGGGTTGATTCATGCGGCGATTATGCAGAGTGCGCCTGTGGGATTTAGTGATTTTGATGCGTATACGCATTATGGGAAGATTGAGGATTTGTATGAGAGTGTGACGACGCCGGTGCTGGGTGCGGTGGGGTGTTTGAATGTGACGGATAAGCTCGCTTGCTTGAAGGGGAAGGATGCGTATGAGCTCATTGATGTACCTGTGCTTGTCAAGTAAGTCGTGAGCTTTGGAGAGTCATGGGATACATGAGCTAATGATCTCAGCACACCTACCGACGACGGCACATACATCGTCTCACCAAGGCTATCGTTAACCGGCAAGGAATACGCTGCCCACATCCCCATCCTGACAGGTACAAACCGGGACGAAAGTGGCATCACAGCTCCATATCCAGCTCCAGCCTCACTCGACGAAGCTCTAGCTGAAATTTCTGGTTTGCTGAAACTCAATCTTTCGTACATCCCATCCACAGGCGCCTTCCCGGTCCCAGTAGGTCCAGATCCAACACTCAACAACTTCAACGTGACATCTCGCATCATCACGGACGGCGGGCTGCATTGTCTCAATCAAGCAACCGCTTTTTCAGGTGTCAAGCATAAAGTATTTCCAGCGGTCTACTCATACGTCTTCAACCGCACATACCAGCCTCCGACCTTCACAAATGGAGCTTGCAACGCCCCTGTCACCCCTTCCTATCCCTTTGGAGATCCTAACATGGAGTATTTCAAATGTCATGCTGGAGACGTCATTTGGACCTTTGGATTGTTGCAGAGGCTGCTTCCGGTGAGAGACGAGCTCGATATTCCGTTCTCGCAGCTTGTTCTGGATTACTGGACTTCGTTCGCTAGAACGCATGACCCTAACCCGAATATGAGATACTTGAAAGCGAGAGGATATTGGGGTAGTATCGCGCAGTTGAGTGTAGCGGGTACATGGGATCGAGTAGGGGTCAGTAGACCGTCTGCTAGGTGGTTGCAATGGAATGGTAGACAGGTTCCCTTTGATGAGGAAGAGCAGTGTGAAGCTCTCGACCTTCCGTTGAATTATTATGAGATGTTGTAAGAGCAGGATTTAGAAGCTGTACCAAAGGCAAGGGTTCTTTCTATAGCCCTTTGAGAGAAATCCGTTCCTCCTCGAATGTCTGCAAGAGCGATCTGAAATACGGAAAATGCCTTGTCGTCCTGAAGGACCGGAGCACGGGGACTGATTATTGGATTGGATTTGAAGGCGTTTGATGCTCCCTACGCTTTGCAATTTGAGTAGATTCTTGAGTCGGGAGCACCTTCTTAACCACTGATAAGTGCCCGGAGTACCGGGCCTACTCGGCGTTGCGGCGGACCGGGGTATGGTTCTCTGCTGTCATTGAATATGCCAGCCTTGATCGAGAGCGAAGATGTCACCTGGGCAACCGCTATGAGATCGAGGCCCTGTCTCATGTGAGAACATATCCAGAACAGGATAATGCCTTGAATGTTTGCAACAGGGCATTATTACAACCCCTGGCAAATAAATTCTAATATAATACACCACATCCATAGGGTACAGCACAACCTATACACATAACATACAACTCATTGATATCCTCTCCTGCCTATGAATGTGCCCGAGTACCTATCACATGGCTTCTACAATCCTACAGCCTCCCTCACAAGCACCATTGTCTCTTCCGCACTCTCCCTCGCCCTCACCGCCCCTCTCCTCGCAACCTCCTCCACATATCCCTCCTCCCCCACAATCCTCTCAAACCTCTCCCGAACACCACTCAGTCCCTCACCCACCGCCTCTCCAACAAGCTTTTTGAAAGCACCCAGACCCATCCCCTCCCTCTCGAACTTCTCTCCCAGTACCTGCGGACTCCGTCCATGCTCATCGAACGACGACAGGAGAGTTAAAAGGTTGGCAACGCCGGGACGCGAGATGGGATCCCAAGTTACAAGGTTTTGACTGTCGGTGAGGGCGGAGGAGATTTTTTGGGATATGATTGATGGGGAGTCGTTTATGAGGATGCGGGAGAGGGGAGAAGGGGCGGATTTTGACATTTTGGTGGTAGGTGAGGTGAGGGACATGATGCGTTTTGTTGGGGCTAGGAGTGAATGTTAGTATATGATACGGAAATGGAGAGTATGAAATTGCGAAAGCGGGAGGTGATGAGAAGAGACTTACAGAGGATAGTTTGCGGTGTCACGAGGTGCGAGCAGCCATATGTGTGGTTGAAATTCGTGACGCATTCGCGAGCGAATTCGAGATGCTGGCTTTGGTCTTCGCCAACTGGGACGTGTGTTGCTCTATCAGGATGTTCTGTTAGCCCATCGTTCTCAGGTGTTCCTTCTCCATTCTCTTATCCTCCCCTCAGGCACTTTCGTTCCAAAGAAAGAAATGACATACCTATGTACCAGAATATCCGCCGCTTGCAACACAGGATACGAGAACAAGCCAAGCTTGAGTTTTGACTTGCTGCTCTCATCTAAAGGAGAGGTGTTATCTGACAGCGATAACTTGCTCTGGTATTCATGAGTCAGTATGTTCTCAAGAAGGATTTTGATGCAAGCCGGACGACAAACCTTCCATTGTGTCATCCTTGAGAGATATCCCATACTAGCTGTACAGCTCAGAATCCACATCAGCTCAGAGTGAGCTGCAACCTATCGGATCGATGGACGTCAGTACTTGAGATAATATAAAACAGTATTCACCCTTGCACCTTGCACCTCGCTGCTTCGCTCTCTTTACATCTCGGGTTTAGCGAAGGCCCCTTATCCACACCCTGAAGCCGAATATGGAACAAGAAACAGAACAACGACAAACTTTCACTTGCTTCGAATCCGCATCTCCAGAAAGTAAGACACAAAAGTCGTCCCAATGAAGGCAAAAATAAAGAAATTCATGCACATACCTGCCCCTGCCAAAAAACCGTACACCTCTCCTCCTCAATCCCACACGCCAGCAAACTCGCCAACGCCTCCCTCCTCCACCTCCGCAAGTCATCCGGTTTCTGGAACAACGTGATAGCATGCAGGTCCACGACTGAAAAGAATAGTTTGGTGGTTGGGGCCGAGGTGTTTTGGAGGGAGACCCAGGTTCGTAAGGCGCCGAGGTAGTTGCCTAGGTGGGGGATTCCGGTCGGTTGGATGCCGGAGAAGATGGTTTGGGGTTTATCAGTGTTTTGGGTTTGGTTTGGGGAGGTCGGGGATGGTGGTGTTGACGCTGACGTTGGTGGTGATGAGGATGAGGATGAGAAGTGTGATGTTTGGGTGTGGGATGTTGTGTGTGTTGATAGAAAGAGAGAGCGTAGGGGATGCTGGAGTAGACGAGTGTGTCGTGTTGGGGCGAACATCTCGATGGGTGAAGTGGATTGGATCCGGAATGCAGTAAGTGAGGTTGAGATTTGGTTGAGCTGGAGTGAGATGGGACGATGAGACGATTTTTCTAGATTCACGATATCAACGCGAGGACACGTGATGGAATTGGACCCCATGTCTGTTTCTTTGCGAGCAAGAAGCTCTGGCGAGTTCCCAGGAGTAATAAGGCTTGGACAAGAGTAATAGTCATGTTGTGAATCTTGGTTTCAATTGCGTTCTGTACAAGGTGTCTTCTACTATACAAGTCTAATCTTCCTTACAACCATCAATGCATCATTATTTCTACATAGATGCAACCTAGACCATCCTACAACACTATACTTATTACGTTTTTCAAGGAACTCTCTTGATCATAGGCGCGTTTCCACCTGTAGCAGCCCTGAAGTTCTCCCTGTTGATAACCTCCATAGCCTTCTTCCCCGTCTCCCCATTCCGCTTGAATGCAAAGTCTCCAAGTGTAGTCTCGAGCTCCCCTCTCATCTTCTCCATCTGAGCATCCATATCCTTCCCGACTTCTGCACATATGAATTAGCTAATATTCCAACAGAATAGCCCAAGTCAATCCCCCCTAGCCTGGTGGATATCCAAAACCTCCACACAGATCCAAGGTATATGAAAGAAATGAAAGAAAACCTACCAACACTCGAAAACTCCCAAACGTTTGCCTTCATACCCACCCCGTAATAAGCATGTTTCCTCAAAAACGCCAACCACAACTCCTGCGCCTGCGCCTCCCCATCCCGAATCTGAATCAATCTCCTCACCGTCCTCCTCTCAAAGTTCTCCTGACTCTTCTTGTGGATGAAACTGCCTCTGGGCACAGTCCAGCGCTCTACGATGCGAGGTAAGGGGACGGGACCGTGGGCTGGGAGTCCGAGGTAGTACGCTGCGCGCAGGGCGAAGTCGGCGAAGAATTCGAGGTTGCGGATGCTGTAGGAGCGCAGTTGGAGATCGCAGGTTGGGACGCCGTAGGTGGGTGTTCGGCGGAGGGGGCGTAGATAGGCGGCTTGGACGGCGCGGGGGAGACGGATGTCTGATGGGGTGAGAGGTTCTTGGGGAGGTCTGTTGGGTTGGAAGGTTAGATTTTGCTGTTGTGAGAAATGTGTTGGGTGGTAATGGGAGGAGGGAGTATGTACGGTTCGCTCTGGGAGGCTTGAGCGCCGATGCTGCTATCTACAAACTGCTGCCTCTCTGCTTGTGATGAGCTGTTTATGTCGAAAGAATCGGATGATGCGTGCCGTCTTGAAGGGAGGAAGGGGCTCGCTGTGCATGGTGTTCGGACGAAGCTCGTTGATTGTTTGCTCTGCGCCCAATTGAATTAGCTTTCTTCACATTCTCTGAGATATGAGACCAGGGGTCATGTACTGCTGAATTTGCAATCGCCCGCCAGGGTATGCGGAGGGAAGTCGATGTCGCCATTAGTGGTCAGGATGTGGTGTATCCGGCGGGCAGATGTCAAGATGTGAAGCTCTCCAAAATATTTCTCGGCAGCCTTGTAAGCGGCTCCGACAGCCGTCAAAAGTCAAGCGTTACCAACATGTTCAAGGCTACACTTTGGATGGCATGGCCCAAATTGCACTCTATTAATAGCTTGATTTAATACGCAAGTTATTATTTCATCAATATACATGTTCTATTGCTTCTCACTGTGAATAATCAAGCTGTTGGGCGATCTACCAACATCAATAGAGATCACCCTAGATTTGGCCAAAATACATCACGTTTTTGTAGATTCAAAGGCCGTTTACGCGACAAATCAATTGTAATTGTCTATCTACAATGTAGAGAGGCAAGCGAGTTGGAAAATAATCCTTACTGCTCCGTCCTATTACTGGATCTGGCCACATAGGTCCTCAATTTTCCCCACGCCACTTACATTCAAGCATATGCTTATGAAGAACACTCAACACGCCATTGTATGGGTTGTTCTAGGGGCAAGTGAGCCGATATGTATGTGAGATAAAAAGACATCCATGTTTCTGTAAAGCTCATGTCAATGCTCTTGTGGTCCAGTATTCGACAAGGCACCAAGGCAGGAGCTGGTATCTTACCAACCCAAGCAATAGTCTTTGACCTTCCAGACAGCAACAAGCCTTTAGCTATGTACTGCCGTACACGAGAGATAAGATGGGAAATCTCGGGTCAATTGACAAGGTCTGGCATCCGTTCTTATGGATCCATCAAGGCCACAGGAACTAAAGACCGCACTGGTGTTGAGTGCGTCTTAAGGCCTGACGCCATGTTCATGGGCTCCCGCCGAGGGCCAACATCCTCCTCGGTTGGTCATCCTCGGCAGGACAGGTGGTACTCTGCCACGAGTGATGGGTGGGATAGGAAGGGCTTCAAGCCATTCCATTAGCGCTTCAGAACACCCTTCTTCCTTGTGTCTCTCAATTTCTTGTAATGTGCCTTCTTCCCACTGGTCTTCGCGTCCTGTATCTCGTTGTACTTCGACTTGAAACGACCACTAGCCTTCTCACCAGCCAGAACCTCTTCAACAAGAGTCCGCTTACGATCCTTGTTCATCAATCTAGAGCTGAAGTATTCCGTAGGTCCCTCGATGATCGTGCCAACCTGCGAGAATTCCGGAACTTGTTGCTTCTTGTTGTCCTTCTTGTAATGTCTCTTTGGATCCAGGACATCCCGCATGCGAAGCAATTGAAGATCGCGCTTCAGCTCGGGAATTAAGTTTGTCTTTGGCATATTGTACCAGTCTGCACCAGCGGTGGCTTTCTTCTCCTGTTATTCGATTAGCTGCATTCGTGACAGAAATCAGACAACGTAATAGTGGGTATGTATCTTCTCAGTGTAACTATGATAATAAAAAAATCATGGGGTGCAGGGTGGTACCCAAGACGGGACCAAATTCTGCGTCATGTTCTGTTTGGGATATTTTCCTCATAGAAGAATGGGGGAGACAAGAAGGGGAGGTAAATGCTCACCTCTTCGGCACGCTTCTTGATTGTGATAGGATCTTCCACAACACGAATACCATTTGCTAACTTCCGGTCTTTCTCTGTGACGAGGTGGGATCGATCGACTTGAGGCCCAGCCTTGGTTGACTTGATGTATGATACGATGGGGGTTTCCGTTGTTATCCTGGGAAGGCTAAAAGGCAAAGTCAGTAAGAGCTATGCGGATTGGGAAGGCAATGGGTTGTACCTTGAATCCGTGGAAGAAGCAGTAGAGATTTGAATCTGCTGGTTCCCTCTGCTCCTTAACCTCTGCTCCGCATCCTTGAGCAATTGCTTAAGCTGCTCATCGGAAAGGTCTACTTCTGCCATGGTGGTGGAAGATGCGTTGTCGCTGAGGATGAACAAAGCGAAATGTTCGCGAAGCTTTGGAGAAAAATGTCGAAGTTGCTCGGCTAAGAAATGTGATGCTAACCGTGATAAGACTAGAGCTACAGACATAGAAAAAGTCGGTCAACTTCAAGCTCCGATAATTCTCTTGGCGCCAAGACCAGAGGATAGAACATGAACAGGAGAACAGGTCAGGACGTTTTCCGATTTCTTGCAGCTCAATTTCTAGTGCAGAGTTGTGGCTCGTATGAGACTGACCTCGATCGCCTGCAGCAAAAGAAATATAACCAGAACGTATGACGGGATCCGCCGATGTGTCTGCAATATCTCGATTTCCTGTCTGCGTCCCAGTCCTGTCTGTGTTGTTGCCTTTCGCTTGGGCATCAAGCAGAGACGAGACACCATGTACTCATGTACGCCGTGAAGCAGGGCGAGAGAAGCGGTCTTCTTATGGGCCTCTGTGTTCATCGTACAGATACGGAAACATGGCTTCGGGATTTCCTAAGACTCAGCCTTGCTGTCCGCAACTCTTTGACCTAGTTTCAGATATATATGGCGTGCATGGCTGGCATGGCATGGCATGGGGAGGAGGCGGTGGGATGAAGATGACGATGATGTGAAGATGCAGAAGATGGACAACGCACACTTTCAAGCCAACACCCACGCCTACGCCTACGCCTAAAACCACCATCCCACATTTCCCCCAAAAACGGCCTGCATGAAGATGACTGCCCAATGTGAATAGAAAGACAGCTCTGTACACTGCACATATATATTCCCCCGTGGCGCCGTATTCCCATTGATCTGCTCTTGTCCTGTCCATACAAAATCGACTTCTCTATCAACCCCACCTCGAAACGGACGAAAGAAGCATCGTACAGTGATTGACTGACAGGATCACAGGACTTGCATCAGGTACGTACTTTTGATGGGACATTTCACACCTTCGTACTGGATGAACCTCATGTCTCATCTGTGCAAGGCGGATATTGCATTGCCATCCTATCAAGAAGCTCATCACAGTCACAGCTTAGCATTTGACTCGCTCGTCGCCGCCGCCTTGCCCGGCCCTGCCTTGCCCTGCCCACTCTCGCCAAACATCGAGCCAACCACCCGAAGGCCAACCCCTCCGTCCCTCGAAACCGACCCATTCATCAAGCTCCCGACCGACAACAACATCACAGCTTTGCGCAACCAATCACAACGTGTAATTCACGAAGCTGTCAACAAGCTCAAGAGAGCTTCAACAACGCTCTATTCCATCTTCCGTTACATTACGCAGAGCAAGGCGCATTTTGTTGTTACAGCTTGAGACACCGCACCCGACCATCCGGATCCCGTCAAGTCAGCTGCACCGCACCGTCTTCTTTCCATCGACCCAAATACCAACCCCCCGCCAAACAGTCGCGACAAACCGAATCGCGAAGCGCATTGCATCTACCATTAATATCGAGTCGAGCAGCCATTGATTGATCATCGCCTATCGGTCGAGGATACAATTAAGCTCGGAAGCGCATACCCAGACCAGGCAGTCAACAGTCGCAATCATGGATCAGAATCCACCAAGTTCGTCGCATGGCCAGCAAGGTCAACGCAGCTCAGCTCCTACATATGATACAAGTCACGGAGGTCATTATGGTACGTTGGCAATTACACTTATACTCCTTGTTGGAACAGGTTGGACTCGAAAGAGATTGGCAGTTGAAGAAAGCAAACGCTGCTTGGATTACAATAAAATCATTGGCTAACGATCCGTTTGTTTTCTAGGTGCCAGCGCTGCGGTATGATCTCAGCCTTTCGAAACGAAAATATAGATGGGACAGAAATGCTGATAGAATGTAGCTTGCGGCTCAGGGCTTTGCGCCAGTTGCGGAGTTCTACACCGGTGCTTGGGCAAATGTACGTCTATTCTATCCTTACAAGCCTTTCATACGTCCAAATACGCTCAATGTCCGGGGCAGGTCATCCTATATAAGCTAATACTCTCAACAGGTCAACCAAGGACTTCACGGCAATTACAAAGATATCCTGACCACATACTGGCAGCACATCATCAACCACCTCGAATCCGAAACTCACGACTACAAGATCCATCAACTACCCCTCGCCCGTATTAAGAAGGTCATGAAGGCAGACCCGGACGTCAAAATGATCTCTGCCGAAGCACCTATCCTCTTTGCCAAAGGTTGTGACATCTTCATCACAGAGCTTACGATGCGCGCCTGGATTCATGCAGAGGAGAACAAGCGCCGCACACTTCAACGATCAGATATCGCCTCAGCCCTGGCCAAATCAGACATGTTCGACTTCTTGATCGATATTGTTCCTCGTGAAGAGGCAGCCAGCCACGCGAAGAGAGCGACCGGCGCAACACAACCCTCCGTACCACCGCCAGGCGGCTCGCAACTCCCGCCTCAGAGCATTCCGCAGAATCCAGGTGGACACGGTCACATGCCCCCGCCGGACTACATTGGCCTTGGTCACCAGGAGCCGGATTACAGACAGAATATGTATACTCCACAAGTTCAGCCTGGACCAGCAGCGCCATACGGTGGGGCACCAGGTCAACAGATGTACAGTGATATCGAGGGTATCTACGGTGGCTATCCGCCTATGCAGGCGCAACAGGTATGCTTTCATCCAATTCTTGCTTCACCATGACTAACACCAGCAGCAAATGTACCAAATGCCACAACACCGCCCCCAAGATCCTTCAGTCGGCCAAGACCCAGGACACAACTATCCTCGCCACGATGGCGGAGAAGGCGATGCTGACGCAGAGGGCGAGCGTGACTACGAAGTCTAGGTCAGATGCATTTCGGAGATAATAGCCGAAGATGAACGACAGCAACAAAAACAGAAGCAGAATGGCATACTAGTCTTGACGACTGGTTAGCCCCGGTGAGTATGGGTGGTAGATTGATGACTTTTTGATGGATAGGTTTTCGCTTGGCTTGGCTTAGGATGGAATGGAGTTTGAGGTGAAGGTTGAAGTTGAGGTTCCCCAGTACCCACAGCACTCCGCAGGATTGCTTTTCTACAACATTCACGTTTTCGTTCTATTCTGGCGCTGGATATTTGGCATGTGGAAAGGAAGGGAGGCTTGTTAATGAATAACAAAAAATTTGACAACCTTTCTTTCCGAACCTACTGATTCTTTGAACCTTTGCAAAACCTTGCGATAGTGATTGTTTGTCAATAATTGCATTGCATGATTTCCACGCGCGCCAGTGAAAGTAAACCAAGACTCGGCTGACTTAAACTGCCGATTGCTGAGAATTGCAATTGGGAGACAGGGCCTTCACTCTCTCATTCTGAACACTCACACAAGCAATCAAACATTGCCCACCTCCGTCTATCACCGAAGAACTACCAACACACAACAAGCATAGTATAAACCCCTCCCAACAATCTGCTCTCTTCCAATCCCCCCTTCTCTTGCAAAACAGCAAAAACGTCTCCACCCCATCGCGAATTCAATTCAAGCTGGAGCCGCTGGACAGCTGGGCTGTGCTAGGCTATGCAAAGAACTGATATTGATATTGATAGTCTCCGTTCATCCGTACATCCATACATCTATGCAACGAAGTCTACCAATGCACCATTGCTGATGAGAAGCTATTGCGTATATATCTATATAGATGGATAGATAGATAGATAGATAGATGCTCAGGCCTTGCTTGCTTGTTGTCTTCTTTGGTTTTATTGGATAGCAGGCATGGCATGGCATGGCTTGGCGTGGCAGGTCAAGTTCTTGTTTGGAGGAGTACTGATGAATACTGACTGGTTTTGATGGCGAGGGAGGGAGGCGTTGGGGGAGTGTGAGAGGTTGGATCTTCAGTACGTCCCGGCTGATACATGCCATAGGGGGACAGATATTGATTGCAACATATCACACCAGAGAGAGTAAGTAGCAGTAACGCCAAAATGGTAGCAGAGGGTCACTTATTTGAAATTTGGTGTCATTTGATTGTCATCCAGCCTTCTTCCCCGTTCGCTTCCAATGTCTCCTTCACCTGTTAATGTACATTGTAAAAAAAAATACATTGAGCTGGCACCCCTGGCTTGATCAGACGAAAATAGCATTGATGTCAAGGCATTGCTGTTTGGTATCGTGATCGCATCCTTCCCTTCTGCGATAGACGCTTCATCGCATGCCGAATCTCGATGAGAAGTTTCCGAGGCGGTCTGTTCGTGATGGACTGGCCATGACGGTGTATGTGAGTCTGTAGGTGGGGTCAGCCTGTGTTCTGGATATATTGCCTTCCTTCCTCATTGACGCGAAGATAGGCAATGGAAAGTGAAAGCGGAAATAGTTCACATACTTCTCCAATATCCTGGGACCATTCATCGCATCCACACGTCCAAATTTCTTATTCCGCATGCCCACATCGTAGAACTCATCTGGATTCTCCGTTTGCATGAGTAGCACTGTCTGCTGTAGTTCGTCGAGGTTTTCTTTTAGGATGGGGGCGTTGTCGAGGGTGTCCACGAAGTCGGAGAGGTAGTTGACGTCTTTGGCGAGGGCGGCGACGCCGTTGGGGTTTATCTTCTTGACGGCGGGGGAGAGGGGGAGGGCCTGTGTGGCAGGGAAACAGGGTTAGTGGCGGAGAGAGGAACAGGGCAGGACAAACGAGATGGAAATTAGAGGGTTGGGGAGTTGAGGACTCACGAGGATCATGTTTGCGGCATGGGAGAGGGCGTCGAAGTAGATGAGTTCTTTGATTTCTCTAGGTAGACCCAGAAGAGTCGAGTTCATGATGTTGGAGAGGTAGCGGGTTAGTGTTTGCATGTAATTGCTTGGCTCGCTTTCGAGCGTGCTTGCCATCCTGCATTGATATTAGCGATCATTCTCTTGCGAGCTCAGTTCAAGCATCAACATACCAGTCATACTCGGCCGTTTCTACGAGATCATCAATCTTGGAATTGACTAGCTCGAAGATACGCTTTTCAGCAGTCTTCTTGTTACTGCGGAACTCTTCGGTGGCATCGAGTACGATGGGTCCACCTGCTGATGTGGATGACCGTGCTGCTATGAGGAGCTGTTCAAGTTCGCGGCAGGCGGTCTCGAAATGCTCCAGGTTGATGAGGATCTGGACGATTTGGCCGAGATACTGGGAACTTAAGCGTTCTACCAGAGAGCTACAGACTTTCTCGAGTAGCAGCTGATCAAGTGACTTTTAGACTGTCAGTGACTGTATCGAAATTCGTCAATGAGAACTCCCTACCTTTTTCAAAGCCTCGTCAATGACATTAGGATGTTGGAAATGGTCGTCCGAAAAGAAGTAAAATTGATTGAGGAAGTTCCTGATGTCGATGCAGCATAGAGGGTACATCTGTGAGAACGGTAATACACATGGAAAACTGATGAGAAGTCAGTGAGGCTCAGTTACCAAGGGGATCATAACGCACGAGAGCTCTTCTCTTGGCTTATCCGGTGTAAACCAGCAGACGTTGACAACCTTGTCGTACTCATCGACATTGGTGACAGGCATGGGCATATAATCATCGCTGGCCACGATCTAACATCAGTTAGCAGAGTATCGCGAAGTGCAGACTGTAGCAGTTACTTCTTGGAAATCATCACTAAATCGCTTCTTCAGAAGCTCGGCGTATTTGTCGAAGAGCGTAAGCAAGAAGCTATCTAATGTTGCTACAGAGTATCCCCAGGTCTTCATTCATTAGCTCGAATCTATTCTCAGGCATCAAGCAAGACTTACATCCATTGTCTGGATGAATAGAGCAATAACTCCCTTGATCTTGAGCAGAACCTCAGCATTATCAACCTTCTCCAATGCTTTGGAAATCAAGGCGATGGCTGTCTGGCACATGGAATCCCATAATTCATCAACCTGCAGCTCATCAGTACTAGGTCAAACGTTCACTATTTGAAACTCTCACATCGACGGGAGATCTGAGATTATGGGCCCTTCTCATCGTAGCTCTTTCGATGATCGCAAATCCAGCAATACCTTCCAGTAGACTGCTCAAACTCTGCTCATCCTCCTCCATTAAATCCACGAAACTTGGTAGTAGCAGTTCTTTCTGCCTCCTCCGCGTTGCGGCATATTCAGCTCTGAATTTGTCACTTTGGCCCAGAGCCTCGTGAATGTGCAGACATTCAAATAGAGGTTGGAAATCCACATGCAGCTCTTCGTTATCCAACACGTCGAACTCCTCACTTTCATCAAAAACTAGCTCGATTGCAGAGTTGAGTTTGAAATTCCTTAAGTATTCGTTCGACTCCATCCGCTCCTTTTGCCTCGTCCGCCTCAATTCAGTATGGTAGAAAGCAACTTCCCCCAAGAATTGTGAAGTTTCTCTGATCCGGTACAGCCATGTATTCAGATCCGTCATAACAGCTTCGGAGATAGCTTTCTGCGAAGATGGTATTGATTTCTGTATAATCTCCGCCAGCTTGTGTTGTGTCGCATACTTGTT
This sequence comes from Cadophora luteo-olivacea, assembly GCA_026120085.1. NCBI lineage: Eukaryota > Fungi > Ascomycota > Leotiomycetes > Helotiales > Ploettnerulaceae > Cadophora > Cadophora luteo-olivacea. Next base: position 112,947 of record JALRMC010000040.1, on the reverse strand, counting down.
CTGTATCGTGGGTATCAAATGCTCGTTCTGCAGATCGTCCAGCGCCTTCAGAGCCGCATAATAGCTTTTCTTCCTGATCAGATCGTGCGCCTGATTGACCGCGTGTAATATCTTGAGCGACTCTTTCAGCGCTTCTGATGCTTCTGCGATGTTCTGACGGATCGATTTCGTGTCCACTAATGCCTCCTTCTGCGCTGCTAGCTTCTCCGTGCTTTGCTGTATCGACTGATTGAGCTGGAGAATCTCTGCTGTGAGAGATACAGTTCCTTCGCGCACTTTCTGGAGCTGGTTCACGGACTGGAGGAACTCGTCATGTTTCGTGAGGCCAATTCGCTCGATGTCAGCCTCGCGTTCTTCGGCGTACAGGGACAGACTCTGCATGAGCCCTGGCGTTCTATTCGAGTTCGTGGCATCTTTGAGGGCGGGGATTAATTGGTCGAGGTAGTCGGTATCGGAGGAGGAGAGGATAATCTGTAGCTTGAATTAGGAGGGGTTGTTGAGCTCTGGAAAGGGGAGCCTTGCCTGCTGCACAGCAACTCTATAGTCATCGTATTGAGGCGCCTTTCGAGGCATGGTGGGCGGTGAAAGTTTCAGTCAGACTCAGGGAGTAGAGAGGGCATGGTATTTGAGCTTGTACTCCATGTAAAAAGTCCGTGATCCGCGGCTGGTCATGAAATGGATGTCATGCCTAGACGCGGCTCCCCAGCTGTGGAGACAGGCTAATTCAGCAGCCGAGCCCCTCGAAGTTAATTCTGACGACCATTGATCCACTCCCTCAACGGTCACGATATGCTGCAAGGCAGGGGTTTTTGGAGTCTTTGGCAGTCTCCTTGGGTGATTATGAAAGTCTGTGCAACTGCTGAATATATGAAGGGTTCCTTAGAATGTGCTTTAGTGTTCACGAGTAGCCCTAGACCTTGAGGAGAGCCTAACAACTGAAAGAGAAGTATCTTTGACAATCTGGTGAAAGCCTCTGTGCTAACTTTATCATAGGTTAAGCTCAACACCTTCAACCCTTTGCTCTCACTTGAGGCTCATCGTGGCTGTTTAGGCCCGTTGGTATGCTTCATTGATCTAGCCAAGTTGGGTCCGCATCGAAACCTTTTCTGTAGATATTAAAGGGTTTATTAAAGCTTTGTACGGACGTGAGATGGTGTAGAGATACTTCCTTATCTTCTTTTGATGCCTGATAGGACATCGACATCTAGTGATGTCCAGCTATCGCTCTTTGGCAAAGAAGAGCAGTCTGCTGTGCTATTCAATGACAGGGCTTTGAAGATGAAAAGGATAGAAAATACCTTTATCTTGAAAAGACGGGCTCTATGTTAATAGCTCTCCTGTAAACCCCATCAGGTCCATGGACTGATTCAATGAAGCATCTTTCTGTGAGCCAGGCACCAGGGCATATGCTTCTCGAGAGGAACCGGTGAAGGGTCTAGTGTTGGACTGTCTTCATTCTCTTGACCTCGAAGCTATCTCTGCCAGAGATCCAGCTCCAGTCTATCAGACGTTTCCCTTTCAGTCTCAAGCATTCTACTCAGCAAATCATAGACATGAGAAGCCTCGTAGTACACCAGAATATCTGAACGCTGCCTTGGTTCCGCTTGGTTCTTCTGCATCTATAAGGGGTCCTGCTTGCTCGTGGCAAAACTCTGGTATTGAGTTCGGCGTACCGTGTGTAGAGTAAATGCTTTTGCTCGATCTCTGGTGCGGATGCTTAGTTCGCGATTGTCCAGGGCAGTCAAGCCATTTTCATCCTGCCCAGCGTCTTTCCAAGATCTTCCTCTTATATCCCCATTATGTATGTGTCGTAGTCTTATTGTGTTATCATTATGGAAGAAGGATTGGAGGTCTTCGGCAGGTTCCTGAATCTCTGGAAGGCTTGTGCTTCTGTTTCTTAGGTATAGTCAGTACATGCAGGGTAGCAGAGAGCGAGAGAGGGCTAGCTCAATAGCTCTTGGTCTTCTCTAGGTTAATCAGACACTATCTGCTCAGCTGGCGTAACCTCAGAGAGACCGGAATTGCCTCAATATTCTTAGAATGTCTGCACAACAACGCTTAATCCTGCTGGCAGCATATATTGCCTTAAGCCAGCTAATTGTCTTCTGCCCAGCTCAACCTCCAGAAAACCAGACCACGCTGTTTTCTCCCCAACAGAGCCTTTTCAGATGGTCTCGGAGCATGAATGAGACTTTGGAGACTGTACTCAAGCAATGTCGCCTGCTCTTGGGAAGTCGTTCGGCGTCTTGCAGGAATCGAAGGCATCTCCAGAACTCCGATATATATATGTTTCTCAGCCACGAAAACCCGTCCCTGTCTTCCATATGTATGTATACTCGCGATCGCGTATGAGGAGAGGAGGGAGTCGTGTATTTGTAGCTTCGTAAGGTCATCAAGGCTTGATCGGTCGCAGCAGGAAGGGTTCTTCGGGGATTCCCTGTGTCGCAAGTGTGTCAGTATTCGTCTTCATAGTCGAGATAACGAGTAGTAGGGCAGTCTCAGCCTGCATCTGCATCTGCGTATTAGAATTGCTAGTCGATCCCACCGATCGGTCGCAAATGATGATGAAACAAGAATCAGGCTGCTGGTAGCCAGTGGCTGGCTTTTGTCACTGCCATGAATAAGCCACAGAAATAGACAAACGACCTTGGACGCAATTTCTTTGACCAGGAGAATGGTCTTCGAAGGTTTCACAAACGTTGCTGTCGCTGTCGCAAAGATGTGTTGGGGCTGGTCGTCTTTTTTTCTCTAGACAGAAGTCAACTTGCAGCTATCAGCACACCATGATATACCTGCCTGACACTTCGAAGGGGATTGTTCAACCACCAATCATCTGGTGTCGCAAAGACATGATCCGAAGTGTAATTCATGTACATCAAGGTTCAATCTGTAATTGGGGGTTCTGTGGGAGACTAAAGGTCTCTCTCAATATCCTCTATTCGAAGGTTGGAAGACCATCTTTCAGGCCAGGCAGTTCCTTTTCAATATATATAATATATATGATATAGATAAGAAACTACCTCCGGAACAGAACCACACTGTATACTAGGTCAGTCCTCGATGGCTTGTCGTTATCAAAAGGAGAGAATATTGCCGTAAACTCTGGTATGAGGAGGCGCCTGCTGAGTTCTCGCGGTACGTGACACGCCCAATTGAAGCGCATGGGGCATCATGGAGCCATGGAATACCTGAATGGAGGCCAGACAAGAAGCTTTTGCAATGTACTCCAAGGTAGTCTCTACGGACTTGTTTGGCTTCTTTTGATTTTTCTGTTTATATCCCATTCATGGGGAGCTCAACTACACGAGCCATGACAACGTGGTGCTCTATTGAAGACCCCTCTCTAGACAGGTAGCACTGTAGCAGCGCCATCTAAACGTGCTATTCCTCTACTATACATTGATCTTCTCTTGGGAGGCTCTCCTGCATTACTCCCAATCTCCTTCCTTCCTTCTCTGAAGCCCGTTAAATGAATATGACCTCGATCCAACGAATAGGAGCTGATCGGAGGGTTTGACTGGCCAAGTAATGCCTTGCTAGGATAGAGCGCTTTCCATTTTGGGGTTGGCCCTCCTCGCCATGTGGCTGTCGCACTAGTGAGAGCTTCGCGAGCTCACGATAAAGCCCCCCTCTTCCCCTCCTCAACTGCGTGCTTCTCTTCTTCCAAAAACACTATCACGTCTCTCCCCATCTTCGTCCTCTCTTCTCTCACCCAAACTTCTTTGGTCTGCGCCTTTTGTTCGCCCTTTGCCGCGTTCAGGAAACCATACAACACCCATCGTCAACTCCGTTGGTCCCGCCTGCTGCCATTTTGTCGTCGTCCTTGGGACACAGCATCGCCGTCGCCTGTTGGTTCTTCGTGAGTACTTTCTTTCTGTGTTGCCCTGACGAAGAGCTGAGCCCCGTCCTACGTCCACACCTGCCTTACTGTTCCCCTCGTCACTATTGTTTACTTTCTTCGGGAGTAACCTCAGCGGGCTGGTTTTAGTTCGCCGAGAGGCCTAATCTTGCCTCGTCGGTGTTCTCACTACTCTCGCTGCTCCCCAGTGCTCCCCAGTGCTCCATTCGCTCGCTCTCATTGCTTTCATAACGCATTGAGCACTGCTAACTTCTCAAGGTTCCTACATACTCTGGTTAGTAACTACCACATCACACCTGCATTCGCCTCTGCCACATTTCCACCGCCACGAACACAATTGCTTTGAGCGTAGTTGCTCTTTCAACAGGCATAGCGCGTTTTACTGCTCTGCAGCCTCTACCATTGCTTCTGATCGTTCCTAGTTCTGAAGTCTCAGTCTAATAGGAGCGCAAACTATACTATAGACACGTCTCTCTATACATTCATTATTCAACGACACTGCCTCTTTATACGCGTACTTACAGCTCCACCAACTTTCCTGCAGTTTGTCAATCACATATGCGTCTCTCCCTGTCTATTGTTTTGTACAAAGTCCTCACCTGGGGTCGTTTCCCATAGTCGGGGGATCTGCTAGCCACGTCTGTTCCATCTCAAGATCATGGAAAGGCTGTCTACTTCAGACGCCGCTTGGTCTGCCTCCCACAATCTTGCGATAATTCCTTGCCAGGGGCTACTTCCTGCCTGCCACCTTGTTTGTTCTCGAAGGCCCGTGCCAACGATGTGCTACAAATGGCCACGATCTTGGTGATCTTGATCTTCCAAGACGGAGATGACTACAATTGCAATGGATCTCTCTCATCATGCCCATATCAAGCTTCGAGCGTTATAATGGTCATTTTGATGTTCATTGTTCAAGGTCACGGCATGTCAACATCGCCTCGAGAAGCGATTAACCCCAACCACATCCGATTGACGAGTCCTTGGCTCCAATGACACTTCTTGTTGCAAGCGTGGCTGTCTTGTCAATTCCTGAAATTCAGATCAGCAAAGTCTGTTCAACTCGTTCCTTCCTTCTAGCTTCATTTCTGTTCTTTCCACCATAACAATCACGTCATCTGGCCGATTCACTGTTCTCAGAGCTCGAGGTTGTTGACCATTTTAACCGATCGACTATTTGCCACGTGGTGGTTGTGTTTCCCCTCTCTACAGACCTATAAATTGACCATATATCTTCCATCAACTCTACTCCAAAACTTCAACAGCTGACCACCATGCTTATACAGATCACTCTCGACTCTATATCTCCTTCAAATCCCATCACCTCTAGGGCGACAATGTCGCGTTATACCAACTCACCACATTCCTCACTCCGAGATGACTCCATACAAAACACGCCATACACAACCCTGACGGCGTTCTCTCCAGAGGATGTTCGAATTTCACAAGTCGCTGCCGGTCGATCCAGCATGGCGCTACCAGGTGCACACAGCGATCCCTTCGTCACCTCAACAAAGGCAGCCAAGGCAGATCAGAAGCTGTCCGCAACCGCTTCAGCCTTCAAGCCATTCGGCATGAGAACATCCTCAATCGGTTCGACACCTTCTAGTGCCAGCCTATCTGGCCCTGTCCCTGGCACCACTCAATATCTAGATGCTGTCATTGAGAAGGAGAACAGTCCATCGCAAGGTTCGAGCGACTCTGATATGAGCTTTGGTGTCTTCACTACTAGCACTATGATGTCCCGAAACATCAAGGTCTCTAGTATTATGAAGAATGATGTCATGCCACTCATCGAAGTTACATGGAAGGTGAGTCGCTTGTTACTCCACCCCTTGTATCTCCCAGTCGCTCATACCTTCCTTTCTTGGCATATTCATACTTCATGCTCATAAATAACACCTCTCTTTCCTCAGAAATTGCATCAAACTGGAAACCCTGTCCGTGGCAGCCACAGTTTCAGAGATCTTGGTGATGTTGTCTTCGTCAAATTGGGAAACATTTCCGATGCTCCGATAGTCTACAATGCATTGAGCAAAGACCACGACAATCTCGCTGTGGAGTATGTCTCAATCAACGAATATAACAAGGTTAGCTCATCTGTTCATATACGATAACATCTCAGTTCTCTGACCAGTCTAGACTGTCTCTCCACAAAGTAATCTTGTCTCCGTCCATCAAGGTCAGGTTTCTCTTCGAGTGAAGTATCCTGCTGGACGAGGATCAAACAAAATCCAGTTTGAGAAGGGTATTCGAGATTTGTTGGCAGTGGAAGGCTCCATTGTTGCTTGGCAAAAGATGGCAGCCACCGAGGCAGGTGTCTTTCATCTCATCGCCGAGTTTAATGATGCAGGTCATGCGTTCCGAGCCATCCAACGTCTCAATAACATGAACCTTACCGTAAGCGACCATTCATATCATGACTTGAAATCGCTGAAGCTCATATAAACATAGGATACCGTTGATCCTTGCATGATTTCCATCAATGCCCACGAGCCCGACAAGGTATCTACCGTCCCCACTCAACGATCTGCCTCAACCCTCACTCCAACCCGCCGATCTGGACCTTCGGGAGACCAAAGCAGCCTCATCGGCTCCATGGGTAGCATGTCTATTAACAGCTCTCAAGCTGTCCCAACCCCAAGCACTGCTACGTACGGTGGAAATACTGCAGCTCCGAGCCCCATGGGTTATGGTCCTGGTAATGCTGGTTTTGGTGTGCCTCCAAGCATGTTGGCGCTTCCACTGAGCAATGTCTACTCTCCAACTGCTCTGGGTGCACCACTCCAGCAGTACAGTATGAATGAATATGGTCAATACCAACCTGCTGGACCTCCATCTTTTTTCCAGCAAGGTTATAATTCGAACAGTATGGTACCATATACTCCTCGTACCAATGGTTATGGACCCCAGTATCCGTCCTCAGGTCCACGCTTTCTCGAAAACAACTTCCGCTCTGGTCCCAGACAGAACAACTACTATCATCCTCGGGGTGATGGTCGGTGGGATGGTCGATACGACATGGTCCGCTATGGTGCCAATCGTCACCTTGGACCTCGCAGCCCTCGTCCTAATCAGGCTGCTGGTCAGCATAACCATGTTGACATAGAGCGTATCCGTGCAGGTATTGATGTCCGTACTACAGTAAGTTGTTGTCCTCGTTGTTCGATTTTCCATCGCTGATATAGACCAGGTCATGCTTCGCAACATCCCAAACAAAGTTGATCAAGCAATGCTTAAGGAGATAGTGGACGAGTCGAGCTATGGCAAATACGACTTCATGTATCTGCGTATTGACTTCAGTAACAACTGCAAGTATGTACATCACATGTCTCCTTCGAGGACGTTGACTGACCACAGCATAGTGTCGGCTATGCTTTCATCAATTTCCACGACGTGAGTACTACCGTCCCCATAATGATGAGCCTTAGCTAATCTCTCTAGCCTCTTGATATTATCACGGCATGTATACGAACGTCACAAATAATGTACCTTGCTAATCGAAGATCCAGTTCGTTGAGACTAGATCGAATCAAAAGTGGTAAGCCCGCACATCCAAGCTTATACCTCAATGAATGAAGACTAATTGCTTCTTCCAGGCAACGTTTCCGGTCCGACAAAGTCGCTGAAGTCTCTTACGCCAGTGAGGTTCAGTCTTTCCCAAACTATGAATACATCCTAACATCGCCGCAGCTATTCAAGGTCGTGATTGCTTGATCCAAAAGTTCCGCAACTCATCCGTTATGTTGGAGCCGGAGCACTATCGCCCAAAGGTATGTGGAAGATCTGCCATGGAGCCACGCATCTAACAAGCACCAGTTGTTCTTCATCCTCCAGGATGGTAAGGAACTTGCCGGTAAGGAGGAGCCATTCCCACCTTCGGATAATGCATCAAAGCTCAAGCGATCTTGTGAAAATGCTGAGCATGTCGGTAAGTACTTGCAAGTATCTGCTGTGCGATTCTTACTTACGGTGCTCAGGTCTCTTCGCACCTAGTGCTGGACAACACTTCCGCGATGAGCAGCGCCGTCGTCGCAGCCAATACGACCGAGGTACGAGTCTCGCTGAGCGCGACGAGTACTATGATGAAGGCCTATATATAGGATATCCTAATTGTAAGTTGTGTAAAAATCCACAGATGGATATTGCTTAAAAATCCGCAGATTAGGTCGAGTGAATCTCAAGTCAATGTTCTGATGGGTTCTTGGACTCGGAATTTGGGCTAATTTGAGCACACGTTTGTGGTGGATTTCTAGGCGAGAGGTCAATTTGGTGGAATGACCTTTGACATCTTGCACGACGGGCTTGGCAGGATTTTTGACCATCGAGTGATCTGGATTGGCTTTATACCAGATTGCCGCTGCAGAATCGGAACATATTATTTGCTTGGCTCATCATCACATATAGCGTTGCTCTTTTGCCACACCAGGACTCCAAGACCTCGGTCAGGGGCGTTTTCATAGCTGGGCATACAAGGGCAATGGATTGCCTCATAGATAGTCAATAAACTTCCTTGACTCTCTAACTCACTGCCTTGGTCTGGTCGAATGTGGTACCAGATAATCTCTTCGCCAGACTCAAAACTTTCCACAGCAACAAAAGAACCACAAAAGCAGGTTTGCTTGGGTCATGCTCTTTCTCACATCGACAACGATCCAAAGATGATAATCTTTGGTTTTTGACTGTCAAATTATCTACGTGCTTTAGGTATATACACCACCTAACCTCAGCACAGCTCCACATACCCAACTGTCCATTTCTAATCGCGTGTTTACGTACTTGGCTGCTTGTTCGTAGGACCAATCTCTTCCCTCATCCAAACTCATTATTTCCAATCTTCCACGCGCTGCAAAACCATTCATTTCGATATCCAAGTAAAGCAAGCTAACCAAAAAAGAATCTACTCCAAAAGAACGCCACGCTCGCTGCTCATGCATCAAAAGAACTGGAAAACAACGCCAAGAGATCCATGCTGTTTGTGTATGTATGTATGTATGTATGTATGTAGTTGTGTACGTATGTTCATCTGTCCGATCGTTCGTATGCTGTGCGTATGTATATCGTGTATCTGTCGTATGTAACATTTGCGTTTCCCAAACAAACAAACTCCAAGAGATTTCAAGCGTCAGGTGGTAAAGCCGGTAATGGTTTCCGCGCTATACTGAAACTCTGCTTTCTCTCGCGGGTGGGACTGTTTGGTGCTGGTGCTGGTGCCGGGGGAGAGGTCGGTGATGTTACTGGTGCTGATTCTCGTGGCTGGTGCTGTTGCTGCTGCTGCTGTGATTCTGCCTGCGCTTCTCCCTGTGAGGGAGCGTACTCCGGCGGTGGTGAGGGCAGATGCGAGTTATCCTCTCTTCTCATCGATGTCTCGCCATTCTCTTGATCTTGATCTCCATCGCCATCAACAGATTCGCTTACTTCCCTCGTTGTGACCCTCATGCCTCTCTTCTCAGACTTATGAGCAGAAGGAGAAGGAGAAGGTGAAGGTGAGGGCGACCGCTGTCTCCTTACAGGCGTGGCGTCTTGGACTGATATCGCGGGCGGACTCATACCATCCATGCTTAGGTTCGGAACATTGCCATTCTTGTTCTCATTCGGACTCCCAAACACCTCATCTTCAATAGAAGTAGATCTTTGTCGCACGAACCCCTTCCTCTTCTTCGGCGTGCGAGTTTTCGGCGTCGTGGGCTCAAGATGTGTGCTCTGCGGTGACGAATAGGTAGTGTTAGGCGGAACACGTTTCACAGGCGTGATATTCTGCGACGAAGGGCCAGACTCGAAATTGCCTTGCTCGTCTGTAGATGGAAGCAAGTCTCCCGTACTCCCAGCGTTCAAGTCATCCGCTCCAGAAGGCGGCGTGAAGTTCACTTCTTCCGAGCGAGAATAAGCCGACACAGGGGTCGGCGGCGCCTCAGCATCATCGTCTGAATGCAGTCTCTGCTGCCCAGACTCGAGCCACGGCCTCCCATTCGCCCTTCTATACTCCGGACTCTCGCCTGGACTTTCCAGCGGACTTTCAATGGGAAAGCCAGACAGCAGTCTAGCCCTGCTATGAAGAGTAGGGAAATCGATATTCGCTCCTCCCGAGACGCGCGAGAAAATGACGAGTGCGAGACAGAGTAGGAGAAGCACGGATTGCACGATCGACATGCGTTTCTGGAAGACAACTTCGTCGGCTAGGATGTTGAGGCGCGAACTTATGGCTAGAATCTCCCGCCGGGATTCGTCGCGTTGGCTTTCGAGGGAGATGACGGTGCTTTGCCAGATCTCGTCGTATTGTTGGCGGAATTGGCGGAGTTCGTCTAGGACAGTGCTGTTGAGTGTGTCGAGGAAGGTGGTGGTCTTTTGAAGTTGCTTTTTCTCGACTTTAGTGAATGCTTCGCGGAGAATGCGCGATTGCTCTTCGATGTATTTGAGGGAGAGGGTGGAGTTTGTCTCGAGGAAGTTGAGACGTCGGGAGACGGCTTTGAAGAAGGATTCTTGGATGGTGGGGAGGGAAGAGGAGGCTGATGTTGTGGATGTTGTTTTGTTCTTTGGGTGGGTAGAATTGTGCATTTTGTGAGTTGTGGATGCTGTTGGTGGTGGGGAGATGGGAGTGTCAGATGTGGACATGGTGGAGTTCGTGGTCGCAGCTGTCGCGGAGTCTTTGAAGGTAGTGTCTGGTGATTTGACACTGTCCGTGGATTGGGTGATTGTGGACTTGATGATTGCTGTAGGAACATCCGAAGCAGGGACGGGGCTCTGAATTGAGGGTTGAACTGTTTGCGTGGAGTTGTCTTTTGTAGATACCGTAACAGTCTGTATAATTTCCTGGACTGGAGCTTCAGACGGGAGACATAATTTCTCTGGTATCGTGCTAGAGAGTCTGAAAATGTAAGGCCCAGAGTTATTCCAGGGTGTCGTCTTAACAGACATCTCCTCGGTCGAATTGGCACCATCTCCCAATGTCGAATTCTGTAATGGGACTGAAGGCTCAACAGCCTCCACAGTCCTAGCCATCTCATCACTTGCGGCTTTCAACTTCTCCGCAATCTGGACAACCTCAGCCACAGCATCAGGAACGAATTGCTCTTCCGGTCCAGCATCGATCTCTTCGATGTCATCATCGTCTCCGCTGGCTTCAGAGTCCTTCCAACTCTCCAACATGCGGGTACCATGCACCCTGACCAGAGACAGTGGGCAGTAATACTCATTCCCATAGTGGCTGAGAAATTCGATACGGATGTATCGAGTCCAAATCTGAGGGTTGGTGATGAGAAAGGCTTGGATCTCTCGCGAGTTCCGAGCTTCATAGGTTCCGACATCTTTCCATTTCTCCATCTTGACCGGATATCGGTCACTGACACTAACTCTGAAAGTCCGTATCATACTAGAGAAGAACTCGTAATTGGCGAGAACCACAGTATCGATCCAAATATCTTCCTATTAGTTTATTAGCAAGTGGCCTAATGCTGCAACGAAGGAGGGCACTGACCGAAAGCTCAATAATAACAAACTTGTTCTCAACAGTACACTCGGAGAGCATATACGAATCCTTATTCTCAATCAAAACCGCCTTATTGTTCTTCGCTCCATGATGCGTCTTCAAGATCGTAGCCCCCGCATCAAACGACGCATAGTTCGCTCTCTCCTTACACGTCTTCCCAGCATCCTTACTCCGATACTGGTCCTTTCTCCCCTCTGCCTCAACCTCCTGTATATCCTGCCCCTCAGCCTCCCTCTCCTGCTCCCCACCCTTCCCATTCCCCTTCTCCTCCTTCCCTCCGCCACTCCTAAACGCCGCAAAATCCAGATCAATCTCGCCCTCTTCACCCAGCGAATCAAGATTATTCTGGAAGCTTTCCGAGTCCCTCTTCTTCCCCTCCCCGGATTTCTTCCCCCCAATATTCGCATTCGCTTGTCCAGCTTTCTCCAGAGTCTGTTTCTTCCATTCTTCAAAAGAGAGGAACGACGATTCGCTCAATTCGCCCGTCTCAAGATCCGTCGCTGTCGCACCCGCTGTCTCGTGGGCTGGGCTCGCTGCCGTTGCGTCTCCTCCTCCCGGTATAGATTCCCCTGTACTCGTACTCTGCTGCGCATCCTGACTGCTCGTTGAACTCGAAGAGGCGGTATCTCCTCCCCCCGTGGCCGTCCCATTGGCATTGCCATTGCCATTCCCTTGCCCCTCCCCCGTAAGTGTCGTCGTCGCCTCTCCGCCGCCCTCTACAGCCTTCACGGCCGTTCCATTCGCGCTACTCCATGAGCTCTTCAGACATTGCTGCGGTAGCGTATCGGTGATGTAGTTTATCGTCCTGAACTCGCATGTGCCTGTCGCAGCGGCCTTTGAACTCGTCGGTACGGTGGCCTTCGGGGCGCTCGTTATCGTGCTGGCATTTGCGTTTGCGCTCAGGAGCAGCAGCGGGAGAGTCGCTGCGATGCTGAAGATGCGGAAGTCGAAGTGCTGGCCGGACAGACGCATGCTTGCTTCGTCATTTTCTGCTCTTCTGTGCTATTCTGTATGATGCGCAAGAGGGAGAGGAAGGCCAGCCTGGCGTTTATGTAGAAGAGAGGAGAGGGTAAAGTTGGCTGGCTCGAGGATCACTGGGTCGGAACTTGACTTGGGAGTTGGCTGGCTGCAAGAAAGAATTACAATACAAGTACAAGGTTTGGTTTCTGCGCTTCACATTGGTCAATGCAACGGCAAACTGGTCAACTTGATGATTTCTGCTTGCGCGCAGCATGCATGGAGCTGCAGATGCAGGTATTGGAGGTGTTCAAGAGAAGCAGGTAATTGTTATGATAGGGTAGTTTGGTTGTTACTGTATGCAAGCCACTTGGTTGTGGCTATTTCCCTGCTTTTTTGCCTACGGGACGAAATCTCGAGGTTCTGGAAGGTCTGAAGAACATCGCTTGGCTGCATGCGGCGGGGTGAACTTGCAACCTCAAAGCAGAACAAACAATTGTTTACATTTCAGCCCATGAGTCGGATTACTGTAGATGACACAAATCAAAAGCTGATAATGTCATTGAAGAAAGCCGAAGGGTTTCACTTGATTATATATCAATGGAGTTGTTTACTTGATCTGTATGATCAGATACTTTTTCCGCGTAGGTTAATTCCACGCCTACCTAGCACGAGGCTTCAGCCGCGCTCGGGACTGGAGCAATCCATGATGTCAACGGGCACTAAGAAGCTCGAGTCTCGAGTCTAAGACAAACAACATCTCAGATTGAATTTCACCCTTGACCTCCAATCCCAAATAAACCCAAGACTCCTCCTCTACTTCCCAATCCCAATCCCTCTCCTTCAAAAACTCAATCCCTCACATACCAAACCACATCCTCCCCTTCAAATCACAAAAATGGCAACCCTCCTCCTCCGCCCCCTCATCCGACCCCAAACCCTGGGCCTCGGTCTCGGCCTCTCATTCCTAACCCACCAAACCCTCACCCAGCGTCCTTATCGAATGGACACTTCCCCCATCTCATCTGGTGGAAGTGGAAGTATCCTGTCCGGGGATTCGTATGCGCGGAATGCGAAGGTGCCGGTTGTGAGGGAGGGGAGGCTGAATGAGAGGGCTGTGAGGCAGATTAGTAGTGGGAGTATCATTGGTGAGTTTTTCAGGCTTGATTTATTTTCCTGTTTTCCTTTTTGAGGGGATGTTCACGTGGAAGAGGGGACAGAGGAGAGGGATGAGAGTTATGGATTTTGTGGATGAGACTTAGGGATCTGGCTGATGCAGTTATAGGACTATGTGCTGGATTGGCTGTTAGTACGTTCTCGAGGAGTTTGGCGCTGATATTAGGATTGTTGGTTGTGGGTGTACAGGTATGTCCATTTCATTCCCCCATCAAACCAAACCCATCACTTGTGATCCGGCGTGAAGAGGAAATGAAGAGTAACCAAGACTGATGCCACCAGTACGCCTCAAATCACGGCGTCAACATCATCCCGTACAATCGCCTACAGAAATACGTCACGAGCATCGACCTACGCTCAGCAGTGCAGGATAACGTAGCTTTCAAGATCTCGTTCGGAACCACGTTTGCATTAGCGGCTTTCATGCACTTCTAGTAGGTTGTAATTCGAGGGAGAAAAAAGGCTCAGTTGCCAGCCAGTCATGTATATTAGATACCAAAAGACAGACAGACGCTTGCTTGCTAGACCCCACATCCACTGCGACATGCTTGCATTACAATCCTCCATGTTTGTGGAGAAAATCATGATTACTGATTAAAAAGGTTGAGTCTCCCGCTCCAACCACTTCATAGCCAGAGAACCCGGCTCGAAGAAATCCTTGGTCTTGGCGTGGATGTCGGCATGGTATTCGTTAAGCCAGTGCTTCTCTCTTCTGGTGAGAAGACTCTCGTCGATGAGTTTGCGGCAGTAGGGTACCATGGTGACGTGCTCAAAGCCAAGATATGGCTTGTCGCCGAATTTGTGCTTCGTCTCTGCTTCCTTTACCATGACGATGTTCTCGATACGGATTCCGAAACTGCCATCTTCATAGTATCCAGGTTCGTTGGAAATCACATTGCCTGGTGCTAGTGGGACTTCTGAGTATTGGATTCTGGTACCGATCCCGATAGGCCCTTCGTGTACGTTTAGATATGATCCTACACCGTGACCTGTGCCATGGCGATAGTCCAATCCTTCTTCCTTTTTGAAAGTTAGTAGATTTCAATGGAGACCGTGTCTTACTTACCCAGAGAAATTGCCTCGCCAAAGTATCGAGAGCAAATCCCGTGGTTCCTTTGGGGAAAATAGCAACATCCAAAGCAATGTTGCCTTTCAGCACTAAAGTATATGCCTTTCTCTCCATTTCGGTAGGTTCTCCAAAGTGAAGAGTACGAGTGGTATCTGTGGTGCCATCGAAGTATTGAGCACCAGAATCGCAAAGGTATACAGCAGTCGGGTCGATGACTGAGCAATTTCCGCGTTCGGGTGAATAGTGGATGACAGCAGCATTGGCTCCGGTAGATGAGATCGTATCAAACGACAAACCAACGAAGTGCTTCTTTGTCGATCGTAGTTCCTCCAGCTTGTCGGCCGCCTCTACCTCATCGATTGGAGTCTTGTCAACGGTAAGTCGATGCTCCAACCAAGCGAAGTACTCTGTCAACGCAGCTCCGTCACGAACATGGCAGGCTCTCATGCCTTCCAGTTCTGTTTCGTTCTTTACAGCTTTAGCATCGCCAACAGGACTTCTGATCTCCTCAACCTTGGCTTCTCCGCCTAGAGCTCGTTTCAGAGCCCAAGAAGTCTTAGTTGACACTAAGAACTTCTTGATCTTGGCTTCGGCTTGACCCTCAACTTCTGGAGATGGTATAGATTCGCCCAGCATCTGACTGTCATCAAAAATCTTATCGTAAGGTCGAACTGACACCCCATTCTCCTGGAGGTATGTCTGGCATTCGCTGCTCAGCTTGGACGAATTGACGTACAGAGTTGCCGAGGTTGGTGTAACAGAAGCGTAGGAGAAAAAGACTGGGTTGTATGGAATATCGTTTCCTCGCATGTTGAACAGCCACGCGACCTCATCCAACATAGAAACAATGAAGCCAGAGCTCTTTTTCTTGTCCAGTTCTTTCCGAAGCTCATCTAGTTTTGTCTTCACATCCTTTCCAGCAAAATGCTGAGCAAGAAGTTTGACTGGCTCGGCAGGTAGAGCTGGACGATCGCTTCCCCAGATAAGGTCCACCAGATTCTCCTCAATTGCCATCAAAGCTTGTCCACCGCGCTTCTTGATCTTTTCGGACAGCTTCCGAGCTTCGGGAGCAGAAATGACCCTTGGATCCACGCCTACCACCTTTCCTCCTTCAGATTGCTCTGCAGACCATTCTTGCCAAGTTGGGACATCTTGTAATCCTTGCTTAAGCAGCAGCCAGTTGTCGTCGAGCTGTTTCGAAGCTTGATTGAAATATCGTCCATCCGTAGCTAATGCTGCCTTCTCGTGAGTGATGACCGCACATCCTGCCGACCCAGTGAAGCCTGTAATGTATTCCCTTCTAGCATCACAAGGTGCTATATATTCCGAGGAGTGGCTGTCTTCAGAGGGCACGACTAGACGCGGGGTAAGTGAGTGTCGAATGCTAGGAGCTCGACCACTCACATACTGTAGATGTCCACCTTGTGCTTCTTCATGAGTTCCCTCAGCCGAGCCAGGCGCTCTGTTGTGACTACCTTCTCCATTTCGATCTTCGGTTTGACGAACTTGCCCAGGTGTATTGACTTGTTCTTGGTGGGGTTTGTGCTGGCACTCGTAAGAAAGGAACTGTGCCGAATGCAGATGTGTATATTTTGGGTTCGAAACTCTGTCAGGACGAAAGGTTGCGTTCTTTTGAAGGCTGTTTGAAGAGCTCGAAAGTATCGCATTGGTTCATCAAGAATGCCCCCACGACACAAGATTGGCTGCGAAGGCGGAGTGAAGAAGGCCGGGCCTAATCTCTAGAGCTGCTCTGGTTGATAGTCAGTCTCCTCCGAACAGGTTTAAAACTGGATACAGTGTCCAACAAGGTAGTGATTTGAGTATGTATATGACAATAACATACCGAATAGCTCACCAACGCAACGAATGGCTTGCAGATGCAATGGCACAAGAGTGAAGGCGTTGCCCGGCTGGCAAAGGCACAAGGGAATTGGTTGTCCGGATAAGGCAAGGCTGACGGCTCGGGAGCGCCGCCGCCCTGGGCAGAATGATGCCTGAGTAACAAGACATCCATAGCCTCATGCCTTAGGTTCCAGGTTCCAATTACCTAGGTATACAAATTATTTCATCGACATGTTTGTTGCGTGATTGGCAAACCACAAACATGAAATTCGAAGGATCTTATTTGATTGACGTTCGGGTCAGCATTGGATGATGATATTTCATTTGCATTTCTCTGGCCTTCAGAGGTTATCGCTCGTCTTTCAGCTCACGCGAAATACATAAAACTTTCGCTTCGTTTGCTTCGTTTGCCCCCATCTCCTGACAAGCAACCCGAGATCGAGATGGAAAATGGCCATTTACCCACTTCCCTTGCGGAAGTAGAATCAGTACGTTAATAATCATCATTGGTCCCCTGTTGTCATTCCCTGTTTCATAAGGGCGGCTTATATCGGCCATAGATTTCCATTGAGAGACTTCGTGGGGGCACGCCAGCGCGCCGATTTGAACACGAAGAGCCGCGAGCGATTTGCTAACAGATTTATAGCTCATTACTCAACTTTACAGTCCCGGAGCACCAGAGAAAGTAGCCAATATCCAGGAGACTCTACAGAGACTTCAACGCTCTCCAGAAGGATGGCAGCTAGCGACCAGTCTCCTTGGTCACGGGGACGAGCAAGTGAGGTTCTTTGCGGCTCTGACCTTTACCGTCAAACTCAATACCGATGCGTAAGGATTCCTTTTCAACAGTAAATAGCCGAATCTAACAAGTTGCAGAAAATCACTAAGTGAAGGGGATGCTGAAGCGCTCCTGCAAACTCTCATCGGCTGGTTGATTCGTTGCTTGAATGGTTCCGAAAGTGCTCTCGTCGTCAGGAAGCTGTGCTCAACACTTGTGGCATACTTCCTACAATTCTCGTCTTCATGGGAACGATGCATAAAGCATCTGATGCTTTGCTTATACGCCAACGAAGCTCTTCCATATGCTGCACTAGGAGATTCTCAAGAAACAGTGGCTATGGTTGACAACATCTCCAATACTAAGAACAGCAGTCCTGTTCCGAAAGCCGTGGCTCTTTTCTGGTTTGCTGCAACGCTTGTTGAAGAGGTCGGCAAGACGGATTCTAGTTCTATGAAGCAGTTGAGTCAGACCCTCCGATCCCCACTACAGCCAAGCTGACGAAGAATAGGCACAAATTCCATCTAAGTGTGGTGCCAAATGTTGACGACATTGTGCCACTAATGTCGAAGTATATCACTGACACTTCGGCGGACATGAAAATTCGACAGGAAGCTATGAGGTGCTTTCAGGTCTGTCTCGCCGCATCCCCCAATCATCTAGTCGAGCATTCACTGACTATTTTCAGTCTTGGGTTTCGTACTCCCATCGCGCCTTTGTTGATGACGGCATCATGCTCGATCCATTACAAACTTTGACACAACCTTCCATCATGTGCCTCGGACAAGATGACCTTTACGAGATAACGATCGAGCTCCTCTCTGATGTGCTCACGAATTACTCAAAATTCCTTCGCAAAGAGGACTTCACCATTTTGCAAGCCCTCTTCAATAGCCAGTGGGCCCAAGAACGATACGAGCGGCTGGTCAAAGGTGACTTCGATTTCGACTCCCTACAATTTGGTATGTTTATGATCGCTTTTGGCGATGCTACTGTTCAAGATTTGGCTCGGAATTGCGCTACAGACTCGCAGTCGCATCAATACCTGTCTGCTCTCTGTGCTCTTCTCGGGGCCGAGGGCTATGCAGTCTACGAAGACAAAATCTATGTCCCCGCACTGGAATTCTGGAACACATTTGTTGAGACTATGGTTGATGATGTCTACAGTGCAGAGGGTGAAGAAAAGCCTTCATGGTTCCTGGCTGCTCAAGAGCATGTCAAGCAGGTCATCGAAAGATGTTGGATTAAGAGTCAGTTCCCTCCAGCTGAGGAATACAATTCCTGGGATTCTGTCGATCGGACAGGATTCAAAGACGCTCGCAGGGACTTCTCGGATCTATTGCAGCAATTTTACCTTACCACCGGTATCCCTCTACTTCAAGTGTTCATCGACCTGCTGCAGAGTTCAACCACCACGCGAAATTGGGCGGAGTTGGAGGCATCGATGTTCTGCTTGATGTGGTTTGCCGACTGCGTCTACGATACACCACAGCGCGATGACTACCTGGACAAGGTGTTCAGTCCCTCACTACTCTCCCTGATTGGAGATCCCGACCAACAAGTTCCGACTCGCGCTATGAAAAGTTTCTTGGATCTAGTTATAGCATATCCAGATTACTTTAAACATCGGCCAGCAAACCTGCCAGCAGTACTCAACATTGTCTTTGCGGCAACTGGCTCGACGGCACTAGCGAAGACAGCATCGAGGTCAATCATGAAGCTTTGTTCAGATTGTCGGACGATCCTCCTACCCGAGCTTGGTGCGTTCCTGCAACATTATGGTAATATCGCATCGAACTACTCTCTTGACGCAAGCGTCAAGGAGGCTGTCATGGAAGGAATAGCTTCCATTATACAAGGACTGGATAGTGAAGAGGCCAAGCTTGTCCCTCTTGAGCAGTTACTCGGCTACGTCCAGTCCGATGTCGAGAAATGTCTCCAGATCGCCAATGGAAGTGGTAGCGACGACCTGACAGCAGCAGATCTTGGCGTCATTTCTCTCAAATGTCTCTCCGGCATGTCTAAGGGTATCCAGGCGCCGGAAGACAAGCCTGTTGATCTTGAAAAGATAGCCGAGCCAGTATCACCGTTCTGGACGACTGGAATAGGAAGCCGTGTCCAGCAGAGGATCTACATGATGATGGACAGCGTGTTCGATGTACTGGGAAACCGAGGAGAGATCGTCGAAGAATTTTGCATGATCTTACGGCATGGTTTCAGGGAAGAAGAGCCTGGACCCTTCGTGTTACCTTCCAGGATGGCAGCCCAATTCCTGATGAAAGCGAACTCTCAAACACCAAGATTAGGCCGGTTGCTCAATACTGCAGGTTTTCTCATCACAACACATAAATCGTCTCCTGATATCCAAGAAATCCTCGAAAGCCTACTGAATTGGGTATCACAAATCCTCCAGAACCTGGGAGGTAAGTCACGCTTTTCCCCAGTCGCTTGTTCTGCTGACACATGTAGAACCTGGCAATGACCCAGAAATCGCACAAGCTAGTATAGAGTTTCTGCAGCGACTGCTTTCCAAGTTCCCAGGCGTTTTACTGGACCACCAACCTCCATCTTCTCTCGAATTCATATTCATGTTCGCCCTCAAAGCTCTCGCGGGCACCGAACCCCTTCCCAAAGCATCCTCGGCAGACTTCTGGGTAAATCCCCTTTCCTGTCTACTTCCAATCAAAACCAAAACACAAATAGCCGAACTGACTTTCCCAGGCCACATTCATCTCCCTCCCAGCACAACCCTCACCTCTCCAATCCTCCATCGAAAACGCTGTCTCACATCTCGGCCCCCTCCTCGCACAAGCTCTAATCTACAACATTGGCGGCCATGCCGCACGCAGCGAACTCGATAAATTGTCAGATCCGATCAAGAGACTCATCGTGCGCCAAGTACATGCAAAAGCTTGGTTTGAGGCTGCGCTATTCGATGCGAATTTCCCGAGTGAGAAGGTTACGCCAAAGGATAAGAGTGTGTTTTTGGCGAAGATTGTGAAGTGAGTCAGCTCTTCCCATGTCCAATCTTGTTCGTGATATTAGCAAGGGATGTCTTGTTTAATTAAGGCTAACTGGTTACAGTCTACGTGGCGCAAAGGGAACGAATCAGGTCGTTCGGGATTTCTGGCTTTTATGTAGAGGATCGAATTTTGCCTATGCGTCGTAGGCACAGACAAGAAAAGATTGCAGACTTGGCCTCGTCTCTCACAATTGAAGCGGGTTGGTACTTTTCGGTGTATAATACCTATTCCATTTGATTCTTCTCGATCCGTGAAGGAGATGGAAAAATGGCAGCAAGTACAATTAAATTCCTTTCTCTGGCGCGCCACATTGCCGTGAAAATGTACGAGTTTGAAATTAACTTGCTTATGGCCCCTTAAAGTCGAGTATACTAAGCGCTGCAAGTGCTGCGTGGTACAAATTAGCTCGTCATCTAGTCGACATCATATCGGTTCCGCTCTTTCCTTGCTTGACATGATCTTCTATCACTTCACTTTAGACTCACTTGTCCACTCACTCACTCACTCGCCTCACAAGACTCCTCCCCACTTCAACTGATGAAACTCTACCTCACTCAATCTGGGGAGGAAGTATCGAAGTTCATAAGTTGATTGACTATCTTGAAATGTTGCTTCATCGTACTGGCAACATCTCACCCGAGACATTCACCGATGCTGGCCAGTTTCTTCCCCTCGCGACTTTGTCAACTTCTTTTCGCTTCCACTGCTGTATACATAGTGTTTCCTTAGTGTTCGATATCGACGGCTTCTGGAAACCCTTCGGTCTACTTCCTTAGCAGGCTGCGGTAACGCCTTCGCTATGCATAGATGGCTCCGAAGCATAGGCTTTGACGTTGGGGGCAAGGTGTATTTATATACGTGAAAATGAGCATAGAATTCTTTTGCTACTGTTCTCAGAATGTGTTCCGAAGCCGAGTCACTCGCTGTCCCTCATATGATCCGGTGTAACGAGATGCTATTTCCGTCAGGAGCATTGGCTTTTCGTTATCTTAATTCCGCCATTTTTTATATAAGCGCTTGCGTGCGAGTGAAACTAGATCCTATTGACTATTGATACTATGTACTCGGCAAGCGTAGTGTCATAGAAATATGAGAATGTGAGTAGTGATGCAAAACGGAGAAACGATCCACGATTTGTGGAAGTGATGTCGTGGCGGGAAAAAGTTAAGCGAAGTCAACACAACAAAAACCATATAAAGTAACCAAGCCTTGAGGTCCAATCCCTTGTCGAAGGACGACTAGGTAGCCGAGAAATCATTTCAGAGATTTAATATAGCTTTTCTTGATATTTACATGGAAATCAACCAGATATGCCAATGTCATTATCCCAAGAGAAATCCCAGTGTATTCCCACTCTTACACCCAAACATCCATCCCCTGCCTCGCCGCCAGAACCTTAGTACACCACCCCAAAATCCCCAAATAATTCACATAATTCTCATTCCCAATCACGAACGGATTCTCATCCTCCGGCTTCGAATGAGCGAGCAAATCCGCATTAAAAAGCGCATGATCCGCAACATGATGATTCGAAATCAGCGTATCAACACCCCTTTCGTACGCGATACTCGCCAGTCTTCTGTGTGACAACACTTTATTAGTGCGGTCAATAGCAGACTGTGGGTTGCCTGTGCCGCCATTCAAGCCTGCCATGTGCTTCTCGGTGCCGTTCTTGAGGGTGAGTGGGAAGATCAGTGAGAGTGTGCCGGGTGTGTGGCCTGGGGTAAGGACAGTCTCGAATGACACATTTCCGACTGTCAGGATCTGGCCATCTGCCAAAGTTGCATCCCTGCTCGGAGGATATGATGTTGAGTTGAGAGGAACATCGTAGGTAGACATCTCTTGCCAAGCGACATCAGAGGCGTATATCGTGGAATTGTAGGTGTCCTTGAGATACTTGGCTCCTCCATAGTGATCCAGATGTTCGTGTGTGATGATGACATGTTTGATGTCGCTCCCAGTGAAGCCGAATTTCTCGAGGGCTGGGATCATAATCGCTTGTATCTCCTCAGAAGAGTCCAGAGCATCGATAACGACTAGCCCATCGCCTGTGTCATATGCCCAAGCTGATACGAAGGATTGCCCGACAAAGTAGAACTTGTCGAATGGCGAGAAAGGCGTCACGAACCCGGCCGGCTGAGAAAAAAGACTTGGGTAGACTTGTTGTGTGATACACTGATCTTGGAAGTATTGATGGATCCTCCAGTCTGTACTCAAGTTCGCGGCTTGTGCGAGGAAGTCGGTTACATTTTGTTGTTGCTGCAGGGGGAACAAAGTGGTGTTGAAGAAGCCGGACAGAGGGGTTGGTGCGGCTGGTATTGCAGCGAGGGTTGTAGTGGGGTTAGCTGTGAGATCGCCAACTGGTGGAGAGGGTGCTGCGGCGCTCGGTGAGGAGGATTCTCGACGGTGGTATTGGTGAGAAGGGTGGCAGGCAGTCACGGATGTGGCGCCAACCGTGATCAAGAACTCAGTAAAGAGGCGCATGGTGGTGAAACTTCGATTGAAAGAGAGAAAGACTCAGAAGCTGTGTGCTCGCCAATGACATGGATCGAAATGTGTAAGTGCCTCTCTTTATGCACCTTAGAGCTTCCCCTGGAAGTCACATCGGAACCGGAATGGATGGTTCGGAATGCACCATTTTGTAGATTGCTAATTCCGTCGGAATCGATTGGAACTCTAAATCAGTTACAGGGATATACGAATCATGGTCGATCATTTCTCCAGGTATATTGGTTCTACGAAACTCATTCCCGAATCATTTATGCTTCGTAAGAATGATGCTTTATGAAGGACAACTTTGCCATCGGGCATTGTGCCTTGTTGGGATTTCCATAAAGTTTACCGTGTCTCGTAATTAGAGTTCCTTGTGCACAGTACAGGGTTGAAGCCCCGAGAGCGTCGCTCAATATCATCTGAAAAGTGTCTGTCTACGATTTTATTTGGGGTGTTCACTGGCTTCATTAGAGTCTGTGTACCTCAAAGCTTCAGAGACATAAAAGTTGATCCTGATTGAGAGGATCTGAATTGCGACTGATTAACTTCATAAAAACTGATAAATATGGCCGCAGAGTCTCTTGCAAGTTGCATTGCAATGCAAATCGAGCTTATCCTCATAAAATACACGACAACCCTACTGCCGAACAGCAATCGACGTATCGCATCAAAAGATCCCATTTTTGTTCCTATCCTATGACCTATCCTATGACCAGGTTTAAGCCCAGGTAAGATGCTGGAAGTCCCAATTTGTCTGTGCTGAAAAGCCTATCATGGTCTCCACCGCCACTCCGGGTGCTTCCATTCCAAGTCAACAATCTCCTTTTGGCTCAATCCCGCAAGTTCTTCCCTGGCACCAGGTGCCCGCTTCTCACGCTTTTTGTTGTCGTATTTCATCCAAAAAAATGTCGCAACAGCAAGTAGCGTCCAGAGAATGGCACAAGTGAGGTTTATGCCATTACCAATGCGGTATTTAGGCGCATCAGTAGGAAGGAAGGTCCATGTCGCAATGAGACCGCCGATGTTGCCAAACATGACTAAATCGCTTATCAGCCTTTGCTCCATGTTTTATTTGGAAAGAAAAAGTAAAGTGCATACCGTTGGTCCCAATTGCAATGCTTCTCGCCGAGTCACTCAATACATTCGCACTGACCTGCGCGTTGCACATTGCACCAAGTGTAAATGCGGTACTCGCAGTCAAGAATATCGCTCCATAGCGGATGTTCGCATCCATTGTGGCGAGCAAAATCGAGAATCCTGCAATCGCTGTTGGACCAGTGATAGCAAGAAACCATTGGCGATGATCGAAGCGCCAACTCAGAGTCGGTATCAAGAGCACGAAGAAAGCGCCCACGATATATGGTGGCACAGTCAGGAGTTGTTGCTGAACGGTAGTACGGCCTGGATAGATGGTCCGAATTATGGTTGGCAGGAAGAAAGAGATAGAGAGTACTGTGATGTTGTTGAGAAAGAACACCGACGCCGTAGCGAGTGTAATGGGGTTCGTGAAGCCACGCTTCAGCTTCTTGCCATCGATCTTGTCGAGTAATACAGCTTGTGCCAGACGTTCCGACTTGACGCGATTTATAGCAAGCTCTTTCTCTTCCTCCGAGAGCCAGCGAGCGGTGTCAGGCCGGTCCGTAACGGTAACAAGGGCAATGAGGGAAACAACAATGGTGATGAGGCCTTCAATAGCGAAGATCCTGTTTGCGTTGTTAGCAACTTTCAGAATAATTATATGAAACATTTTGGCGCACATTTCCCATCTGTGAAGCGATCCAAAATTTGACAGCTTCAGAATGCCAGAAGCTAGAAGACCACCAAAAGCACCTGACAGAGGTGCCATTGTCATATAAAGTCCGAGTCTGAATGCCAATTCTGAACGTCGATACCAGCGTGAGAGGTAGTAGGCAATGCCTGGCATGAGGCCTGCTTCGAAAATACCGAGAAGAAATCTAACAGCACATGCCTGAGCTCGCGTGCGGACGAAAGCTGTCGCAATTGAGACGATTCCGAAGCCGAGTGTGGTCAGTGGTAGAAACCAACCAGGTCCTAAGAATTAGTCAGTATTTTGTTTTCAAGATCTGTCAGTTCATCGAGAGTCAGACACCGTACGTACCGATCAGCTTGCAGCAGACTGTTGCCGGAATTTCGAAAAGAATGTACGAAATATAGAAGATCGACAGCACGGTATTGTAGTCATATCCTTCAAGCTTCAGGTCCTGCTCGAATCCAGCTAAACGGGCGTTGCCTGTAACTCGATTAGATTTGTTGACTTTTGAGGGTACCAGGCTCGCTCACCAATGTTCGCACGATCAATGAAGCACATAAGATAGAGCAAAGCTACTGTCGGCACGATGTAAAGATCAATCTTTGTGCGTAACTTTCTCTCAGCTTGACGAGTTGCTTCATCCAAGCTTGTAGCGCTGCCCTGGGACAGGGCAACATTCTCAATAATTTCAGCAGAAGCCTTGAAGTCCATTGTGAATGGAAAGTAAGAGCAGTAAGCCAGGAATCAAAAGTCGAAATGACTGATTGCGCAGGGAGCTCTGTCTGGGGTATATATATATGCATGTCACATTTCTAAAAGACCCCATGGAGTACTGGGGTCTGAAGCCACAATGCGGAGTGTGGACAGCTTAGCAATGAGAACAGCCCAATCCGACCAAGACCTCATCCATGTGCCGCGTAATAAAACCGAGCCAAGACTCTAGCAATGCAATGCAAGAAGGTTTCGGAAACACCTAGCTCAATTCTGACATCTGGCCGAGAGTTTAAAGAGAGGCTTTCCGATTCCAATTCCGCTTCCGATCACGTGCTCTAAGACCTCTCCAGACTTACTGCCTACTAACCCCCATTATTGCCTCCAAACCACCAGGTTCTTCCTGATATCATTCCGACCCATACATCTTATTGTTCCAAGGCTATAAGTGTGTCTGGAAATCCAAAGTAGCGACACAAATTTCGCGCATCTACATATCTTGACTCGCGATAAAGACTCACATCCACATCATGTCTCCTACTGCTATTACCGCCGACGCACCGGTCGCATCCGACTGCTCTATCACGCAGTCCAATCCGATCGCCACTCGAAAGCATTTGCAACCTGAATACAAATCTGGAGATCCATCACTCGCATATGTAGACGAAGAAGCCGAAAACCCACCAACATTTTCAGATCCCTACGAAGAACGCGCATACTTGAAACACCGTCTTGCCATCGCGTTCAGAGTGTTTGCACAATTCGGACTTGCTGAAGGTGTTGCTGGGCATATCACTCTTCGAGATCCTGTTGACCCAAACAGCTTTTGGGTGAATCCATTTGGCACACATTTCAGTCTTATTCGGGATGAGGATTTGATCCGCGTTGATCATGACGGGAAAGTCGTGGAAGGTGGAAAGAATAAGAGGTTGAATTATGGTAAGCATTATGCTACATTTCAAGTCTGGTATTTGAGGAAGGTTGCTAATAAGACTCAGCCGCATATGCGATTCACGCAGAAATCCATAAAGCCCGACCTGATGTCCTCTGTGCCGCCCACTCGCACAGTCTATACGGCCGAGCCATGTGTGCCACCGGTCGGTCTCTCGATATGTTGACACAGGACTTCTGCGTCTTCTACAAAGACCATGTTCTATATTCAAGCTTTGCTGGCTTGGTACTAGCGCCTGAGGAGGGTAAGGCTATCTCGAAATGTCTTGGAAACAAAAAGGCGGCTCTGTTGGGAAATCATGGAATATTGACTGTTGGTCCGACTATTGAGGCAACTGTTGCATGGTTTGTCTTGTTCGAAAAATGCTGTCAAA
This sequence comes from Cadophora luteo-olivacea, assembly GCA_026120085.1. Classification (NCBI taxonomy): domain Eukaryota; kingdom Fungi; phylum Ascomycota; class Leotiomycetes; order Helotiales; family Ploettnerulaceae; genus Cadophora; species Cadophora luteo-olivacea. Next base: position 86,460 of record JALRMC010000040.1, on the reverse strand, counting down.
TTCAACTGATTGCCGACGCGGCAGCGTCGGGACGGGGTGTACCGCTCGTGACTATCGGAGAAGAGGAAGCAAAGGTGACTTGGGAGGCTGTTGGTACGAAGGGAAATGGGTATTTTCAAGGGTTGCCATTATTTCAGGTAGCGGAGCGTGAGTTTGGTGAGCGGTCTTTACTAGGTCGAGGGACAACTGCAGCATAGATTGTCTGCGTACTCAATGAGGCGATAAGAAGGCAGCTTCTAACCTTGCTCAATGAATTTTTGTCGTCTATATTTTGGGCCATGGTGCCCATCATTACCACATTGTCGCAATTATAATGCACTCGTAGGTGGTTGACGTAGGGATTCTAGGTTCTTCTGACTCATCCTTACACCAGTAATCTCATCTCACTTCGACACTCCCCGGAATAGATCCGCACAGAAGTTGTCAAATATGCGATGTTGTTGTTCCGCCTCCTCAAGAGGTCCCAAAGCGGAAGAATAGCCGAGGCGAGTTGAGCTAGGGCCAGCTCCAGGACCCCGCTTCCAGGCTGTTGGGTTTCTTCGACGACACATGCTGCATGTCTTCTCGAAGACATTCACCTATCAGTACTATCGCTATGGAGGAACAATCAAGTCATAGTCCAGATGTCTCTAATCATGAGACAAAGCGTCCTGCGGAGAGAGTCACGGAAACGAACCGCAAGCGTGCAAAATATGCCTCTGCTGCATGGTAATCTCGGCCCTAAAAGCTTAAGAGCAGTGGCTAATCAAGACCAGCAATGAATGCAAAAGGTGTAAAGTGAAGTGTGTCCGAGTCAAGGATGGCGAAAATTGCCAGCGTTGCGCAGCCATGCACACTATATGCGTTATACAAAACGCTGTGCAGAAGACAAAAGATCGCCCAAGAGAGAAGCAGGAGGTCTCTAGTGATAGGTGGGTAGGCCTCAAACATTGATGTCAGCTAGTCATTAACCATATTTAGACGCTTTGAACAGCTAAGTGATGAGATAGCAACACTCCGTCGACAGCTGAATGCGCTCACCGCAACCGTGGAGTCTCGTATGGCACCATCTCCAGCTGGATGGTCTGTTTCCGACTCCACAGGTCGAACGCAGGGGAGAACTCCCCTGCCGCGAAGTGGGCAACCAAGAGAGCCTCAATTCGTCGGGCCAACACGATCTGCTTTCAGCTTCAACATTGCTCAGACGGCGCTCAATAATATGGGTATCTCGACCGATCAAAACATGTCCGCTGGGCAGTCGTCTAATACCCCGTCGCGAGAGCAAACCCCAGGACCAATACCGGAACCAATAACATCAACGATCGATTCTTCATCCGACTGTCTCTTGAGCTTTTCTGAGGCAGAGATTGCGCGACTCATCGGAGTTTATCAAGATGAAGTGATCAGCTGCCACCCAATCATTGACACTGAAGTGTTGGCGTCTGAAGTACCGCATATATTAGAGCTGGCCAGAAATTCAAACTGCTTGAAGCACATCAGCCCAGAAATCGATAGCAGAGATACACACATGCTAAAAATAGTCGTAGCTACAGCTATTACTACCGAGCCCCAAGGGAAGACCGATCTCTGTACTAGATTGATCGCTGCCGTAGAGCAAAATGTCGGGATTATATCCAGCACATCTGAAGTCGAGCTAAAAGACATCCAAATCATGGCTATGCTAGTATGTCCCAATCCAGCCCCTATTTCCTCATCCCCATGTCGAGTGTGAGAAGATGCACTAACTGATTCCAGAGCATCTACTTCTGCCACATCGAAGAAGAGCTCTTCTCCTGGCGTTCAATCGGCCGCGCCGCCCGCCACTGTCTCGAAATGGGTCTCCACCGTAAACAAAGCCTCCTCACGCACTTCCAAGACCCCAATACCCGCGCCTTCGCCGTGCAAGTGTTCTGGGTTGTCTACGAGCTCGACCGCCGCTGGAGTTTTGGCACCAGTCTCTCTTTCGCCCTCGACGACCGCGACATCGATGCCGAGTTACCTGAACCCGATGGCGAACATCCGTATTTCAAGTGTATGGTGACATATGCGAGATTATGCTCTAGAGTATGGGAGGCGCTGCCGCCCTATGGGAGTCCCTTGCAGTGGATACCCAAGGAGAAGGAGGATTATTTGGGCTTCCTGACGCAAAATTGGTTATCGTCTATACCGGAAGAGATTCAATTTCGACATCCTCGTCTTGGAGGTGCGCCGGAACCTCAGCCGAGGATACTGCATCGTTTGAGGACGTTGTGTTACTTGCGTGGAAATTACATACGTCTCTTGATCCATCGACATCATGTTCTCAATCCCGACAATGTGAAAGCGGATATGCAGAGTGCACGTCTAGTTGTCGATATTGCTAAGGACAGTATCGAAGTGCTGGTACACTTCAACCGAACGAGCGATATATATGTGCGGCAGCAAGCAATCTATCACTTCTATCTACTCAACGCTCTGGCTATTATGCTTCTCGCTGTCTGCCATGCCCCAAGTACATTTGTGGAGACGTGTAGAGACTCGTTTGGGGATGCGGTGGAGCTTGTGAAGGGCTTCTCTAGACACAGCTCGGCCAGTCGAAGGCTGTGGAAGAGTATCCGTGGGCTTTTGCCCATCGTCAAGTCGCTCAGCGGAGGAGAACATGGGGCCTCTGCGAAGGCGAATGGCGGTGGGCCAAGGATCGCGACTCAAAGACCCGCGATACAGAACAACTACTTGCCACGAACTGGAGAGACTGGCAGCGAGGCCAACAATCTTTGGCAGGACGGCCCGACCTATGCTGCTTCTATGCCAGACGTGTTTGACATGAGCAACGACCTTATGGATCTGTACAATGCTTTTGGCTCTCATGATACCGCCCAGCGAATACAATCAGATTCTGTGGCGACCGATTGGAGCGGCCCTGGATGGGAGGTGGACGAGATTTCGGGCCACTTGTGGGGTCTCATTTAAGAGACCATTGCTATTCGCGAGAGATGACAAGGACTGAAATCAATTGAATGAATCTCTTCATTGCAACTCCGGAGTTTCATATTTGTATATATGCTAAAGACCAAACGATGTGAATCCCGGGAACCCTCCACTAAATGCACGACTTTTGGTATCTCCCTAACGCCGACCTACCATCCCACCATCCCACCGTTCAATCAACAAAGCAGCTTATGCAACATCTAAGCCCATGACTCAACTCCCTTCAACACACATCCCTCGCCGTCTCTCTTTACCAGCTGGCCAATGGTATACACCTTCTCACCCGCAGCTTCCAGCTCCTTGACGACAGTAGCCGCGTTCTCCTTGGACACTACAGCAACCATGCCAACACCGGTGTTGAACGTCCGTCCCATCTCAGCCGCCGAGACATTACCTTCCTGCTTCAACCATTTGAAAACAGCTGGTAACTCCCACTTCGAGACATCGACTTCAGCTGCAAGGTGATTTGGAAGCATACGCGGGATGTTCTCGGTCAAGCCACCGCCTGTGATATGCGAGAGACCTTTGAGGAGGCGCTTCTTGATAACATCCAGGAGTGGGAGGACATAAATGCGTGTTGGGGTCAGCATGCTGAGACCTGCTGACATGGAAGGATCCCAAGGTGCGGGCTCGTCATAGGAAAGACTCGCCCTGGTGACGATCTTGCGGATGAGAGAGAAGCCGTTGGAGTGTAGACCGTTGGAAGCCAGACCAAGGAGAATGTCGCCTTCGATCATGTCCTGCTTCAATGGCAGGGAAAGTTCCTTACGCATGGTTCCGATGGCGGCACCTGCAGCGTCGTAGTCCTCCTCTTTGTACATACCAGGCATCTCAGCAGTCTCTCCACCCACAAGAGCACAATTCGATTGTCTGCAGCCCTTTGCTACGCCTTCAACGAAAGCAGCGGCATGCTCAGGGTTGAGCTTGCTGCAGCCATAGTAGTCGAGGAACATCAAGGGCTCGGCCCCTTGGACTACGAGATCGTTGACGTTCATAGCAACAAGATCGATACCAACAGTGTCGTGCTTGTGCATAGCTTGGGCGATCATGAGCTTGGTTCCCACTCCGTCGATCGCTCCAACCAGGACTGGAGAACCAGCATATCCTGCTTTGTCCAAATCGACCTCGCCACCGAATCCTCCAATCTCGGCATCTGCTCCTGGTCTCTTGGTAGATGCAACGGCCTCAAATAGTGTCAGACTCAATTCAAGACAAAAATGGAATTTGACTTACAGCCTTGATTCGCTCCACAAACTGATTACCACCTTCTATGCTGACCCCAGCCGAAGCATATGTCAATGCCTCTCTGGTAGCAGCTGTTGGTTTGAAAGCCCGGTGAGCAATGTCCTTTCGGTAAAACATCTTGTCGAATTTGATTGAATCCACACCTGTATTTATCAGCAATGTTCATCATGATTTCGGACATTCAGTGATTTTCAATGTCGAGCATGTGAAATGATAATGGCATAAAGCATTACTCACCAGTGTAGGCATTCTTAACAGCCTGTTCTAAGCTCTCTGCCACCGCTTGAGCAGCAATGACTCTTCCGCCAGAGCTCTGAAGCTGGCCATCCTTGATGGTAGTACCGGCATGGAAGATATTGGTGTCGGCAGGTGGGTTACCAACTGTCATTGGAGTGCCCTTCGCGTATGATCCTGGATATCCACCAGCCGCAACCACAACTGTCGCACTGAATTTGTCGTCAACCTTTACATCTATAGCGTCCAAGTCCCCGTCTACACAAGCGATCATAATTTCTGCAAGGTCGGTATCCTTGCTCATCAAAGGCAACAAAGTCTGGGTTTCGGGGTCCCCGAATCGTACGTTGTATTCCAACACTTTCGGTCCATTCTTGGTGATCATGAGACCAGTGAACAGTGTTCCGACGAACTTGAATCGTTCCTTTCGCATGCCGTCGATCGTGGGTTGTAGAATGGTCTTTTCAACCTCCGCGATCAACTCTTTAGATGCGAGTTTGGTCGGGGCGTAACATCCCATTCCACCTGTGTTTGGGCCTTGATCTCCATCAAATATTCTCTTGTGATCCTGAGCGGGAGGAAGTGATCGAATAGTGTGCCCATCGCTGAAACTCAAAATACTGAGCTCATCTCCCTCTAAAAATTCCTCAATGACCACCTCGTCTCCGGCAGACCCAAATTCCTTGTCCAACATGATTTCCTTCAGGGCGGCTTGTGCTTCCTCCTTGGTTGCGGGAATTATGACACCTTTTCCAGCAGCCAAACCGCTTGCCTTCAGCACAACATTATGATCGATGCTCTCGAGGTATTTCTTTGCAGATTCGTAATCGGAGAAGTTCTCATACGCGGCCGTTGCAATGTTGTGTCGTTTCATGAAATCCTTCGAGAATGTCTTGCTTCCCTCCATTCGTGCCGCAAGTTTTGATGGGCCATAGCATCGGATGCCAGCATCACGGAAATATCCCTCGATTCCATCTACCAATGGAGCTTCTGGTCCTGGAACCACGAGATTGATGCCATTCTTTTGCGCGTAAGCGACGAGACCTGGATAATCATCTGCCTTTACACTGGTTTCGTTCTTGGTCTTCGGGCAGGTCGCAGTGCCTCCATTCCCAGGGACCTGTACCACAATCAACAATTGTTTCGGCGTTTGTTATGGTTTGACTTGCAGCAGTGATGGACTCAACGCGAGGAGACTGGCTCAATTTCCAGGCAAGAGCGTGCTCACGGCCACCATTGCCCACCAGCAGAATGCGGATGGGTTCCATTCTTGATTTCCTCGTCAATGTCGATTTCGTGGTGAGAAATTGGAGGAGGATTAAAGTGATAAATTCCCCTCCAGAAAATAAAATTTTGGCCGGACGCGGGGCATTGGAGGGGTCAGTACCACATATTGCGCTAACCGTATTGGGAATAGAGAACTCGACCTGAAGCAACAAGACACATATTGACCTACCCACTACATACTTGATCTTCACCAGATCTCGGGTTCGATACAAGCATCATACTCGGCCATAGGGCAGATGAGGTATTTTGTTTTTCGAGAATTGTTCTGCAGGCTTTACAGATATACTTTTACACCCCGAATGGCATTCGCAATGAAGGTAATCAGGCATGCATGTTAAGGCAAGCTGCCAGCCTAGCCGCCAGCCAACAGGATGCCTGCTTACTCGAATCCGTGGTGGCGATCACCCAAGGTATTCTGCTTGTTGCCTTACCTCCATACTCTTCTTTCCCTTATTACTCCGTACTTCGTCAATCTGTTGCGCGGTTTTTACACGTTTTTTCTGGTCCTTTCCAGTCTTGTTCTCAATATGTTCTGAAACCTTATGCTTGTTTGTCTGAACGCAATCTTATTATCATTTCCAATATTAAGTCGCGAGAGACCTTGCAGCCAACCCGGCATTCGAGGCGTGTACATGCCGTCGACTTTCCAAGGCCTCTTCTTTCACAGCAGTGACTTGTAAGGGAAATTCATGGTAGCCTCATCATGAGTCCGCCGCCCAGTGGCTCTTCGGGATCTTTCGAGATCATGCCCTACGACCCTTCGCTAGAAGACAAGCTGCGTTTGCATACTCCGAAGAACGCTACCGCGCAAGAGAACACACTCACTTGCCAAGAGTTCCACGTACAGGAGGATCAACCAAATGCCTTGTGCTCAGAATGTCTATCTGTCGATTTTCAAGCGTGGTCTGTGAAGGAATTCGGGTCCTTGCTATTCTCGCGGAATCTGGACTTTGTGTTGAACATTCGACATTCGCTATCTCAGCTACTGGAATCGTCCTGTCCTCTGTGCCAGCTCCTCGGCACTATTGCGTCCTCCTCTGCCTCGCCTACTGATGAATACATCGAGAACCTACAGCTGTTAGCTATTCGTGCTGATTGGCTATTCGCAAGACTGGACTTGAGACCATTCTTTGCTACTATTGCATTCATCCTCCTATCGGATGACACGAGTTCGGCCCTGTATCTGCCAGACAGCCAGTGTGCTTTAGGGCTTATTGACCTGAGGCAGCCTGCCCATTCGTCACTGTCGACCTTTGGAGTGCGAAAACTCAATCAGAAGAAATTCGACGTTGAAGTCACAGGCCACTGGATAGATACATGTCGGCTGAATCACACGGTACATTGCAACCCGACAGAGCTGGTCGGAATACCCTCTTTCCGGGTGATAGATTGCCTGACCCAGACAGTCATACAAGCCCCACATGGCTGTCAATATGTTGCACTCTCGTATGTCTGGGGCGAAAGCCACTATGCGGACGAAGGAACCGAGCCCGGAGGTCCTCGTCTCCAGACCGCTCCTAAGGTCATCACTGATAGTGTCAAGGTCGTCAAGCTACTTGGCTTTCGATACCTTTGGGTTGACCGGTATTGCATCGACCAATCAGATGTGGACGACAAGCATCATCAAATTTGCCGTATGGATGTCATATACGCCAGTGCCCAATTGACCATCATCGCAGCTACTAGTGATGATCCTGATGACGGACTTGCTGGCGTTGGAGACACACCCCGAAATTCCCAGCCAGCGTGCCAGGTGGGGGATCATGAGCTTGTATCTCCTTTAATCACTGCCTCTTCCTCGTTAGCTTCGACGGCATGGATGTCACGAGGCTGGACTTACCAAGAAGGGCTTCTCTCGAAAAGACGGTTGATATTTACCAAGGACCAAGTATATTTCGAGTGCAATGGTATGCACTGTGCTGAAGTAGTTCACCTTCCGCTGCAAGCAATGCATGACACAACGACCGGAAAGTTCAAAGCCAAGGTGCCCCCTGGTGCATTTGCGCAGAAGTCTATCGGAGACAACCCATGGAGCGTTATGAAATACGTGTCCGAATTCACAAAGCGGAAGCTATCTCATCAGTCTGATGCCCTCAATGCTATCCAAGGTGTCTTCCGCGCTTTTGAAAAGGGACAGTATCCACTTTATCAATTGATGGGCGTTCCAATCATGCCAAGTCATGCGATTCCGATACCCCGGTCCCCAGAGGATGGATTCATGATGGGACTATTGTGGAATTATAAGTATCCTAACTCGGAGGGGTGTCACCGCAGGCAAGAGTTTCCCTCCTGGTCCTGGGCACGATGGAGCGCACAGACGGAAGATTCGCTCGTCTTCAAAGCCAGTGCAAACATAAGCAGATTTCAAGTTCAAATATCTGCAGAGACGTCTGATGGGGACTTGGTCTCCTTTCCTCAAGAGCACTCTTCAATCCCAGCATTTGTGTCCCGGGTCCAGAACGCGAAGTATATCCACGTCACAGCAAGGACTGCGACCTGCGAAATAGTTCGCCGAAGTTCGTACCTGGGCGAATACAGCGTGGCGCGCGACTCTTCATACGGAGCATTGGTCACGAGCGGTATCTGGTCCATCTGCCTGGAATTTGTCCCAAGTGATGACAATCTGGGAGTCGGCAACTCTTCGAATGGTCCTCTCCAAGGCAAAAGGTTTACCGCTATCATCTTTGCGCCGGATACAAATCCCGAGAATCTGGACTGGCAGGTATCAGCCATCATAGTTGCGGAAAAGGGCGGGTATGCTGAGAGGATGGGCATTTGTTTGGAGGCCAAGAAGGCTGACTTGCGAGGCGTAGCGAAGGCCAGGATGGTTTCAAATTTTGGAGATCGTCAGCAATTTGGCTGGCCTCGACATAGTACTACGGACAAGCTGCAGAACAAGCAGGCGTTCAAAGAGTGGTATGGAGAGCTGCCAATTAGGACTATCCGGTGGGGATGACTGTTCCTTGCTGTGCATATGAGTGAGGAAGATCTGATCAACAAAGACCAGGCTAAGAAATAATATGCCCGCGCGGTTGATGAGTGTCTTTAAGTGTCTTACATGCCATCCGTATGCTACTACAGAACAGTAAACTGTGGTATGTCCTACCCATCTTACACTATGGATTTGCTCTCACAAAGCCATGTCTAAGCCAAAGCACAGTGCATCCATCCAACCTTCCTTGAACGCCATATTCCGAGAGCAAAATAGAACACTTCCTTGTCCGAAACCCTTATAAACCCCGACTCGATCGTAGCAAATTCTCAACCTCGTCCTTCACCCACTCAACCCAGTCCACCCCAAGCACCCCGAATTCTCCTTGCAAGTTGAATGTCCTTTTGCATAATAGTAACTCTCTTTGCGTGAATCGCACTGTTGCACGTCAGTCCCATGATCTCAATCGTCATTCATCCTCGCGCAACCTCCCACACTTCAACCAGCAGCACCTCCCCCAACCCCCAATTCGCAGAAACCGAAAACGCGCAAATCGAAAAACGTACCATAAGTTCGTGTCCTCAAATAAATGCACCAAAAAAGCCTCGCTCGCCTCCTGCAATGCCTGTATAGCCTGCGACTGCCAGCGCATACCGAGTCCAGCTGGTCGTAAACCAAGAGCAATTTCGCGGACCTGTTCAATCAGTTTCCACTTTCTTGTATACAATCATGGTAAGCTTACAAGTCTCGAGAACGGCAACTTGAGCATCAATAAGTCCGTCGACTTCTGATATTTCCTGATCTCAAGTAGCGCCTTGGTTCCTGGCTTGTAGCGACGCTTCTTGCGCAAAGGTAGAGGATCTCCTGCTATATTTCCCAACGCAAAATCAGCTCTCTTGTCCATTCCATTTCCAATTGATACAATGCGCGATGGTGTGAGCGGGTATCACGTACGCTCTACGCCGGAACTGACGCGCTTTCCAGCTCTCTTGGGTCCCATGCTGGGTGTTGATTTTCCTGCTCCTGCACCTGATGGCCGTCCTCTCTTGCGCGCTGAACCGGGTGTTGATGCGTCTGCGGCTCCCAGGCGCATGCGCTGCTTCGTGGACATCGTGGAGGTGAAGGGTGGTTGCGGCGGAATGTGAGGGTGTATGAAACTGAATGCGGTTCTGGAATGTCGAGGCGGGGAAAATGAGGTGGTTGGGTTGAGGACTCGGGATGCGCTATGCGCGTTGACGCGCTCGCGTTGGAAGATTCTGTATGCGCTTGATAATAGAAAGTAGTTGCACGGTATAGAAGAATAGGAATTGGTGTAGTCCAGTGATCAATTGAGAAGATATGTGGAGCACGGAAGCGTGAGGGCACGACCTATGGCGATGTGCAGATTTCACAAATGGTGGTTTGGTTTGTTTACTTGAACTCGCAGGGGTAGTGGTTGTACAACAAACCGGTTGATGTGGCTGGAGCTGTGGCGCAACACTAGGACGACCGCGGTACGAAACGGCATGATGCAAAGTGCCTTTCAAGTATCTGACACCAACTATGGAATTAATTCAAAATGGTCTCTGCTTTCTGTTCCTTTATTCGAAAATTCAATCAGCTCTATATAGTTCTTTACCGTCGAGATTTCCTATTATCAAATTTTCAGACTTTGACATGTCCATAACGTGCTACAATTCTCATCATGGCATCTTGGATGTCTGCAAAGACACCTCTCGATGTAGGATCTGAATACACAACAGTGGATGGGGATTTGATTGAGGGTTCACCTCAAAAGAAGTCGAGACGAATACTAAAGGCTCCTAACTTTGCGTAATTTCGAATGTCTCCTGTTCAATGTCGGCGTCCGCTGACAGACTACACAGAACCCCGGCGGCGATGGTGACATTCTACATCGGAGAAGAGGATAAGGAGGAGGAATTCCTAGTCCATAAGGGTCTGGTTCAAGAACTCCAGGCTTTCATTGTCAATGTCTGACACCTAGCATAGAATTTGTATGCGCATATTCCCCAATACTGAAATCAGCATTCAACAGCAACTTCATTGAAGGCCAGGATCAAACTTATCGCCTAGACGATGTTCCCACGATGCATTTCGGATGCTTGTCAAATGGTTCTACACCCAACAGATTGAGGCGTTTGACTTTGCCGATATCGACCATCAAAGTTCAGATTGGGAAAACCGAGGATCCCTTGCCGAGGAACACAACTTGAACCTGGTACATCTATGGATCTTGGCCGACAAGCTACTTATTCCAAGGCTGCAGAACATGGCCGTCGTCGAGATACAAGCTTGTAGACAAAGAAACGGATTCGCGACAACTAAATGGTTTCGGCTTGTTTATGAGCACACGAGCGTAGACAATCCTCTGCGGCATCTGGTCGTCGACTCCTGCTTGTATGAGTATGATTTTCGAAGCGAGGTGGGCTCTCACGTCGTGGACCAGTGACCAGATGATTTTCCGCCACAACTGCTGCTCGATATATTCAAAGAGGTTACTGGTGCGATAAGAACGGCAGTCGAGCCCACCCCTGGTGGCTCGGATCTTCCATTTCCACAGTATATTTGCGAGAGGACATGGAGAAGCCACCTTGTAGAAGAATAACCCCTCTGGAAGCGAACCTTTAAACTCGAGAACACAGTCTGGCACAAGGCTGTTGGCTCACCTAGTAATCTGGAAAAAGTGCTTAGGGGATCGGCTACAGGTCAACAGACAGTTCGCTCGCTTCGTCTGCCTTGGCATGTCTACTGTCACGGCCTCGCAATCCTGAACGCATCGCATCAGCTTCGGTGTTAAGCTGGACACCACTTTTCAGCGAAAGTTCATAAACATCTGCCCGAGTGGGACCTCCAGGATCTAAATGGTCAAGGGCGATAGAAGGAAGCTGAATGACAGGGTCGAGCGATATCAAGAAAGTCCCGGATATCAATAGATCCAAGCGTCGTTGGAGTCCGTCATTAAGTTTACCTACACATGCTGGACTACTCTTCTTAAGGACACTCTTGGGCATGAAATTGGCAGTCTGGCATGTTGTGAAGCCGGTCAGCAGCGACGATGCAAACGAGAAAGGATGGCAATGTCCAGGCCGCCATCTCAGCGATCAAAACGAACCAGACGAAGGAATGGCCGATCAGGAGGCGGGAAGTGAGGATCAGAGTGATGCAGGAGATGCGCTGGATGAGGACTCGTGCGAAGAGGGTGATGAATGTGGATATGGAGACAATGTAAACGATGAGGCCGACGGGAGAGGGTAAAGATACTCCTGTCCAGCACAGCACCATTATAAAGAATTACCACGGAGACGAGGAGCGCCATTGTAACAGCGCATGGCAGGCAACGCATAGACTGGGATCTCATACTAACTAACTCATGCTGGCTGTTACTGCTTCTCGGTGTTGCGAGACAGTCACAATATCTTGCTGGATGTGCCTATGAGCTTATTGCTGTTTCGGCTTGTGATCATATTATTTCCCACCCATTCTCAGCATTTCTCCAGGGGCCCAATAGACTCTTTTGAGAAATTCAATCAGGTACCAGAGTCGGAAGAAAGTCCGATTGTATTTTATCGCCGGAAGGTAGGAGGAACAACCTAAAGTGGAAGAGGGGCAGCGTCACGTGGCAACTGCGGCCGACGCGTAAATCTCGCGACGTCCTACGGTTTCAACATCGAAGCAACCTGAACTTAGAGCCAGATCTCTGACCCACAAAAACTCTGGATCGATTTGCTCGCGATTGCGCCGCTGAAATTGGCCTTTCTTGTCTTGGATAGAGCTCTAAGTCCATTGAGACACGACATCCGTTGCAGCATCATCAAGACGAGGTCTATCTGATTCCGCCTCCAGGTACTGTCAAGCAGCACAATCCTTCCTCGCCAATGTGTTTGCTGACCACGGAATTGAAGCACATTATGGCACCAGCGAGATTTTCTTAGGTCCCCAGAGCCGGTGGAAACATCGAGTTCAAAGAGAGCGAAACTCAGTCCGGATTTCAGGTAAGGCACTGCAGTGTTGACATTTAGCTTTTGACACCCACCACGGTCATTGTCGCGATAAAGAGGTATCAATAGAAGCTTCCACTTGGAGTAGAGAACGTCCCTCAAATGGGCGTTCGGAGCACTTGTACTTGCGCATTTGACGAGGAAGAAAGACATGGAATAGCCAGATCCAAAGCTGAAGCGTAGTGGTCGTGGTCTGCTCGCAACGGCCTGTTCTATCTTCCGAGGGTATTCCATTCAAGCCTGTATTATTTTTTTGTCCACAGGCCTCTGAGGCACAAGTAACTGGACGAATGAGACTGAAAAGTATCAATGGAGGACGACCCTGTCCAAAATGCAAAAGTGCAAACCGAAAAGCGGTATCGCAAGGCTGGCCCCCAATCCCAGGACCGACATGATCCATCGGCCGACGAGAGCATCACAACTCGGCGTCTGCGCCTCACGAGCGCATACGTGTCACCGAACCCGAATCCTTGGACGCCAGCAGGGAGGCTTGATTGCACAGCTGTATGAACGATACACTGACTGATTAGAAAGCAACGAATGGTATTCATTTTTGTCTAACTCATCTGCATCATACAACTCGTCAAGTTCGTAAACCATTCTCCCATCCAACCATCCTCCCCAGTACAGTCACCTTGATCAGGCAACCGCCGATCGGCTTCGGATTCCTAGATATTCCTTGCGGAAGGGATTTGCGTCGACGTCTGGGCCACGGTTGAGTGGTGTCCATTTGGGCTCCTCCTTGAACAAACGCATCGCCATGATGTACTAGTTCCTGTTAGAAAACATGATATCCTAGGTCTAACATTCAGCCACCTACGTTGTTGGAGTCCGTCGTAAATCGGTGATATATGCCAGCAGGAAGGATCTAGCTGCAGTCAGCATATGCCCCCATCGTCTATGCAGCACATCGTCAACGGCGATCTCGCAGACATACAATCAGATCGTCCTTCTCCAGCCGTATGCGAACCCAATCATCACCCTCGCTCCGGACATCGAAGAATCCTGCGCCGTCTCTGATGTATCTGATCTCCTCGTCCTCGTGCAAGTGTTCGTGGAAGAAAGACTTGACCTTCTCCTCGTAGATATCGCCCATCTTCTCTGGAGATACTGTGATCACATCCCGGTTCTTGTAGCTTCTCTCCGCTGCCAGCTTGTCGACATCTTGTTCGTCGGAGAAATTGTAATAGAGAACGCCGAGCTTCGAGAGGTAGTCTGCGGTTACTTCCTTGCCGGAGTCGTGAGCCTCGCGCTGGTCGCCCTGCAGTCCGTCAGCGCCAATGCCTGAATGAGGGAAACGCCGCGCTTCTTTTGCAAGGGCGCAGCCTTTTCATAAGAGGGGCATACTGCCGTGTTGTCGTACCAGTATGCTCTCATTTTGCTTGGCTGTGGCTGTTGATTTGACTGGTATTTGATCTGAGTTCGAAGTGGTTGAAAACGGGGGTGTGCAGGCGAAAGCTTGGTGATCTTGTAGTCTGTCAGAATTACTGTATTGCGGTTATCAGAACGAGCTTGTTTGGAGGAGAATCCGGGTATGCGGGCGACCCTACAGTTGTAAGCACTAAACAGCGAAATCTATAATATCTTCTGAGGTGAGATCGGAATCAGGAATTCCGTGTTGTGTCTGAAGATGGTCAGATTTAAGAGGAGGCTGACCAAATATGGCGATATCGTTCCGTCGTGAATGGTCGAGTGAACAAAAATTGCCCCTCAATGACGGAATTGCAGGTGACTGACTAAGCGCCAGCGTCCGGATGTTTTTAGGGTTAAGCGAGCGGGACTCAGGGGGGACAGAGGGGACAACAAACCCCGCAAGGAAACGGGCTTAGCGCAATCGCCGGGAGATCTTTCTAATATCACTGTGAGCATAACAGCCACACTACATCGCAACTATTCCATGTTTGGCTCAAGCTACGAGCTGCTATATCTAGCCAGTGAATTTGGCGAGACTTCGTCCAGACAATGTGATTCCGCCATGTTTGATGACAGCAGCGGTGAACGCGAAACCCATGGCGACGACGCCTCATAATTCAACATCAAGCATAACCTACTCAACATTTGAAACATTCACCAGCAAAGCCAGCTCTCCACGACTGGCTGTGGCTATGGCCACGCTCTGGCCCGACCGACGATTCAGATTAGCAAATACAAGCATATATTGTCGGGATTGAAGACATCAGTCAGCCTCTATTCGGCTGTCCCGGCAGCAACGAGCTCATTCGCTATCCCGAATTGCAATGTCAGCCTCTGCGCCTCATGTATGGCTTAACAGCGCATCAACGCAAGCCTCATTGCTACCTTTCAACTCTTTAGGTGTCCCGCGTGCCTCCACTTCCAACCCAACATGTGAGCTTCAGGTAAGCGCCCAGAAGCCGGGGGCGGAGACGATCTGCCGCAGAGAGGTAATTTGAGGTGCGTTGCGGTGCACACCAGTCGTTATGATCGCTTCTTGCTTCCATATTCTTTTCAATGCAAATGCCAACGACGACTGGCAACGGATATACCGTGAGATTAAAAGACCTATTCTCTTGGCATTGCCATGTGGTGCGCTGATGCCGAACTCTTTACAATCTACGCATGTTGCAATATTATTCTGGTGATCCGAGCGCATCATTGGACAATCCCCGACGTGTGCAGATGCAGAGAACTTGTGATCTATCGAATACCTGGTGAGTCTACTCATTATAAAGGTAGAGCCTACCCTTCTGTCATATCGATCATCACTTGAAGTAAGACATTACCTCCTTGCTTCGATTTCAATATAGTCTCTATCTCAACCATATCTAAACTTTACATCGATAATAACTACAAATCCTTCATATCCAAACATACTTCAAGCTCCTCTCAAACGCAAGAAGCTCTCGAAGACCCCCTCACACACTTCACAATGTCTCAAACAATCAACGACACAACCACGCTCCTCCACTCCACCCGACGCTACACAAAATCAGGCATCGGCGGCGCAGGAAACATTCGCAAAAGCACCTCAACTCTGACTGTTCCCTCCGCACCTCGTGTAATTCCCACTCCCTCTAAAGGACTATTTTCCACAGGCATCGGCGGCGCGGGCAATTCTCGTTCCTACGAAGAGCGAGCCAGCATCTCCTTTGAAGAATCTCTCGCCCGCGACAGCATTCGCAAACTCTCTGTCGCTGGCAGCTACCACCACGGCATTGGTGGGATCGGCAACAGATCTTCCTTCATCGATTCCTCGGCTTCCAGCTCGGTCGAGTCGAACGGCTTCCTCAGCTCGGCGATGACGATGCAAAGTGGTGCGGATAGAGTCAAGGGACGTGTTGTCAGCTTCTTTGGGAGCTCGAGCAGTAAGAGAAATTCGATGGTTGATGAGAAGGATGATGCCTCTGTTGACGGACGCAATAGCTGGGCGAAGGAAAATTGAGCTTGACGGCTTGTTGGGATAAAATTTGGTTTGGGTCTGCTTCTCGCTTTTGGTTTGGATGGAAAAACAATACCCCTTTGTTCGCTCTGTCGGGATGCTTTGGATTCGTACTCAGCGAGTATTTCTGGTACTGATTTCTCGTTTTGTCTATTCGTTTGATTATTTTCTGTTCGATGTTCCCATCATGTAAAGATCCTCGCTATCTGATCTACCGAATATACAATTATTACGCAAACGCGAGTTCCCTCTTTGCTCCAAGCAATATCTGTTCACATCGGAAAGTATTGCGGCTCAAGTAAAGAACTACAGCCTTACACGACTTCCAGTACCATGCCAAAGATCATGGGGGATGCACCATCCTATCACGCCAAGGCTTAGAGTCCTCTCAGTCAGACTCCAAGCCCGTCTCATTGGCCAGCACGGCAATAACACAAACCAACTATCATCCACTCATCATTCACCTCTCGTTCCTCTAATGCAATAACACACACGTAGAAGTCGACCCCCAATCTGTATTTCAACACGGAAATTACCCAGCTGGCAGTGTCGCCACGAAGCCACAATTGAATTAGCCCAAGATTTGGTACCCAATCAACCCAGGCCATATGACGACCTCCCCTTGTTCAGCCAGCCATAATCATCAACCTCACGACTCACACGCATACCGGACATCATTTTGCAAGGACCAATCACTGAAAATCCTACTGAGGCCAGGCAATCAGCCACATACGGTAGCTCACCTCAGACCTATCGTGATCATAGCAATCCGAACCACGTCAGAGTCCGTCAACTTGCATCTCATCAACGTCCAAGAAAGACGATGATAATTTTGTACCACGAACATCGGATTTCGGCTCATTTACTGAAGATTTCTATATCTGATTCATCTATCGATCACCTATAAACCAAGCAATTCGAAAATCGGGACCATGATAGGAAGGAATGATATTTTGAGCAAAGCATCGCGCACTATAGCTCATCTTACATCCGCTCGAGATTCAAAAGCTGCTATGGTCCTAATTCTGGCATCAATCGAGCACGTTGTGTCATTGTGAGACAACTTCCCGAAATTTCCAAATACACAACATTAATCTCAATCTCAGCAACTACTACAATTCCATTCACCGTGTAAGTTGTCCTCCTTATTCTCCACATTTCACACAATGCCTACGTGTCAATTCACACTTCTACGTCTGCGTAAGTAGTGGTGCTCTCACCGCCGGAAGAAAGTCCTGATGTCTTCATCGCGCAAGCCAATTCCAAGTCTAGGCCTGAGACTGGGCTGGACGTGAGACATCACCACGCTGGACAGGTATCGCCTCCATGAGTGCCGGCAAGAGCCTTGAACGTCAGGTTCACGGAGTGTGAGGTGTTGTTCCTGCATGATGCTGCAGATCAGACTGAGTATTGAAGTGAGCGGTCTGAGGTCTGGAGTCTGGACTGGCCTTCATACTGAAATGATGGATGTGAAGGGAGGGATGAGGGCAAGTAACGTCCATCGATGCGCCACGCAAAATCCAGCGTGCCGGAAATGAGAAAGTACTTTGGTTCCGGAACAATTTGAAAGCCGTGCTAGTAGTCGATAACATTTCGAAGTTCTTGTAGATTATGTTTTATTTGAGTTAATGTTAAAGACCAGGAACCAGTGCCACTACACATATATTCATCCATCCCGTGTCGCTATGATACGTTAGTTATGGTGTTCATTCGTAGAATTGTAGAACTTTTTTTATCACATATCCACTACCAAGTTCAAATAACCTCTCACACTATTGCAAGCTCGAGGTTCCCGCTGTTAGAGACAAAAACAAATTGGCACTGTCAACTGCTGTATGTTGCAAATTCCTCCAAGATCGCCACGCGGATCCCTAGGCGAGTGTCGGTTAGCGCAAGATGAACCCGCACAACATATCCTGACCCAATCATCTTGGCAAACTCGACGTCAGAAGTTATCAGTTATCCGAGGGCAACGTACTGTAGCGTTACAAAGATTCTATTTCATTTTAGCCTCCGCACAGATATACTTATACTCATCTCCTCCACCGGCTCGGAGGTTCTATGAGGTGACCTGGCGCCTCTCAGCCACGAATCTGCCCAGCACAGAGAGCTTCCACCGGCTCGGCGGTACCATGAGGCGACCTAGATTCTCCCTACTCCTATGTTGACATCACATAGTAAATTCTTCAGGCTTTAGTTGAATTCAAGATATGTATATAAAGAAAGATGTTGCTTGCCATGAAGAGATTTCTATTTATTCAGCACTTCTAACATCTCATCAATCATGACCAAACAGCTTTTCCTCCTCGGTACAGGTTTCATTGGCGGAACGCTTCTCACTGAGCTTCTGTCAAAGCGCCAGGACCTTTCCATCACAGCCCTCGTTCGATCTGACGACAAAGCCGCTCAACTGAAAGATCTTGGCGTTGAACCACTCAATGGGGAGTTGGATGATGCAGAACTCATCGCGGAAGCTGCTAGTAAAGCTGATGTGAGTCGCGCTTGACTTAGACACCGAAGACTATCTATATATTATTCATCTCAATTACTAATAATATCCTTAGATCATTATTCATACTGCCACAGCTGACCATCTTCCCTCTGTCCGCGCAGTAATAAAGGGCATCAAAGAACGTGCCACCAAATCTAAGAAAACCATTTACATACACACCTCTGGAGCGGCCGTGATTGCAGAAGATGCTCGCAATACGAAGTGTCCCTTGATCACCGATCTTGACCCAGAACGAATTGACCGGCATGTATCGGACTCAGCACCTCATCGAAACATCGACATCTTCATTCGAGACGAGCTAGGAAACGCGCAATCCGAACAGGAGAACAACGCACGTGTAGCTATTGTTCTCCCACCCATCATCTACGGACTAGGTACTGGGCCATTCAACAATGTCTCTATCACAGTGCCGGCTCTTTACCGAGCTACCATCAAACAGGGCACGGGCATCAGTGTGGGAGAGGGAGAAAATCAATGCGATGCGGTGCACGTCCGCGATCTTGTCAATGGCTATTTGCGCATTCTTGAAGAGCTAGAAAGGACTGAGCCTGGTAGCCCCGGAGGGCCCTACTGGTTTGCCGAAACGGAGCAATTCAACTTCTTCTCTTTGTCCCAGCGCGTTTCGACGGTCCTTCAGTCCTACGGAAAAGCAGACGGAAAGGTCATCAAAGCCTCTGCCAAAGACCAAGATCTCCTTATCAGTTCTTTTCCTGGCTTCTTCCCGCCTGGGCTGTCGGAAGCTGATGAGGAAACGAAGGCTAATGCTACCGCGTTCTTGTGGGTTGCATTTGGTAGTGATGCTCGCTCTAGTGCAGATAGGCTTCGTGGACTCGGTTGGGCCCCAGAGTCAGGCCGACTCTCTATTCTGGATAGCGTAGAGAAGGAGGAAATTCCAGAGCTGCTTCGACGAGAGTAAGTCGAATATGACAGGAAATGCTTGGGTACATATGTAACATTTCAATGTATATAAATCCCAAATCTTTCTATAATGCCATACGCCGTTGTACCATTAGCTGCTCTGACTTCCAAATTGAGAATTACAAACCTGTCCTTGAGAGCAGCGATGAAAGGTTTGGCATCGATGGCCTCGTTATGAATTAAGATCCAACACCGCTTATCATCGCTCAAGCTGCTACATACAGCCACCACAATGCAAGCAAGGGACGAGACCTAGATGATAGCCGACCAAGGAGACATCCGAGGCCGTGTTCAGAGGAAGGCTATTTATTGGTGTGGACGTTGAGAGAAAACAATGTGAGACACTGATATGGTGACGGGAAAAGAAAGGAAAGTGTCAACGCTAGAAGCTGAAGGTAGTAAACGAGGATGGGCTAGACACAGAGGCAGTCTACTTGACTATTGTTGAGCGTATTCTATTATATCAGAGCTATGTAAATGCAAGTGGGCTGGCTAGGATTGGCTAGAAAACTGCCTTCAGCGACGCTGGCTTCAATCCACAATTTGCAGCGTACTGATCATTAGTGAAGAAGTGCTTGTATTTGGAATCCATATCGGACATCAGTTCCGGTTTGATGGTAGCAAGAGATGATAATATTTAAGCACGTGTTGTCCCTCCAAAAGGGTATCAGAAAGTCTGTCTCGGTCACTACTTAAGTAGGCAGGAACCAGTGGTTTTAATTTCTTATACTTGCAATTACACTTGACCCATTTTTAGTTACTTCTTATCTAGCTCTAAGGTTCTTTGCCCCATCTTCTTTCTTCTTATCTATGTTGTTCTTGATGATGTGGGAAATTACGAACATTAAAGTGAAGTAAGAAAACTCGCTTATCGAAGTAAACATGCCCGATATCGGCCATTTCCCTCCCACAGCCCCTCACACCCAAAAAAAAAAAAAATACCTCACTCTAATGTTGAAGACCCACAACCTTTGAGATGCAACTTGTAACAGACGAAGGAATAAAAAAGTGCAAAAACATAATTGAAGATTTTGCAACTGCCGTGAATCGAACACGAACCTCCACCTTGCTTGACTTGACGTCTGGAAGGGTGGAATCCTTTGAGAATGTTAGTGGTTGCTCGGAAGGTGATGAGTGCTGTTGTAACGTACCTAACCATTGGACCACAGAAGCTGGTTGATTGAAGCACATTTTCTTATCTTGGTACACACTCAAGATAGCAAAGTCGCTGCTTGTGTGCTCGAAGTTTAGCCGAGTGCCGAGCCCCATCGAAACCTTCTAGACCTTCCTCCATCTATAACTTCAATCATCGCATACAGCTGTTGAGGGACTGGAATCCATGTCAAGGGACCAAAAACAATGACATTAATGAAGAGCGTCGAGTAAATGCTTCCGAGCAAAAAAAGTACAGATTCTGTTGTTTGTAGGTGCGTATGGAGTGTTGTGGAAATCAGATCGTGGCAAGTATTGAAGGTAATTTAGAAGATGTGTGTTTTGAGGTGTCTATTTTTGCTTTGAAGTAGTGATGCAGTGATGCCTGGAGATATGACAGATCTTTTTGTCCTTTTTTGCTTTCCTTCTGTCTGCCACTCCTTTATTAGGTATACCATGCAAGATTTTGTGGAAGCCTTTGACTCCCTCTCCTGACTTCCAGTAGTATGGCGCATCTAAAGCAGTTGCTTCAGCTGCTCAATGCCTAGCCATCGTTCCCTCCATATCTTGGAGAGCATTACCTTTGGCACTTGATCAGTTTCCAAGTATGCTCAATCCCATTCCTCATCATCACTATCTGCCTTCTTCTGTGCCTTTACTCCCCACTTCACACTTGCCTCTCCCACAGCCTTTGCTCTTTGCAAAACTCCAGCTCCAAGTAGCCTGGTCTCCAGGTCCTTGGTTGTGAAGGTGTCTTCGGTATAACCCAATCCCTCGAAGCCAACAATTCGATCAACACTGACTCCGTTCGCGAACGCCAACACGCAGGGTAGCACCTGGATCTTCAACTTGACGACCAAGAATGGCGCGTTATCGACCTTCATCTTCAGGAATCGAGTATCCGTATGCTTTGCCGCAAGAGCCTACCCTCGTCAGCTCATTCTACGTGCGAGGTAGAGTGCTCCTACCTCTAAATGACCGTCCATAACCCCGCATCTTGCGAAATCGTCCTTTGCAAAGTGTACCACAGCAAACTTGACGGAAGTGGTCAACTCCATCAATGCCTTCTCCTCCTTGATCTCTGTATAATTTCCAAAGCCATCGCTCTTCTGCGCCTTTGCGCGTGAGAACTCTGAATGTAATTGCTGGATCCGTTGTTCGCGGAAGGCGTCTAGCGCCGGAGAGTCTTCGAGGGATGCAATGAGGGCATCTTCGTCGTCGGAAGTACTACCTGCATCAAGAATGGCTGCTACTTGAGCATCTAATTTTGCCATGTTGCGGGATTTTGAAGTTCTTGCGGCTGAGTGAGACGCGCTGAAGCCACCTTAGATTTCGCGATGCGCCTGGATGCACGCGTGGCCCTAGGCTTAATTGAGAGGCCATCAGATTTTGACAGTTCAGGCCCAGACACCTCGTATTACTGGAAGCACCCGGGTTATTCTCTTTCAAATCTATCTCTATCTAAACTGCATTTTGCTGTTTTTACGAAGCCTTACCAATCTGGACCCCTTCTTTGTGAGATTGCCACGACGCCTCTAGAATCTTAAATTCGCCTTGCGCACAATCCCTGCAATCCGGGTCTAAAATTAACGACCGCTAAGGGTTTTGGAAGGGAGAGGCCAGGTACTTTGTTGAATTCTCCTTGACAATCTTCAACTCTTCACCTAAGGACGTCGACCAGCTATACAGCCATTTCCATCAGTCGCAGACAATTCGATCGATGCTGCGATAATAACGAACTGTACTAGAGCGAAACTTTAAGCGTTCAACCGACAGGCCAGCTTCCCCCTTTCGTCATCGCGAAGAAGCCCCCTTCACCATCTCCCTTCAACACCACTTGAACCACCGCAGCCATGGATAACAAGAAGAACGAGGACTATGCCATCAACATGCCAGAGAGAGACTTCAATGGGCGGAATTCGCCTTCTGCGAGGGATCCCTTCATCATCCCGACCAGATCCCCGAGGAATCCTCCTGCGGCTCCCCTTTCCAACATCACCAACAGCCCGCCTCTCTCCATTTTGGCATACTGTCTAGCTTCGATATCGATGACAGTGACGAATAAGTACTGTGTGTCAGGAGCGAACTGGAACTTGAACTTCTTCTATCTTGCGATCCAGGTAGGTCTGCCGGCAGAAGCTCTGAGGGCGTGGCTAACGAGTACAGTCCCTGGTTTGCATTACTGCTATCATTCTCTGCAAGCAAGCTGGTTTGATCACAACTCTTGCGCCTTTCGATTCCAAGAAGGCAAAGACATGTAAGAAAGCTTTTCAGGGGCTGCTAGACGAATGCTAACATGCACAGGGTTCCCCATCTCCCTTCTCCTCGTCGGTATGATCTATACCAGCACCAAAGCCCTTCAATTCCTCTCGGTCCCTGTCTACACGATCTTCAAGAACTTGGCCATCATTGTCACTGCATATGGAGAGGTTTTGTGGTTCGGAGGAAGCGTCACAGCATCCGCTCTTTTCGCATTCGGGCTTATGGTTCTCAGCTCTGTAGTTGCTGCTTGGGCTGATATCCAACATGCGCTCTATGGAAGTGCTGAGATCCAGAGTGCAGAGGCTGCATTAGCCATTTCAACCTTGAATGCTGGTTATGCGTGGATGGGAATGAATGTTTTCTGCACTTCGGCCTACGTTTTGTCTATGCGCAAGGTCATCAAGAAGATGAACTTCAAGGATTGGGACAGTGAGTCTTGGATCCCCCGCACTTTTGAAGTCTGCTAATTGTTGCCAAGCCATGTTCTACAACAACCTCCTCACCATCCCAGTCCTCTTCATCTGCTCGTTTCTTTTCGAGAACTGGTCCAGCGCAAATCTCGAGAAGAACTTCCCCGTGGAGTCCCGAAGGAGCCTTATGGTCGGAATGGTCTATTCCGGTCTTGCTACTATTTTCATCTCCTACTGCTCAGCTTGGTGTATCCGTGTCACCTCCTCCACTACATACTCCATGGTTGGAGCCCTCAACAAGCTGCCAATTGCAGTCAGCGGTCTTATCTTCTTCGCGGCACCAGTCACATTTGGAAGTGTTTCAGCTATCATTATCGGATTCGTCAGTGGAATCGTCTACACCTGGGCTAAGGTCAGACAAACCCAAATGAGCAAGATGTCGCTCCCATCCTCAAACCAGCAAGTCATGAGCGCTAGCTCGCAAAGTGACCGAGATGCCTCGAAGTAGATTGTTTCAAACGGCTCCTTGGCCCTTCTCATCACTCACATCCGAGTTTGTTTGAGACTTCAGACCGATCTTCAAGCCACGCCCCAAGTTTCTCACCTGCTTGATGGATGGAGGGCATTTACTTGTGTATTATAGCCTTTTCAGCTTATGTTATTTTAGACGGGGTGGCAATGGATCATACAGATGGTTCCGGCCAGACGTGAGTTCAGCATCTGGGTGCATGCATCTGATGCGACGACGTCTACGTTCTTCTTTGTTCTCCTTGGGTTTTGTTGAAGTTTCGAATGGACGGCGTAAGATATTGTAGGGATTAAAGAAAAATATACAATACGACTTAATGGAAATCTAGACCTCTTCTTTGTCTATCTTATAGGTTACTATCTTATTCTAGTACTCTCCCCTCTTCCTTCAAAATGTCTTCTTCTCTGGCGCTACAGCTTACTGTCCTTTCCTTCTTTGATAACCTTCGTCAAACTCCCTTTTGCAATAACCTTTCCTTCACACCTCACCTCACCCTCACAGAACGCAGTCCTCTTCCCCCTCCGTACTACTCTCCCCTCAACCTCATACAGCTTTCCCAGTCCAGGCACAGCATCCAACATCTGGAAGGAACTCGCTATCGTAACTGCTGTTTGGCCCTCAGATAGCGTCGGGATGAGGGCCCCATAGCCTGCTGCATCGATCATGAGGCTGGCGATACCGCCGTGCAGGGTCTGCGAAGGCGTGAGGTGGATGTGCTCGCTCGTGAATGTGTGGAGGGCTGTGGGTAGTGGAGAGGAAGTTTGTGATATCAATTTGAGGCCTAGGACAGTGTGGATTGGAACTGAGACTGCGCTCTGGGTGAGAGCTTGGGTCCATGCGAGATCTGCTGAGGAGGGAGGCATTTTCATGTTTGTTTTGTGGAACTTTGGTAGAGATTGCTTGAATAGGTTCGCAAAGGAGAATCGAAAAATCTGGTTTCACTCGAGAGGATCGACTATTTGAATGTATTTATTAATCAATTGAGAAACAACACTATCTATAATGATTGTATCAATCGAGAAAGTATATAGGCGATGCTGTTTACTGATCTCATCCGAGGATCTGCACAAGGCTGGCCCTCGGCAAATGACGTCCTTCAGCCTCGAGCCGCGTCTGTTCTTCGAAAAATATTCGTGACAATTCCAAGTATTCCAGCCACATAGGACAATTGAGCTGGTTTCAATCCACAAATTTGCTAGATATACAGTTCTTGCACTAGCGGTACCGTATCTAAACACAAAGATGGCTGCCGATGCCCCAAAAATGGAGTCCTCGTACGTGTACTCTCCCTCAGTACCAGCAATTCTGACCCCTCCAGCCTCTCCTTCACACAAGGCCTCCTCCTTGGCCAACTCTCCGTCGTAATACTTCTCGGAGCCTTCATCAAATTCTTCATATTCGGCGACCCTCCTTCCCCCGACATCACGGCCGCCCTTCGCGCAACAGAGCGACGTTCCCGAACCCTCGCGCACAAACGCTCCCTCCTCTCCCTCCGCACATCATCTCGTCCCTCCGCCCCTTCCACCCACCACCAAACGCTCAACAAGAAACGATCGAGCGTATTGCGCAACCCACCGCCACTCACGACAAATACTATACTCAGCAAGACATACTACAATGTGGATTCGCACCAGCCAGAAAGTCTGGACTGGTTCAACGTGCTGATCGCGCAGACAATAGCACAATTTAGGAGCGATGCGCAGCACGATGACGCGATCCTCACATCTCTTACGAAAGCGCTGAACGGAACATCACGGCCGGATTTTCTCGACGAGATCAAAGTCACAGAGCTGAGTCTCGGTGAAGACTTCCCTATTTTCAGCAATTGTAGGGTTATACCCGTGGATGAAGATGGGTTGAGCTTAGGCGCTCCTACGAGAGGCGAGGCTGCTGGACGGGAACATGGAAGGCTACAAGCACGTATGGATGTCGATCTGAGTGATTTCATCACGTTGGCTGTAGAGACGAAACTGCTGCTTAATTATCCCAAGCCGCTGGTTGCGGTGCTGCCTGTTGCGCTGGCGGTTAGTGTGGTGCGGTTCAGTGGCACGCTGTCTATCTCATTCATCCCGGGGAGTGCGAATAACGCCACCATGCTGGCTTTCAGTTTCCTTGATGATTATAGACTCGACTTCTCGGTTAGGAGTCTGGTGGGTAGTCGGAGTCGGTTGCAGGATGTGCCGAAGATTGCGTCGCTGGTGGAGGCGAGGCTGCATACTTGGTTCGATGAGAGGGCTGTTGAGCCACGCTTCCAGCAGATTGAGCTGCCGAGTATGTGGCCTAGGAAGAAGAATACGAGGGGTGGTGAGGAGGTTGGTAGTGGGAGTGAGCCGGCGAGTGTGAGTCGTGCGAAGGGGAAGGAGATTGAGAGGGATTTGAGGGAGGAGGCGAGGAGGGAGGTCGAGGCTGAAGCGAGAGCTCGAGGCGAAGTTGATGGTATGGAGCAGGAAGGGTTGAGGTGGCGGAGGAGGGCCAGAGGGGAGGGGGAATATGCTATGCCTGGGAGTATGCCGGGCTTGAATATGACTTGAGATTCTGCTCATATGCACTGGGCGGTGTTTTGCTCAATCATTTTCGTGACGTCTACCTCGGGCGGAATTTTGAGGCGGCTTAAAATCTCATGAACCGAAGATCAGGAAGCACGTTCGCGACCATGGTTGCTGTTGGGTTGCCAGGAGTCAGCTTACCAAGCAGGAGACCAGGCCCCACACGAGACTCGACAACTTACCAGCATATTTGTTAATTGCTCTTCACATTTCAGAAAGACCTGATAGCGAAGCAGGATGCAAGATCTAATTGAACGAAGAAAGAAGCTAAATCGTGATCGCCAAAGGGCTTGGCGTGAGTACCGTACTCTGTTCCGGTCATTTTTTTCTTGCTTCTGAAACGCTTGCTTATGAGTACTTAGGCAACAGAAAGAGGGCAGCTCGTGAAGCAGAGACAGGGACTGTTCGTACTGAACCAATTTGGCAAGGCCATGGCAAGCTGCTTGTAACTCCCGATCAGATTGATTCTGGGACCCTAGAGCCTGGTTCATCGACAGCGAAGTCACTTGGGAGTACCTCCCGAAAGACTACTGGGTGTCAGATTATGATTCATGAGAGCTCAATGCTTGTCGTGCGGAATGGGACAAGGAGGGGCAGTCTCATTTCACCACTATTACCATATACGACGGCCGCAAACTCTGACGTTCCTGCAATGACAATCGTTTTTCCGCTTTCGCCGGATCATCACCTCATCACATTAGTCCAGTACAACGTTGTTCGCGCCATGATACTGAACATGTCCATTTTGTCCCTCTTGTACTGCCTTCCCGATAGGTGTAGTCGAGCCTTCGGTATTTCCGCCGCGGATACGATTCCACCAGAGCACATCTCCAAAGATCTCCAACCTACCCTCCTCCAGCAATCCACACCTCACCCGTTCTGGATCAGCGCTATTCCATTTCCGGCAATGCGAGATAACCTGATCCTCCTGGCTGGGACGTATGACAGCGATGACCTGTGTTATGATCTTGGCCAGGCTTTGTACGAAGGTTTCGATGATATGGAACGGCGTGGATTCGTGGTGTGGGGAGATCCCTGGTTGATGTCCGGATGGGAAGTCACGGAGGGCTTTGTGAAAAAGTGGGGATTTCTACTTAAGGGTTGTTCTGACGTGGTGGAGGCGGCGAATCGTTGGAGGGCGTTACGTGGAGAAGAACAGCTGGCTGTGGAGACATAAGAAAGTCATGTCATCTGCTGGCGCGATCAACTCTTGAGCAGTAGCCGGCTACTTTTGGGTTGGCATATGCTAGTATGACAAGAGAGCATCCGGTAACCCTTGATTGCAGGCCATAAGAATCTTCAATCTACTAGTATGTCAACCACACTCACTTCCCATCCCACCCATCCTGACAAATAGCCTTCTCGAAAATCCAAGTCCCAACATCTCTACGACTAACAGTATACCCGACCACAGGCCCAGGCTCCTCGGGACGTCCCTCGATTCCCTCAATGCCCCATTCCCAACCCACCCTGAGCCCACCGTCTCCTTTCGCAGGTCCACTTGTCAAGATTGGTGGCCGCATAATGACAAAATCGCGAACATGCGCTCCCTTGTCCTTGAATACCAACTCCTCAACCCGCTTCTTGTCTGCCAGAGGGCCGCCGACTAGGTAGTGGTACTGCAGATAGATGGGCAACGGAATCCCTCGCTTCCTTCCACAACCCGCAGTAGTGATAAGGATGAGGAGTGGCTTCTGGCCAGTGCTATTCTTGACAATAGGCGGTCGACCTTCAGATGGCGATGCAAGGTCATCGAGAGCGGCGAACATGGCATTGACTGCGGACTCACAGATTTCGGGATCGGTGAGTGGAAAGGGCCGTTTGATACTCCATTGGAAAGTCGGGTATGCACCGACGCCGCTGACGATGATGTCGACGAGTAGCGTCTGATCAACCGGGTTGATCAGGACATTGCGGACATCAGCCGGATCTTTGACATCCCCCTTGTGAATGGTGAGGTATTGTTTGATGGTTTCCAAGGGAATTCCGTGCTCGGTCGTCAGGATACTGAGGAGTTTGTCGGGTGTTCGTGCTACTGTTCGGAATCATGAGATAGGGTCTGGAAGGTGGATTGGATGGGAAAGACGTACGAGCTGTGCATTGATGTCCTGCTTTCAATGCACATGCCAGAGTGGTGGCTACACATCCTCCTGTGGCACCAAAACAAGCGATAGTTGACTTGGTAGAAGAAGACATGGTGTGCTCGACAAGCTTTTCTTTTCAAAATTGGCGAATCCGAGCTTTCATGTCGCCTTCTCAAATAAAGGCATGAACCCGTTCTTATAATTCCCTTACAAGCTTTCGTTGACTCAGTGTCCCTTGAACTGCTCCCAACATTGTGGCTGTCATGTACAGGCGTTACGGAGAGCATGCCTGCAGCGTTACGCTCTAACCGCATTGGGTTGTGTTGCTCACCTTCCTGGTACTGATTTCCCGTAGCCAAGAGATATCATTAACCCACGGAGCAATAGTCAGACCGATTAGAGATACGGTACATTCATAATATCCGATGCACATGATACAATAGATAGAAGGTGTGCGATGCGGTATGATATTGCCATGTTCTCTATGGCTAGCAGTCGCATCAGTGAAAGGATTGCGCCGAGACTCAGGGGACATATCTGTGTGGCTACGAGATGTCGCTTTGGCACAAAGTCGTGTTTCAAGAATAAAAGGAGATTTTAAGTCTGCTAAGACACATCATCTAACGTGATTGGCTTGGAAAGGGGAGTATTTCCTTGGCGAGAGAGATATTGGTAAGGGGCTGCTCGCTTAGATACCCGAGCCCCAAGCTCCGTAGTAAACAGAAACCACCCACAGCTTCTCGCTCGCAACATGAAAGCGTAGTACGGATTTTCCCGGCTCATTGAATTGAAAAAAAAATACCACGTCTTTTGAGTGCCTACTAGAGAACACTCAGCCATGCGTAATTACATTCTTGTTTTCCACATTTCGAAGTCGCATACATGTGCAACACCCGTTACATGATAGAATAAATGAGATTCATGTCCCTTTATTTTCGAGCAGCCATTTATCATACATCTTTTTATTTCGTCTCTACCTGGGAAGGAATATGGACAGTTCAAAGCTCTTTGCTCAATTCCCAAACACTGGCCCTCTCCGAATATTACGAACATGGGTGCCACAGGCCAGGTTCTACTTCCGTTCAAGGAGCATGACTACGGCTGTCATCTCCCACTGACTCCCTCGCAGGCAATTCGTACAGCTGCCGGCTCTCTAACTCATGCCCACGGATCATCTGGCCGTCCAACTCGTGGCCTTGAATGGCTTTCCCTCCAATCTCAGGCATCGCATGGTTCTCGTTCTGCCCGTCCATTTCCCTATGTCGATCGAAAACAGAGCTACCCGCAACCTCAGGCAACTTCGGATGATGTGCTTCGGCAGGTGCCGACATGTCGTTCCCATCGCCGTTCTTGAGCTCAGCTGTCAAATGGGAAGTTTGAGAAGCAGAGGCTTTATGACGCCGTTTGTATACGATGCACCAGTATAGCAGGATGATTGCAAGAAGGAGGGTGATGCCTCCTACGACACCTCCGATGATAGCACCAAGCGGGCTGCGAGTAGGGTTCGAACCGATATCCATAGTATCATTGGCTGCTGGAGGGTGAATTGCCACAATCTTCGATGCGAATTCTGAAGGCCCTGCAGGCCGTAAATGCATGTCAGTGAGTATCTGTTGCGTGAGAGCCTATAATCTTAGCTCTAGTGGCTCTTCAGTACTTACAGACACAAGGAGCAACTGTAAACTCCGAGCGATCGTAGTCCGCGATGAGATACGCTTCTTGTAGAAAAGTTCGCCCAAGTGTGTACTGCGTGTCGTTCGCTGCGCGTTTGAGGGGAAAATAGTTCTTGGGCATGCTTCCATTTGCCAAGACAGGGAATGACGCTTTGAGGTCGAAAGCACCGAACGGAAGATTGATATTCAATGTCTGACCGTCATTGTTGGCGATTGCGAATGTAATATTTGGACTCATGGTTGTGAGAACCGCATGTGCTGTGTCGTTGACGACATATATCTCGTTTGTGGTGTCCCAGGTCAAACCAAATGCCGATTCGAACTTGGCACATGCCGCAAGGGGAAGATAAATGTAAGGAATCGTGGAATCTATGTACACCGAAATTGACTCTGGTAACAGTATCGTGGATGTTATGGTCGTAGAAACGCCTGCTGGGATGTATGAGATTGATCGGAGAGAGACGAGGAACCGCCGGGAATTGTCATTGTAAAACGGGAAAGTGATATTCGTTGAAGAATACCGCGATGTATCATAGCCGCCTAGTGTGAGACTCCCTTGTACTTTGTCATATCCTATATGTAGTCAGGCTTTGCAATTTTGCATAAGAGAGGAGACCTGCTGTACGCTGCCCCCGCTGTATATCCCCACGAAGTGCTTGGTATCATAGATCGATTTCTGAGGGTCCATAAATAACTGGACTATTGTAGCTCATCAATTATTGAACAGCTCTCAAGAACATCAAAGGAAATTTGTTTCATGTGGGGTCATGGTAGCCTACCTGGGGATCGTTAAGTGTTGTAAAATTACTTGGCTTTGGATCAAGTCCCAGTTGTCCCAGCCAGAAGTCTGGTGTAGCAAAGCCGGCAACTATTTGTCTGGCAAGCTCTGGCCCGCCACTGTTGGGATATCCCCAAGTCACTGTATCTTGTCCAAATTGTCCATTACCAGAATATCCAAGGTTGGTCTCTAGGGACAGTGTGAAAAGCTCGATATTCGCCCATGAAGATGAGTTGACGACACTAAATATCCCACCTCTGTCCATTGCACAACTACTTCCGTACCGTGCTGGACATCCGTCGGCCAGAACGACCCAGGTCTCGTAGCCCGCAGTGCTCACAAATACTCTCGAGACTTGAGCCGGTGTGCCGACTGATACCACGAAGCTCGACCCTATACCAAGACCAGTAAATTAGCGTTAACTTCAATATCTCTAGCCTTTGAGGCTTCTTCTATTGCATGCAATAAAGCGTAGGGCAGCTTATGCTGCTAGAATGACTTACATTCGCCAGCGCCGTCGTTCTCCCTGAATAGTCGTCAGAAGCCGCGCATTTCAGGTGGATAATGATGTTGTTTACCATGCTTGGCTCGTTGATACTGAGATTGGCGTTGAAATTGGAGACGCAGGACCGGACTCAGGAGAAACCATAATCTTTTATGCAGTTGGAAGTGTCAATAAATACTACTTTGTTGCCAGTCGAGATGAAATGAACAGAAGCCTTATCTGGGAGAGTTAGCAGCAGAGATTGGCGTTGTGAATTCGTACAAAAGAAAGCTCGAAACAAGGCTATGCATCTTGCATGCGGCTCCAAGATAACAATCATGTGGCACATGTCTTGTGGATTGATAATCGCCACCAGTGGATTGATTGTGTTACCAAAATAGCAAGCAGTATCTCAGGCTTCAAGCCACTATGCTGCACAGCCAAAAGATAAAAGCTGTACACCATGAGTCCTGAGTTGGCGTCAGCCACTGACCTCATGACTTGTCCGTAAGAACGCAGCTCCCCAGGCTCCCAGCCCCTTCCCGTCTCTAAGTGTGCCTCAAGAGAGAGTTGAACGGGTTCCCGTACCTTGATACAACTTTTAAGATATTGTATTATGGCCGTCCTCGTATCTTCTCTCTCATTTCGCCCTCTTTCTAGACTTCAAGTATTGGCGATATTCGAGTGAGCGAAACTAAGTATCCGCAATGCTGCACTCATCAACTTCAATGCATATATTGCTGCCCTCCAAGTAGTTGGGCGTGGGTGAAAAGTTGCAGATCGATCTATAATTGGAGAGACAACTGTGCCCGACATGCCGGCCTGCGTAATTTTTCTTCTGTGATGGCTGCATGAAAAGATAGGCAAAGCACTGATTCGTTGGTATTCTTTGTTTCTCGCTTAAATGCCCTAAATCGTGCCGTCACCAGCCGTGAACCTCCGAGGACGATGGTATCGAAGGCTCAGCCCCCGGACTGCGGTGTGCGGTGTCACATCAGCAGTAAGTCCACGTTGTTGTTCTTTCATGCCATTTTGCCCACTACTCAAAAGCTTCCCTTTCCCTCAATATTAGGAATGTGGAGATCTAGACATAGTATGCTTATAATTATTAGCCCCACCAGTCTTCTGGAGTGTGTTAGATTGACATGAATGGAAAACATCCCGTTTACGGCTTCAATATCGAAGCAAGGACCGTTAAATGACGTGTAACCGCTGATGTGATGTTTTGTGTCTCAGAACGACAATGCTGTCGCCTCGACACACCTTTGAATAGCCACTTATATCCCGGCCCCCGGGAGAAGTTCTAGTTCTGCACGCATCCGAACAGCATCGCACAGCCTAGTGAGCGATCCCCGCCAGAGTTTCAAGGCCCACGACTGTAAAGCCTTATAATTTATGCTTAAGTAACCCGGGATGTTCGTGAGGGGTAGGCACATCAATCATTCCCCAAATTGCATTCTAGAACTTGAACTGGCTTCCCGCATAATTCGTCATATCTCAACTCATCTCTAGTTCACAATGTTTTTCATTAACCTGGTACTATTATCATATATACTTGCTGAAGCTTCTGTTGCTGGACAAAATTCTACTGCAGGTACGAGTTTTGAAGACTTAGCCACTGACAGCAGCTAATCCCCATAGCTCACCCCACTGACTTGAGTGCAAGTATCACAAGCTTCGCGACCACAGCAAGCGCTACATGTTGCTGGCTCATCAGCAATGCCTTACGCCAGGTACTCTGGTACAACGGAAGTGTGGAGGTCACTATCGCCACCATCTCGACCGTTGTGTATCAATATGACGATATCGCTACCACGACCTACGAGACGGTCTTGCCCAACAATTCACAGAGTCTGCCAACAGGGATATTCAATCGCCATACTTTCAGCGGCATACCCACCGATATCATAAAGGAAGGGAAATATTTCGCAGACACCTCATTGGTCTTTGGGACAGAGTTCACTGATCCTTATGGCAAGGTTTACACATCTCCGACACCGGTTTGGGTATACCATGCTTTCGACTACGCAACTGGAGCCGCCAAAGCCGCCAGATCTTCCACATGTCTCGATTATATTGCAAATGAGAAGATGACCTTTGATTTAAAAATCTATCCTACCGGTAATGAGCCATCTACATTCCGTTTCCACCTCCTTACGGAAGAAGACTTAAGACTCACTTCTCGATAGGATTCTACATTGCGGACGATACATTCAGTAGACCTGACGACGAAGTATTCGTACAAATGCCTGAAGAGTTGAGAGACTGGATAATATCCCATCCACCTCCACCGAACGACACCAGATATCCTACAGCCTTTGACTGGGCACAATGCTCATTAGGCGACGGAATTGGCGTCCCAGTTGCCCATATTCCTGTGAATGCGTTGACGGAGAACTTCGAAACAACCATAACCATGACTGGTAACTTGGACGGTCTTTCCGTGAGCCGCAAATCAACCACTGAGCTGCAAACTCGGCAGACTGCCACCCAAATATCAGTAACTTCGGTCGCTGCAACGGTGATAGCTTCGATTTCGACGCCGTCGAGAATTTTAGCGACACAGAAGCTTCCATCAATTAGTGAGCTAGTTACTGGTACAACCAATACACCACTTCAGATCCAAGATAGCATCATTTCAGACGCCGAGGCCGTATCTCTGTCAGATTCGATAGTTGCTCTGTCTCCTCCCATTCCATCCGTCACTGTCAATAGTGACATCTCAGTCGCACTAGCTGCGTCCACAGAGACCACGGTCTTTGAAACATCTGGATCTGGTACCGCAACAGTAGACAGACCGGACAGTCTCGTATCGGCAGTAGCTACCAGCGATGCCACCAAGTCAACCTCAAGGCAAACCCCCGTACCTCCAGCATTATCGTCTCCAAGCATAATTCTCGCCTCCTCAACCTTGACACTCAATTCAGCTTCTGCGATTGTAGTCGGAAGCCAAACACTTACCCCCGGAGGTGTCGTGACTGCCAGTGGAGAGACCATCAGTTTGGAGACTGGTGGCGCGACAGTGGTTGTCCTGGACGGGAAAAGAACCAGTACGAAAGGATTAGGTGGTATCATCGACAGTATTGGTGGCTTTCCTGGAGCAGGAGCAGGAAATGAAACAGGTGGTGGGGATACTGCCCCAAGCCAAGTTGTGGTAGCTTCAAGTAGCTCGCCTTCGAGCTTTACAAGCTTTGAAATATGGGCGACGCTATTGGCTGGATGTACGTTCATGTTTGTGGGATGGTGAATTCGCTTATGAGGAGCATGGATCGGAATCTCAAAGGGAAACTGGGAGAATTTTATCTCAGTATAGTGTTAGCAATGTCAGGTTTCCTGTGACTTTGGGCTGAGTGGTGCGGAAGGAGGTCGTTCGTTTAGCTTGTAACCGTTCGCATCCACCTCTAAAAAATTTGTTGCCCTCATCTTTCGCACTGTCACAATATCAAGCAGATCAGAGCTGGTGAAAGTCATTGAGCGACGATCATGGCTTGAACTGACTTGTTTATTTTGACTCACAACAGAAGCACTAGATCTACGTCACGGCTATTTCCGGTGGACCTTGCACACGACTCAATAATCATGTAGAGACTGCCAGTAAAATTGCAACCATCTTGGTCAATGGAAACTGTAATGCCGAAGCGCATCTCATTCGTGGGTGGTGCGAGCGGAATAGGCTGCCGATCTGGCTGAGATCGGGGGGCTCACAGCCGAAGTGTGTCATCCAATGGCCGAAGCATCGGGTCGGTCGCGTAATCTTCCGGCTTGTCGCTTATCGGTATCTGTATAAACAAAACGAATCTCCGACTAGGATTTTTGTGGTAGAACCGCCTTTAGATCTCAATTGTAGCAATCTACTTCTCTATTGAGTGAAAGCTGTAAAAGTATTCCGCCAGCAACGAAGCCACTACCACCCATAATTCACCGAGGGTTAATGAGATGTCATCCTCCACGTCATTCAGTCCTCTTAGTATTGCCAATGGCAAAATTATCCTCAAGCACCGCGTGGTCATGGCTCCTATGACCCGGAACCGTGGTATCCCTCTATCTGAAGACCCTAGCAATCGGATCTGGGTACCTGATCAGATGGTAGCTCAGTATTACAGCCAGCGAGCGTCATCCGGGGGACTACTCATAACGGAGGGCATTCCACCGTCTCTGGAAGCTAGCGGTATGCCTGGCGTACCCGGTCTATTCCATGAGGCTCAATTTAAAGGTTGGAGGGAGGTTGTCCAGGGAGTGCACGCCAAAGGTGGCTTCATCTATGCGCAACTGTGGCACGCAGGACGAGCGACAATCCCGCAGATGACCGGGTGCCCGATTGTCAGTGCGAGCGCAACCGCTTGGGAGACCGATGAGAACTTTCCTTTTAGAACTGCGGAAACAAAGGAGAAAATCAGGTACAAGGACTTTCCACCTCTTGCGATGACGGAGGAGCATATCGCAAACACGACACAAGACTTTGTGAATGCCGCAAAGGCGGCGATGGACATTGGTTTTGATGGTGTTGAGATCAATGGGGGTAATGGCAACCGTGAGTACAGAATCTAAATCTCCCAAGATCACAACACTCATCAACCACAGTACTAGATCAGTTCCTCCATTCGAATATAAATACGCGTCAGGACTCTTATGGTGGCTCGCCCCAGGCTCGGTGCAGGTTTCCCCTTGACCTCGTAGCGGCAATTGCCACAGTGGTTGGCCCTTCAAATGTTGCTATGCGCCTCGAGCCGACAGGGCTTTACAACGGAACATATGGCAGTGAACGGGTGGAAACATGGTCATTTCTCTGCGAGCAGCTTGTTTCAACGTACCACGGTGACAACAAGCTCTCGTACATACACTTCATTGAGCCAAGATTCGACCGCATCGCAGAGACAGGTGATATTTTTCACAAGAGCTGGAATCTACCTACGGTATCCAACGAAGTGTTTCGGGACATCATCAAACGAGCAGGAATACCATGCATCAGCTGTGGGGGTTGGGATGCGACAAACGCGACAAAGGCTGCCGTGAAGTGGGATCTGGTAGCCTTCGCGAAGTGGTTTGTGAGCAATCCTGACCTCCCAGAAAGACTGAAGCTAGGCAAGCCGTTGCAGAAATACGACAGGAGTCGATTTTACGGTAGCTGGGATGGAGTCAGGGAGAGGGGGTTTGTGGATTATGTGACATGGGAGGAGGAGAGTAGATCCAGCCAGGAAGAACATGCAGCATAAGTCATTAGGCGGGGGAATTTGTAGTGCGAAGAGACTTCCTATTTAATGTGTCCAACTATTGATCCATACTTAAGCTATCATTGTGCACGATATTGCTTAAAAGTCAGGTGCCCAAGAGTGGATCAGTATGCGGATAGTGATCGATAAGTGAGCATTTACGAGCACCACCCATCTCTATTTTTCAGGTTCAGACTTGCACTACTGAAATTGTTTTGTGGCAACGTTCTAAGAAAATCATGCTTTACAGATTGATCTGATTCACGTGCGATCTAGGAAACCATGTAAACACTAATGCCTCGAACTGAAACCATACACAAACATCCACAGCCCACAGCTATTTGTTCCTCGACAACAGTGAAGGTACTTCTGGCTTAAACCTTTCTGTCAGGAGAGACCTGGCTTTCTGAGAGTTGTGGCTGCCCTTTGTCTGGTGTCTCGCTACCAGTATCCCCATCATGACCATTTTCTAACCCCTCAAGAACCTCAATGGCATCGAAAGGCTCATCAACACCAAGACCTGGAGGTGGGAAGATAGTGTTGACTGCCATGTAAAGGATCGTACCCAGACCAATGCCTACGAGATATGTGATTTGGTAAATTTTGACGGCTGGAGAATCCATTTTGTTCATCAAAGCCATGACAAGACCAGCTAGGGTGTATGAATTAGCTCCAGCTGCTAGCTAAGGGTGAGTTGTACATACGGAGTGATGGAGTGACAGTGATGATGTAAGTGAACCAAGCACGGAGGTTAATCCCGTGCCAGAACCAGTAGATATGCGCTGGGCCTCCCTTGTACAGATCGGGAACCTTCCACATTCTCTTTCGAATCACCCAGTAGTCAAGGACTAAGATGGAAGTTACCGCGGAAGCGAATACTAGTACCTGATTAGCAGATGTCTGCGAGGGCGGGATAATTGACTTACCAGAGAAGCTGGAAATAACGGACAGGAAGATGGTGGCCTGAGTGAAAAATCTCCACGGTTGAACGATTATGCCAAAGATACAGAGCAAGATAGCTCCTCTCTGAGTAGAGATGTATCGTGGAAAGATACCGGCAAGGTCCATACCAGCCCCAACGTTGTTCTGGGTGACATTGACGAAGACTTGGTGGGACCAAATGGCAAGGCCAGCAAAGAATGTTGCTGCGCGAGCACCCGCACTATAGGTCTCGTCCTGAGCAAATTGAAGGATGACTAAAGGTTGCCACATGGAAGTGCCATAATGAGCGCGTGTGGCACTTGCAGTGATAACACCAAGCAATGCGCACAGGGTAATGACGATAGGCAGGGCTGTCGATGAGCCGATAACACTGGAGTTCTTCTTCTTAGAGAACCGCGTCCAATCAGAGAATCGATCCGCAGCACCTCCGTACGTTCCGCAGATACTGCTGATGCACTGCACGAACCTGAATCCACGGTTGGCTGCGGATAGAGGGATTGACGGAGACACGAGATTTCCTGCAGAGCCCCCGTTTGTATGCACAGCCCATGCCATGATTCCAAAGACTGTGCCCACAGTTCCGATGAAGGCAGGCCACATAAACTTCTCCAACTTATGTGGTTTGATCCAAATGATTATTGGTAGGTATAGGATGATGTAAAGAAAGAATCCGAGGAGTCCTACTGAAGTCGTTCCTGAACTGAATTTGAGTCAGCCAATATCCGGTACAGGCCCTGTCCAACGCTTCTTACCTTTCCGGAAGAGTGTTTTTGAGATTTCTGTATGAGGGACTCATAGCACCGAGCATCAGGTTTATCGCTTGACCTAGTACTGTCAGTATCAAAACTCATGGGAAGCAGAGAGTGACGAACCTCCGTATACCGCTTGAAGACCGAACTAAATCGTGTCAGTGTATATCCCCGCAACAGGTTGTTGGTACTCACGAAGACGACATTCGACAAGAGTTGAAAGAATAGCGGTAGATACATGCCACGAAGGCCAAAGGAAACTCGAGCCATCATGGTCTATATAAATCAGTACAGGCACCGCCTTCTCAACAGTGCTTTGAACTTACGTAGCCAAGATTCTTCTCCGCGCCTGGCCGACCACAAAGGAAAGCGATCGCACTGGATATCACGGTTCCAATGAGAATAGCGCCACATGCTTCTCCAGCGGTCAAACCGACAGCGATATAGGAGCTTCCTATTGCAAACGTGGAGAGTCCGGCTCCACACGTGACCCAGTAGAGAATATAGGCACCGATGCCATATGTCCTCTCTGAAGGGACAATGGGATACAAGTCGTGATTTCCCCACTTGGTCGTCCCCTTGTCCTGGTAGATATCTTCTCTGGCAGGCAATTCAGCCCATTTGAGGAATTTCGACATTTTGGGCTCGAGACAAGAAGTTGACGATGATGGAAAAATGCCGTCCTTGTTTTCCTCCGAAAAGAAATTTTGAACGACTTCAGGATGGCGGTCTCTGATTCTGAATGATATCTTTGCGACACTTGCCTCATTATATGTATCTCACTATTGTGATCCTTATCAGCTTATCAAAACAATGTGCCTCGAGGTACCCAAGTTGATAATCTAGATTGAGACTAGAGCTATCTGAGAATGCCTAGAAAGCCACGCAAGGGTATCTGATCATAGCACTGACATGAAGTATCCCCTTCCACGAAACAGTGTTGACGAGGGCGGGAGTACGAACCCATGTGTGTTGCACATGTTTAAGGTGATGGGCGGCAGCGACTGTCCCGACCGCAAGAATGTCGGTAAGCTAAGCCGCTGCATGCATGCATGCATGCCAGTGCTTGGTAACAAAATCTGTATGGTATGCATGGTTACTGAAAAAGATCGGTTCAGAATTTCGACCCAGCCCAGGCTCGAGAGCAAGTTGGGGAACAGATAAGAAGAGTGGGATGCGTCTGGTCCAAGTGTTATGTGGAACCGTGAGTGGAGACATGCAACAACTTGCCGATGACTCCTATCTATTGGGGTTTGGATTCTTGTGATCGATGTCCGTGCTTTAATCCTGCCATGAGGCTCTCTGAATCCCAGGTGGAGTTTGCTTTTCAGCAGCTGGCGGCAATCTGAGGAAAAACTCGCTTCCTCCATCTCATAATTCACCTCCAGTCTGTAGTAGGCCTATGGTCAAACTTTCCAGAGTCAAGAGCGGAAGCGGCGAAGTAACCGACGGCTCTTTAATCAAATGTGTATTTTACATTTCAATGCAAATCATACGTCTATGTAGATACTCCGAAATATCTTTCAAAAACAATTCAACCACCATACCACGAGTTCCGAACTTGGTTTTCCCATAGCATATCATTTTGATTGAACATGTGTGATTCATGTCCCAGAGAATCTGGAACTGTCTTACCACCACCAAGCTCATTCAAATACATGTCATCCCAGAAATTGTATGTCTCACCCGTCATATCGGACATCATTTGTTCCAAATCCTCGGGCATGCTCTCGAAGGTATTATCCACCTGTAAGCTCTGCAGGGACGTCTGAAAGTCGTCTTTCATCGAAATGACTGCTGTTCCTGGGGTATGTTTGCCTTCTGAGATGGCGTCTAACACTGACTTCTTCACACCCTCGAATAAGTCCCGGTATTTCCGACTCGCCGGCCAGCGCTCGGTCATCACATAAAGAATGATACTGCAGTCAGTAAGGGCGCCAACGCTTTTGAATGCATGACTGTTCGAGGAGTCGTGCCACATGCAATAAACCAGTGTGAGTCCTTACATGGTCAGCCCTGCACATCTCGTGGTGATGTTTACCTACCTGCGAGAAATACTGTCTGCAGTGATACAGAGGAAAATACAAGCGGTATGTGGTAGTGGATTCTTTTGTAGACCTCGCAAACTCCCCTGCAGGATTCGGCACAGAGTTCTAGGTACCTCTTGTTGATCTCTTTCTCGTACAATCGCGGTTGAAGAAGAACCCGGACGGCTTTGTAGTACGATGCCATCTGATTGAGAAGTGATTAGTTCCCGTGTACAAGTTGAGTCAGAAATGGCATCTTCAATAAAGGCATTCTACATACATAAGAGTCATAGCGGCGATACTCGTCACCCTTGAAACTCTGTCGGTCGGTCGAGTCCCAGTGCTTACTCTGTGAGGGTATAGCATCTTTCCAAGCGTTCAGCCTTTCCAGGAAAGTGTCAGTTGACTTGTATATTGCTGGCAACGATCTAGCACTGTCTACCCGGTATATTTTGTGCTGGATTTCCGACTCTAAAATTTTAAGTCGCAGAAGGTGAATGAAACATGACATCGTTGTTTGTGGTTGCGCGGGTCGTGTTCGATCTTGGCTGGCTGCTCTTCGGAGAACTTCCACATCTTGAATGGCTTCATCAACATCAAATGGGAGCTGTAAGTTGTTAATATTGTAATGCATGTTATTGATATAGTCTGAGTTCCTACCTCTGCATCAATGTCATGATCTGAAATGGAAGGGGGCCTTCCCATTACAATTGAGAGTTCTCTATCCCATGAGTAGCATGACCAAAACAGTCTCTTGTTGAGTTCGGACTGGAGCGATATCTCTCGAGTTCTGCGCTTCCTATGAAGACCGAGTTCGATGCTCATCTTCATGGCTAATCCAAAGAAAGTCCTATTCGATGAGTGAGTGGG
The DNA here is from genome assembly GCA_026120085.1 of Cadophora luteo-olivacea. Taxonomy (NCBI): domain Eukaryota; kingdom Fungi; phylum Ascomycota; class Leotiomycetes; order Helotiales; family Ploettnerulaceae; genus Cadophora; species Cadophora luteo-olivacea. The sequence goes on along the minus strand of JALRMC010000040.1, from coordinate 45,275 downwards.
GGGAAAAGGCAGGGTGAGAGGATACTTGTACCATGCTCCAGGATCTCTTGGTATCCGCAAACAATACTGTCCCAGTAGGAGTAGATATGTGAGAGACCGTGTGTCTCCCAGCTTGAGAATGAACTCCCGGTTATCGAGAGCCATATCATAGCGTGCTTGAGAATCGAATGAAGCACTTGAATCTCCAGTCTGAATTGGCACCGGACGTCAGCGCTCACTCGTGAGTGAAACGTGGTTTTACCATACCTTTTCCAAGAAATGCGCCCCCATTCCATAAATCAAACTTAGAATGCTCTCCTCGTACGGATCCTTAAGATTGGATCGTCTAGTATGAAGATCGATCACGTCGTACGAGTACATGATTGGAAAGTTGGAATACATATGATTTAGGTAAGCGGCAACCATCTAAACATTGACCGTGTCAGCTTGTGTGTATGATCGTCGCATTTAACGGGAGGGTTGTTTGACTAGCTAAGGGTAGGTCGACAAAGTCAGAAGTCTCGTACCTTGTCTGCCATTACATTGTCAATCTGGAAAAGATGAAACAGACTCCTCCCTGGTGGAGAGCTGATCTCACTTGGTATGGAACTAGTTCTTCTGTTATTCTCGATGCTGCTTCCCATTTGAGGCATCACGATCTGAATTTTGCCAGCCAAAGCACTTTCTAGAGCTCTCCCCAGAGTAATTGTCGAGGCTCCTCCAACATAAGAGCCGGCGACATCTAAGGAAAGATCACGAACGGCGTTGAGGAGAGGCTGCATACCCTCCTGATCGGGATTGTCCGAATCGTCCGCATGCCAGTGGTCATGTGAAACTGTGTAATCGCCACCTTTGGTGAGCTGCATTTCCAACTCAGCCACGCGCTCTTCTAATGCTTTGATATAGAGTTTGGATTGCCCAGGTTTGGGATAAATAGGCATCACATAATGACAATCCAGCTTCATCTTCAGACACCTTGCACATGATGGCTGCTCTCCATTGCACTATACACTGTTAATTTGATTCGAGAGACAAGGACCTAACGGGGGAGCTCCCGGATAGGAGACTTACCCTCTGTTTCCTGTGTTTACATCGCTGACATGCCAGCGAGACTCTTGATCTTCTCGCCTGTTTTGACGACTGTACTGCGCTTAGATGATCTTCATCTACACTTGAGACATTCAGAGGGCTGATGGGTTCTTCCTCCTCCATACTGATCTTGGTACTCGATGTTAAGGTGGGAATGAGAGGGATAACGGGAAGCATAAGCGTGCGCGCGTTGGAAAACGTTAGTTGAAAATTTAGAGGTAAGACTCTGGTAGCTGTATGTTGAGAGATCCATCAAGTTTTCAGTGACAGATTGTATTGGGAAGAAAATGGAGATGCGTATGCGTACACCGAGTAGTGAAAAATAAAGTTGAACACGAAACGGACTAGAATGGGGAAGTGAAGTTGAAGAGAGTGGATATGGCAGATAAGCCCCAGCGTCCACGTACGGGATGCTTATCGTCGCCATGACTCGCGACCAAGTTCTTGGACTGAGAAACCTGACTAGTTAGCCAAGTCGTATGTAGCTGTGCTCTTGATGATGATGTAGCTGGCTGCGTACATGCTAACGGCGAATTGTGTCTCCCATATACATTTCCGTCGACGTGGGCTCTCGAGATCTGAAAGTCGACCTCAACAATTTCCAGGTCTGATGTCTTGGCTCCAGGTTTGCCATCGTCCAACCCGTACTGGTACGAATATACTCGATGTCCGCTTCCATGTACAAGTCGATGTGATACTTCGGCACTCTTGAAGTGCGACTTGGATTCTGAGTTCCGATAGCATTCGTTTCGGCAGCAGCTCCCGCTGTTGGGTGGAGGGTGGGGGGCGGGGCTTGTAAATTCTTACGCTGAGGATCATCGGCGTCGACCCCTCCGAAGTACCGCGCTATATGGCATAGCAAGAGTCGATTCAATCAGTATGGAACTCGTGCCGCGTTGATCCGATTTCCTCTCATTGGCATTGCATTCCGGCCTCTGCTTGCTGGTTTCTGTTAGCAATTCAGTTCTTATCTTCTAAGTGGGATGCTGTTCATATATACCTCGAGGAGTGCATGCTGATTTTACCTTTTCTTTGGAGTGTACCTTCCTATTCACAAAAGAATCTCTCGTTACTCACTTCAAGAACAACATCACACGTGCTCAAGATGGCTCCCAAAAAACAGCTTAGATTGAATTTTTTCGACATGGCTTGTAAGAGCGCACATATGGGTCTCGGAATGTGGAAGTAAGTGTCAATGTGCACGTGGAGAAAATGGCTAATAAGCAAAAAGAGTCCCAGGAGATAATCAGCAGGAGAAAGACACCTTAGATTACTATATTTGGCTCGCAAAGCTGGCAGAGAAAGGGAAGATCAGTGGGATCTTTTTCGCCGATGTTTATGGGGTGGACGATACATTCCCGGGTCAAATGGAACACCAATTCATATCTGCTAGTAATTGCGCTCAATTTGATCCACTAGTACTCGTTTCCGCTATGGCCTCTGTCTCGAAGTCTGTGTGCTTTGGTATTACTGGTAGCACATCATATATCAATGTTCGGGCTTCCTTCATTAAGCGAGAGGACCGCAACAGATTACTGACGTTTAATAGCCTTTCTGTCTCGCTCGAACATACTCTACCCTTGATCATGTCACCAAGGGACGTATCGCGTGGAATGTTGTTACGTCCTACTCCACCTCGGGGGCCAAGGCAAATGGGTTGGACAACATCACAGCCCACGACAAGAGATACGAAAAAGCACAGGAGTTCATGGAACTATGTTACTCGTGAGTTGATCCTTTTTAGCCTTTTCCAACAAAGATACAAATACTAAGATTCACAGATTATGGGAAGGGTCATGGGAGGATGACGCAGTAGTGTTCAGCAAAGAAACTGGTGTCGCCTATGACCCCTCGAAAGTGCACCAGATTACATACACCGGAAACCACCACCGAACGACAGCTGTCAACGCATCACACCCTTCTCCCCAAAGAACCCCTGTGATCTTCCAAGCAGGCCAATCTCCAGCCGGTAAAGCCTTCTCCGCGTTGAATGCAGAAGCAATTTTCGTTGGTGGCGGAAAGCCATCTGACACTGCACCATATGTCAAGCAAATCCGTGAAGCTGCTGCAGCGAATGGTAGAGATCCCAATCACATCAAAGTCTTTCCGCAAATCTGTCCGATCATTGGAAAGACTGTGGAGGAAGCAGAGGCAAAGTACAAGATGTACAAGGAGGCTGTAGACTGGAGGGGAGGAATGGCCAAACTCTCACAGTATCTGAACGTTGATCTGAGCTCCTATCCACTCGACGAGCCTTTCGATGTCAGTTCAATCGGGAAGTCCGAAAACGCAATCCATGCTCTCATCAATACTGTGAAAAGATACGAGCACGAGGGTATCACACCAAGAATGCTAGGCGAGAAGATGGCTTTCTGCGGTTTTGGTCCCATGCCCGTTGGGACACCAGAAATGGTAGCAGACGTGATGGAAGACTGGGTCAACAATGCAGATATTGACGGATTCAACGTCGCTTGTAAGCACTTCCTCCCCACTATTGATCTTGACTGACCCATAACCCAGACGTCTCAAATCCCGAATCTTACGAGTCTTTTGTTGAGCTCCTTGTTCCGGTCCTTCAGAAGCGCGGCCTGATGTGGGATGATTATCCTGTACCAGGAGGGACATACAGAGAGAATTTGCTCGATACTCCAGGTCATTCGACTGTCCCCGACGGACATCCGGCTGCCAATTTCAAGTACGAAGCATTGAAGGAGAAGTATGGCGACGATAAGGGAGCTATTGTCATTGATCGACGAACCCCTCAAACGCCAGCTCCTGCTTCTGAACAGATCGTCCCGGTCATGCAGGATAAAAGTATGCCAGAGAAGGTGGCTGAAATCAAAGTATCTGCATGAGCTTTGATTTGAGGTTTTTTACGATCTTCTTCATGGAAATTGTTTTGTATATATTGCCATAAGCCAGTAGTATCCCAATGTATAGCTGATCTTCTGAGATAATACCGTGCCAGAACAAAGGACAGGAACCATTTCTGCGTCGAATGTTTTGAGAAAGTCAAGACAGTGGCTCGCGCTCGTCTCCGACTTTTGATACCAATGGCGTCGTGAAACTGTTAGGAAAAGATTGAAGGGATACGCGTGACTTTCATCCCGAATCTTTTGACATTGTAGACTGACAAGACTTCTTGCAAAGTGATAGTGATACGTCAAGAAGTGTTTGGAACGATGAGCGAAGAGTTGCAGACGATGGATCCCAGCAGTGCTCATGAACCAAGCGCCTAGATCACGATTCTCGTCGGTGTGGGTAAATTCAAACTTGAGACCGTCAGGACGTAGTTTTCCTATACAATGAGTTTGTTGATGATGAGTTGACCGGACTTGACCGATAATTTAAGTTGTTCCTTCCCAGCAAACCTCAATGTGACTGAAAATCATGATGCGAGCTATAGTTTCTTGCTACTTGATGACGTGAATAAACTTTTTGTTTTCCCTAAACATTTTTCCATGACCTGTATTCCCAAAATGTATTACCAAAACCAATTTTAAGGCAGCGCTAATCTACACTCAAGAGATGTCATTGTCCGTCAACCTGAGGCGAAAGTTGATCTCGCTCGGATTTTAGCACCATAAAACCACAGTAGAATAGGAGCTGGACCACCAATAATAAATGCCAGAAAGCCTAGCATACTGTTACCCCATCCGAATCCAAGCCTCTGATACATTGCTGGGGCGCCTAATGGTAACAGGAAGGCAGCCACACTGCGCAGAACAGCCGTAGCAGCGGACGCACTGGCCGAATATGTTGGATAACTATCCACAACATACGTTATGAGTGCGTTGAAACCTATCATGATTCCGGTGGCAAATATCGCAGCTCCTATGTTCGGAACGATCCAATGCATATGTTTCTCAGCAGACCAGCCATAAAGAAAGAAGCCAAGCGGTAGAAGAACTGCAACTGGAAGCATAATGGGAACCCGGAATTCGGGGAGGCCAACGCCGTTGTTGCGACTTTTGAGAATACGATAGACGTAATCTTGGGTATATGAGGAGACCTTGGAGAATCAGTACTATATGAAGGTTCAGAAAATGGAAATTACCTGAATGCCGATGCAGTATCCAATACCCAACGAAATGTAGTTCAAACCTCCAATACTTACCGATTGATGATAGTTCTCTCTCCATAATTTAGGAAATGTTGTAAGAACGACATACATAAGGCCGTATAAGTAGGCCTGTCCAAGCCCCATGGCGATGATGATAGGTTGAGTGCACATGAGCTTTAGAGGCCTTAACATCGCCATTCCCACCTCGCTAGTATGGCTCCTTCCAGGATTCTCGTACTTCGTGAACAGATTCTCATTACCCGTCTCCCTGATGAGTCTCTGTTTCTTCCACGACAACAAAACCAGAGGAAATGTCTCCCTAAGAAAAACTGCTCCGAGTATTAGAACTGGAACATCTGCTATGCTCGTTGCCCAGAAAGCCCATCTCCAGCTACTATACTCTGTGATAAATCCACCGCAGATCGGTCCAATGGCTGGCCCCAAGATGGGAAAGAAGGAATATATCGACACTGCCAGCCCACGTTCTTCCGCCGAAAACAGATCTCCCAGTATCCCTGGACCGAGCGCCAGAGGAGCAGAGCCTCCTAGACCGCCTAATAGTCGGAAGAGAATCAGTTGCTCCTTATTTCGAGTGAAGCCACAGGCGCAGTTGAAGACCAGGAAAAAGAAGTTCGATAAATGCAGAATGATTGATCGGCCATACAGTTCGGAGAGGGGTGCGAGGATCAGAGGGCCGAACGCGAATCCGAGGACAAAGATGGAAAGGCAGAGCGATTTTTCCGTATCGCTGTGGATGTTGAGGTCTTCTCCAATTTTTACGAGACTCGGTGCCAGAATCGAGGATGCAACTGGGGACATGAATGTATAGAGGGAAACTTATGTTGTTAGCTTAGTTTGATCAGAGAGCGACGAATTTACCAATCATGATGGCAGCCCACTTCTTTGATCGTGGCCAATTTTGAGGATTATCTGGGTCTTGATCACCATTCCAATGGACTACGTTCATACTGTTGACGTTGGTATATGGGGAAGGAGATGGTAGCTCCCTTGCCAATTCATTCAGTCCGGTAGTCCTTGTGGGATTTATCTCGGAAGCAGACCCCTTTTCCAGGTCAAGCATAGCGTCTCTGTTTAGATGGCATTCTTTCTGTTCAATATCTTGAATCTCATCACGAGATGCCAGATCTGGCTCGGATGGAGCAGCACGTGCACTTCCATTCTGTTCATCTGAATCGAGAGATCGGACCGAGCCCAAGAACTGTTCTTTCCCACCAAGGTCTGCCATGGAATTGAATACAATAAAGAATGTGAAATGTTGAATGTTCGAGGTAGCCGAATGTAACCAAACATTGAGACTTTTTGAATGCGGTCTCAAAGCTTGATATTCAGACTCATGCTTTCTCAGAGCTCGGACCTGTATGCTTTGAAGTGGAAGAGGAAAGGTTCCACAGCACCAGATCATCAGGAGCTATATCGGGTCGATCTCCCGCTTTCGGTTTGAAAGATATGTAGAACTAGACTCCCCGCTTAGCGGAGAATCGGCTCGGAATCTACTGCTTTCGAGCCCGATCATCTCATCTGTGATACTTCCCGTTGCTCAGAATATGTGGTCGCACAACATCATGCTTATATGGCATCTATCACCAAGTCCCAGAGACTGGCTTAAGATGAGCAGGAATGTCTGATGTTCTTGTGCTTTGCTGGTGTCCTCCGTATAGTTGCACCGTATGCCAGACTACTGTACATCACGGACTGTCGCTTCGCTTATACTGCTGATAACGCCCACTTTTTGGAATCGGCTCTCAACACCCGTGCCGCGGAACATACTGGCCGCCTTCTTCTGGAAGGCTCGCTTGTGGTTGCACAGAAGCTCAAATGGATACGAAGCTATTAAATAAACATGCTCAAGGAGAGACTTATTTGGTTCACCTGTTCTGAGATTGTCCAAGGAGTTATCTCCGTACTCTTCTAAAAGAAATCGCGCTCTCACTCTCGACTACTTTCAAGATGGCGAACTCTACACAGAAGATGCAGTTGAACTTCTTCGATGCTGCTTGTACCGGAAGCCATACAGCAATCGGTCAATGGAAGCGAGTTAACTCATGTTCTTGCGTTCTATCTACAGTATTTAACAAGTTTCTCTAGGAACCCAAACGACAATTCTCGGAACAAAGATCGCTTAGAATATTGGCTTTGGCTTGCAAAGCTTGCCGAAAAGGGCAAAATCACTTCGATATTCCTGGCAGATAGTTATGGGTAGGTTCGGCCATCCCAGAAATTATGACCTGATAATTCTGCTAAAAACAAGCAAGCGGTCATAACATATATGGAGGATCCTTTGACGCACAATACAAAGGTGGATCGCATGTCGGAAAGCTGGACCCCCTGATGACTGTTTCTGCTATGGCCGCCGTCACCAAATCTGTGTCATTTGGGATAACTGCAAGCACTTCATACATTCGTAAGTGTTAAAATACAGCACAATACTATAACTGACTTCAGAAGCTCCCTACATCTTGGCACGTACATATTCTTCCCTCGACCATCTTTCCAATGGAAGAGTTGGATGGAACATTGTCACCAGTCACAGTAACTCAGCCGCTCAAGCGATGGGAAATGAAGAAGTGATGCCTCACGACGAGCGATACATTGCAGCTGAGGAATATATGGACATTGTCTACCAGCTATGGGAGAAGTCTTGGGAAGATGGCGCTCAAGCATGGCAAGAAGAGCCAGAAATGGCTTATGACCCCTCCAAGATCCACACTATCAATTACGAAGGCAAATACTTCAAAATGAAAGCTGCACACGCAACACACCCCTCACCACAACGCACGCCAATACTATTTCAAGCAGGCTCCTCCAAAGCCGGTATTGAGTTTGGTGGAAAGCATGCAGAAGCTATCTTTTGTGCAAATCCCACCATTGAGTCGACAAAGAAGTACGTGGATTCTGTTCGCGCCAAGGCGGTTGAGGAGGGAAGAGATCCGTCCACTATCAAATTTTTCCTTGGAATCATGCCCATCCTCGGACGTACACTCGAGGAAGCTCAAGAGAAGCTGGCAGCAGCCAGGAAGAATCTGAGTGTCAGCGGAGGTTTAGCTCGCTTCTGTGGCTTCACAAATTGTGATCTCAGTGCATATGCAATCGATGAGGAATTCGATTTCGAAGGGAAGCATCACGAAAACACGATTCAGGGTGTTATCGACAATATCAAAGTGATTGCAAGTGAAAAAGTTTTTACGCCTAGGGTGGTGGCCGAGATGTTTGGGCTCGGAGGATCAAGTCCAAGGCCCGTCGGTGTAAGTACTTCTGAATGATTCATAGTGTTTAGAAGAGAAACTAACCCAAGCATTTGGAAGACACCCGAAATGGTAGCAGACTTTTTCGAGAAGTGGTGGAAGGAAACTGGCATCGATGGCTTCAACGTTAATTGTAAGCATACAATAAATATGTCGTATGCTGTCTTTCGAATCGTTACTGATATCTTTACAGATATTTCTAATCCAGGAAGTTTCGAGGATGTAGTGGAACTTCTCATACCCGAACTTCAAAAACGAGGTATCTACTGGGATGACTACGCAGTTCCAGGTGGCACGGCCAGAGAGAACCTTCAGGGCATGCCTGGCAAACCCTTTCTACCAAAGCATCATCCTGCAGCGAAGTTCAGGTGGAGCGCACAAGAGGACAAAGCTGGTGGAGAGAAGCCCAAACAATCCAGTGTAACGGTAGATGCCGGTGAAAAGGCTGCAGAGCCAGTTAGAGTTGAGGGTCCTCCTGCTGTAGTCGTAGCATGAATAGAAATCCTCGTGCTTTTCTGATATGCATCATCCAGAACTCTTTCATTGTATCAAATAAATAGTGGCCATGTAGAGGCCCAGTCTGGGTCTTCTGCACTGCTTATGAGGGACCAGCTTCCCAATATCTAGGATAGTTTCATATTGCGCAAACCCACGGCTCTCTTAGGGGTACTATATTTTATTACGATACAGAACAAAGGGTCGCCAATATGAAAATGAAGAAATGGAAATTCCTTTCCCCATCTGACCAATAGTTGGTGGTCAAACCACGTTCACAATTCCACTACTGGGCTTACGACACAGTCGTCCAATAACTCGTTTGTCCCAGCTTTCTTTGCCCAACGATAGGAGCAATGCATATTTCCTGATTCATAACGCAGATCTATACTGAGATTGAACATTGGATAATTACAGCTAACTCGCCCCAAACTTCGCTAGGTCTCCATAAGATGCGTCGGGAGTCCAAAGCCCTCCCGAAAAGTGGGATCCACACCGCGGGACTTCCTTCCGATACCGATGCTCCACCCTCTGGCGCTGTGACTCTCGATTTCACAGTCTGAAGCTCCTTCCCGATCTGACCAGAAATTCTGTTTTCGATAGGTCTTCTACAGATCGGAAAGTTTCAATCTAGGGCGGGACTGGAGAAGCATTCGGAAGGAAAATGGTATATGCCTTGACCACTAGGGCGATTTGAACCACACAAGGCTTCCCGATGTATACGGCAACATTTTTTGATGTTTGATAAGTATCGACCATTTTGCATAGGAAATCTCATGGCAATCAGCCCATTTCACAATCAGATCATTCACTTTCTTCACATCAACTAATAAGCTATCTTTCCGTTCACGATGCCCTCCCAATTTGGCCAAATCTTTGGCTGCTTGAACGTTTTTCGGAGAAAGCCTCTTGTTATAGACTCAGAACCGATAGAGTCTGAATACGAGAGGAAACAGCCTCAATACTCGTCCATTTCAGTCAGCTCCGAAGAGAAAGATCTCTCTTACGCAACGAAACCTCTCTCTACTAAACCACAATCATGTTCAAAAGTCAACCAGGCCTTAGTAGTTGTCGAGGGCAAGAAATACCAAGTTCTCGAATCATTTCCCTATCCAACGCTACAGACACAAAAAGAGGTTGTCATCCGGACAAGAGCTGTTGGACTGAACCCTATTGATTGGAAGTCGGTAGATTACGGATTTTGCTTGCCTGAATTTCCATGGGTCACAGGGAGAGAGATGGCAGGTATTGTGGAGGAAGTGGGATCTGAAGTTACAGATGTCAAAGTCGGACAGAAAGTTTGGACAAGTATGTTGAATCTATCGCGACGTGGAAACCTTTCAAATGCTAATGTTTACGAAAGGTACCTATTACAGAGACCGCAGAGCAGGCTGTTTCCAGAAATTTGTCACCGTTCCCGAACACACTGTAGTACCTATACCCGATAGCCTCAGTTTCGAAAGCGCATCCTGCCTCGGAGTTGCTGGCTTGACTGCTGCAATGGCATTATGGAAATGGCTCCAGGTTCCTGGGTCACCAACCGCAGAAACACATACAATACCCGACGAAGGATATCTTTTGTTATGGGGTGGGTCGACAATCACAGGACAGTTCGCTATTCAGATCGCTGTTGCCGGCGGTTTAAAAGTGATTGCTGTCACGTCTGAAAAAACTAAACCATTAGCTGAGAGCTTGGGTGCACAAGTTGTAACAAGAGATGGAAAGAGTGGCGATGAGATAGTGGCCGAGATCCGGTCAATAGCTGGCGATACGATCACGAGAGGTATTGACCTAGTCGGGACGAAGACCGCGGAACACTGTCTGAGAACTTTCTCAACGACCCACAAAGCGTTATTTGCCCCTCTTGCAATGATGTCAAGTAAGGCTATTGTTCCCTCGAATGTTTCGGTCGAGACTGTGGAGATGAAGCAATTTGTTTTAGATCCAGCATCAAAGGTCTACTCTCATGCTTTGAACGTTCTTGTTGGAAATGGAACCTTTGTCCTCCCTGATCTTCTGGTCTTGGATGGCGGACTTAGTGCAGTCGAAAAGGGACTGGAGAGGGTAAAAAGAGGTGACATGGAAGGGAAAAGAGTTATTGTTAGCTTTACTCAGCGTTCTGGGTTGTCTCCAGATAATTGAAATTGACTTCATGTACTTATACTTTTCTTCTTTGACAAATTTGAGATTTTAAGTAGGTAAATCTGGTACTCTGATACGTGGCTGTTCCAAGAATACAATCATTTCTATTGTGAAGCCTCATATTGTGGTCTTCCAGAATAGACTTTGTATTCTTCAGAACTTCTTGAAACAGCCCGAATGAGGAAGCCGGAACATGAATATGCTACTCCATATAGCCCTTGCCTCAAGTAGTACCTAGATGGAGGAACGAGGGTTCATCGAGATATGTTACACAGACGCCATACGAAGATACCATGAAAAGGTTGAAGTATTGTGGTGGTAATTCAACCCTCAGACTACTGGAAACTAGAGGAGATTTTGCTGCACGGCTAGAAGAAATCGGCAGCTCTCTGTATTGCACGAGATAACTCTCTCGGAGCAAATCTCTGATTAGCAAAACAAGCTCGATTGCCGCAACTTTACCAAGCAGCCCGATCCAAATGTCTGAGGATAACAAGAAGGGATCATTGCTGCCATCAACGGCCTACCGCAAGGCACGCTCTTCTATTTTGCTTGACCTCACGGCGTAATCCGCTCCTACCCCTTGCTTCGGTAATGTGCTCCCGTGTCGGGGCTCGAGCCCGCCACTGCAGTCTTCCTGATCCATTGTTTTTGGGAGCCACTTGACATCCTATCGGAAACCTTGAAAGTCCCGAATATGACCATCAACTCACAATGCGGCATATGATTTATAAACCTTAGTTTTGGTAACGACAGACAAAGTCAGTCAAACACTTCAAGTGTCTTCAATTTTCACGCTTGTTTCTCCCTCCTGAAAATCTGTAAAGTTGCCCAAATGGGTGAAGCAGCGCCACCGAAGAGGCAGATGCACCTCAATTTCTTTGAGACAGCATGCACAGGATCTCATATGGCCGCTGGGATGTGGAAGTGAGTTGGTCAAGACCTTGAGATTCTAGTCACTTTTAACATATCCTAGGGAACCTGCAGACAATTCACGATTCAAAGATCGTCTGGAATATTATATATGGCTTGCAAAGTTGGCTGACAAGGGCAAAATTACATCAATATTTTTCGCCGACAGCTACGGTGTGCATCAAACATACAACCAAAGTGCAGATGCCATCTTCAGATCTGGGTCGCAAGTGGCCAATTTGGATCCTGTTGTTTTGGTCTCGGCTATGGCTGCTGTGACCAACTCTGTCAGTTTCGGGATCACAGGTAGTACCAGCTATATCAGTGAGTCAAAATGAATGATAAATTTGCCTTCGTGGCTGATTACCAATAGCTCCATTCCTTCTTGCCAGAACATGGGCCTCGCTAGATCACATTACTAGAGGCCGAATCGCCTGGAATGTTGTGACTAGCTATAGTACCTCCGCTGCCAAGTCAATGGGCAAGGAGGATGTTATGCCATCAGAAGAAAGATACAAGGCTGCTCATGAGTACATGGACCTCGTCTATCAGTGAGTCTAGAGGCAAAGCAGCGTTGGACGAAGATCCCATCAGATTTTACTGACATTTTGTCTACCAGAATGTGGGAGAAGGGATGGGAAGACGACGTCCAGGAATGGAGTGTCGAGCCCGAGCAAGCATACAACCCACAGAAAATTCATCGCATTGAGTTTGATGGAAAGTATCACAAGATGTCTGGATTCTTCCAAACTCATCCTTCCCCTCAGCGGACTCCTGTCATTTTCCAAGCAGGTGCCTCGAAGTCGGGAATTCATTTCGCCGGAACCCACGCCGAAGCAATTTACACCGACTATGCGACGTTCGGTGCCTTGAAGGCATACACAAAATCTGTCCGCGAATCTGCAGTTGCAGCAGGTAGAGACCCGTCCAAAATCAAGATCTTTGCTGCCATCATGCCGATCATCGGGAAGACGGTCGAGGAGGCCCAGGAGAAATACGATCGTGCATCAGCAGCTATGAGTATCCAGGGTGGCATGGCTAAATTTAGTAGCTATACTGGAACTGATCTTGGTCAGTACGAGTACGAAGAGGAGTTCAAGTTTGATGGCAAGCCAGGTGATAACATCATTACTGGTGTCATCAATGGTTTCAAGACAGCATCGGAGGAATCGACCGTCCCATGGACACCCAAGTATCTGGGTCACCTCGCTGCTTTCGGTGGAACAACCCCAAAGCCTACTGGTACTCCAGAAATGGTCGCAGACTTCTTCGAAGAATGCTTCGACGAGTGCGATATCGACGGCTTCAACATCGCCTGTAAGTTCGAAAGTCGGGAAAGTCAAAACCACAAACTAATCACTGTGGTAGATGTCTCTAATCCTGGTAGTTACGAAGACGTTGTTGAGCTCCTAGTTCCGGAATTGCAGAAAAGGGGCCTCATGTGGCAAGATTATCACGTCCCTGGTGGCTGTTTCAGGGAGAATCTTCACCATGTTCCGGGCGAGCCCCATGTGTCGAAAGACCATCCTGCCTACCAGTTCAAATGGAACAAGGAGACGGCCAAAGTATGATTAGATAGTTATATATATTTGTTTCAAAAGCCCTTTGAGTCAGTTAACCAGAGACATTGTGACAGTTTGCGTTGGTTTTGATATACCCCGGCGTGATCGACGATGAATCGCAGGCCGAAATTCCAGTTGGATGCAATTGTAATCACATGCCCTACGTTTGATTCTTCAACAGATATGAACATATCTATGAAGTTCTATCATTATACAATCACAAATCATTCCTGGCATCTATGGTGTTCCTCAGTCCCGTGTCAACTCCTCGGATTTCACCACCATAGTTCGAACGCCACTCTTCTTGGCTGATAACGTGTAGTAATCATAAGTGCCCTCTTTGCTCACGGCTATCTCAGGGTCTGGCCTCGCATCATGAGTCAAGCTCGCTGATCAATCAATGTATCAGTATTGACTGACAAGTGAACGATAACCTTTTTCTGGCTTCTGAAAAAAGGTCTCGAACACCAGGCTTACATGATATTCGAAGATCTGAAAGCCGTCACTGCTTAAACTTAACCTCCTAATTAAAAAATCCTCAAGATAAGAACAATTCACAGTCCCAAATCGGAAGAGTGGAGTCGTTGTCTCGGCGAATGACCCCTCGTCTTGCCTGATCAACTCGCTTAATCTACGCGGCTTAAAGGTCCCGATGATAGGCAGAGTTGTTCCCGACATTGTTGGAGACAATGAGCGTCTACGTGCATGAAATGAGCTTCAAATACAGCAAGGGTACTGATCAAGTCGCATAATCGAAGCAAGACAGATCACAATTTGGAAATCCAAGCACGGCGGTGGCATACCGGCGGACGGGAAGAGTCTACCGTCAAGTCCCAGCATGGTCGTTATCGCCAAATGCATGGGATGAGTATAGGCTTGTGGCTAGAACATTTCGAGCACTGTAAACTGGAGATCAAGATAAGTGATATGGATCCAGATACCAAATGTTAACTTTCCTCTATTATTGGATGTAGATATATTGGACGATCAATCACCTCGATGCTTCGAATTGTTTCCAGATCCAGGAGTAGAAGAGAGCCAGAATCATTATTACAGCATCGCCAATCATCATGAGTATGCTTCACAAGACAAAGGTCCTCCTCTGGGGAGAATCTGCAGAGACAGCAGCTGAGCGCAAGGTGTGACCATCAACGCTCACTTAGAAATGTGAACTGATATCCTCCATAGCTTGTCAGGAAAATTGACTTCTTCATCTTGGTAAGATTTCTCGCTGCCATTTGGAGCCTAAGTCTGACTTTGCCAGACTTTCTGCTGTGTCAGCTACTTCTTCAACTATCTCGGTAAGCTGGGGCTGATCCATGGCCTACGAGCCGGGGACTGGTACTGACACAGGGGCAGATCGAGCCTCGATCAACAATGCTTATGTTTCTGGCATGAAGGAAGATGCTGGTCTTGGTGGAACTGACATCAATATGCTGAGTACAGTACTCACTAGTAAGTGCCTTCAATAACTCTCCTTTCCGGTCAACTTGCTTCAGAAGGGGACTCCTTGTCCCGAGTTAGGATCAAGGTCGGGCCAGGAGAAGCTAGCTAATTCCGTAACAGTTGGATACATTCTTGGCCAGGTACCTCACGCTCTTGCAATCCACGTCGTTGCGCCAAGAATATGGTTCCCTAGCATGATCGTTGTCTGGGCAGGACTTACAATGGCCATGGCCGGCTGCTCCAACTTCTCTCAACTTGCCGCCGTCCGATTCTTCCAAGGTGTCATCGAAGCTTCCACATATGCCGGAACGCAATACATGATCGGAGCATGGTACAAACCTAGCGAGATCGGAAAGCGAGTCGGTCTCTTCAGTGCCTGTGGTCAAGCAGGAACAATGTTCGCAGGTATCATGATGACTGCCATCTACAACAGCATGGATGGTCTTGCAGGATACCCAGGGTGGAAATGGGTGTTCATTATCGATGGAATCATCACCTTGCCTATCGCCGTCTTCGGCTTCTTATACTTCCCTGATCTGCCAGAGACAACCAATGCTTCATACCTCACAGTCCAGGAGAAAGCTCTCGCGATCAGCAGACTTCCACCGAAGACTGAGAAGGGTCGGAAGTTGGGCTGGGATATTATTAAGCGAACACTTTTGACTGTGAACTTCTGGCTCTTGGTCATCCTTTGGGGATTTGGTGGGCTGCTCGAAGCGTATTCTTCGTTTACATGCATGTTGCTTTGGATGAAGACCGACGGGTATTCGCTGCAGCAAAACAACCAATATCCTCTTGGTATTCAAGCTGTTGCGATTGTGGCCACAATTGTCTGCGCAATCACTCTGGATGTTTCTGGAAAGCGATATCCCTGGGGCTTGTTGGTCTGCACTGTGCAGATCGTCACTGCAGCCATCTTGCTCTGCTGGAACCAGATCGGAGCAGGGACAAAATTTGCTGCTTTCTGTAGGTTTCCTCAATTCCTCTGATGATTCGACTGGGAGTACTGACTTTGAATTAGATTTGGCCGGAACTTCTTTCGCTATCCAGCCTATTGTCTTTACATGGGCGAATATCTTGCTCAGCCGGACTGGCGACGAGGCTGCCAGATCCGTCACTTTGTATTCCATGAACGGGTCTTCGGCGACTTTCTTCGCTTTCTGGGGAGTACTTCTCTACCCCGCCACTGATGCAAGCACTGTAAGTTATCCGACAACAACCTTGATGAGACAAAACTAACACTCCTCAAGGGCTTCCGCAAGGGCGGTATCGCACTCATCTGTGTTGCTGGATTCTTGATGATGTGGATGACGCTTGTCTTGATGCAAGACAAGCGAACCCTGAAAATGGTCGCTGGTGAGAACGACAGCTCATTGGAGGGAGTTGAGGTGGACATTGGACACCAGGAGAAAGGAAACGTTGGCGTAGATAGTAAGGAGAAGGGTTCTATGTGATAGGTTTTGAGAGACGTAGCCGGATGAAGGTGGATGGGAGGAGAAGTCAGAAGCGGGGTAGGCGAAGCCGTTGGGAAATGAGAGTAGAAGAGAGTTTGTTGAAAGGCCATTTAAATGTTCAGAGCTGCATATATAATTTCTTGAAGAAAGACTCAAGATTGGACCTTGAGTTTCGAAAGTGTCTGGAAATATCCCCTGGCAAATAATGCGGTACACTCAATGCGGTCTATGTAACACTGCCCTACGTTTCACGTTATTTTCGTCACCGGAGAGTGATCCACCACATCACTTGATTTTGATGTTGATAAATAACAATTAGATGTATGTCGATACCCAGTATCTTGATTCAAATCTATTCAGATCAGATCAGAAAGCCGACCTTCTGCATTCAAAGGCACAATCGTTGCATATTCACGAGACGCGCCGACTCCGTGCCTGAACGCACGCGACGCGGGGTCCTCGGCAAAATATGTAAACAAGCCATCAGATAAGATCAGAGCGACGTTCACAAATGAGCAATTCACATTGAGACTGTGGAACACATCAGTACAACAATAGAATTTGTGTTTTATGCAGTAGGTCCGAATATACAACCCTCTCATCGGCAATTTTCGCCCAATTTGCAATTCTTTGCCGTTTGCTCTACAAGGGGGCAAGAAGCTCGCTAGAGGCCCCTGTGCAGCCTGAGAGTCTGTGTACCTGTCCCACTACACCCCACCCTCACAGCGCCCGCCACCTTCGGCTTGCCCTGCCGACTCCGGCTTCGTTGTTCCTACAGCACTACAGATTTTGTACCTCAGTATCGTGGTCCACTCTTCGCGCGTCGCCCAGTATCGCTCCCTGCATGTGAACTACCAAACTATGCGGGACGTGGTTTCCGAGCCATGGTGAAGTATGTGTCGCTATCTGGCAGCGCGGCTCAACTTGAAGCGCTGGCCGCGACGAAGCCGAAGTGAGTCGTTTTTGACGTGGAGAATTACGAGTATATGCGCTGTAGACAAAGCTCGAATACTCGAAATCCTCTTCCTAATCTCTCGTTGCTACCCCATTGATTTCCATCTTACCATCCTAAAGTCTTCAGTACACGTTCCCTGCTTCTCTCCTGCTTATTTCCATCCTTCACGGATTGTTGCCCATACACACGTGACAAAATGGCGCCCAAGAAGATGATACATTTAAATTTCTTTGAGATGGCTTGCACCGGAAGCCATATGGGGATTGGAATGTGGAAGTATGGGAATTCCATCCTGGCGAACTGAACCTGATCAACTGATTGCACCCAGGGACCCAAAGGACAATTCGCGACAGAAGAATGGCCTGGACTATTGGATATGGCTTGCTAAACTCGCGGAGAAGGGGAAGATCAGTTGTATCTTCTTTGCAGATAATTACGCTCGTGAGTCGATAGTAACTGGATCAAGAAACGGTTGTACTAACGAATGTATAGCTGCTGGAGACTTTGAAGGGCACGAAGCAGCATTCTTCCGGGGAGGGAGTAATTCCGGCCAGCAAGATCCCACGATTTGGATCTCTGCAATGGCAGCAGTCTCGAACTCTGTAGCCTTTGGAATCACAGGCTCCTCATCGTATCTGACCGTAAGTTTTCATACATCGTCAGCAGCACTGAGCTAACATAGACAGCCTTTCATCCTAGCAAGAACCTGGTCAACCCTTGATCACGCAACTCGCGGCAGAATCGCCTGGAATATAGTCACATCGTACACGACATCCGCGGCCGAAGCATGCGGCAAGACATCTATCACTCCCCATGATCAGCGTTACGAAGAGGTCGCAGAGTTCATGGATCTGGTGTACTCGCTCTGGCAAGGCTCGTGGGAAGACGATGCGGAAACATGGAGTCTGACCGAGGGGGCGTACAATCCAGAAAAGATACACAAGATCAAGTTCGAAGGGAAGTATCACAAGACGCATGCCTATGGAGCATCGCAACCATCGCCACAGAGAACCCCGGTCTTGTTCCAAGCTGGCCAGAGTCCCAGTGGGAAGGCTTTCGCAGGGAAGCATGCCGAAGCTGTATTCTGCGGCGGAGCAGTCCCCTCAGATACAGCGCCATACGTGAAGAGTATACGAGAGATCGCTGTGTCAAACGGCCGAGATCCACAAGATGTCAAGGTCTTCCCTCAGATCACACCAATTCTAGGCCGAACGCTCGAAGAAGCACAAGCGAAGTTCAACTACTACAAATCGCTCGCGGATTACAAAGGCGGCATGGCGAAACTGAGCAGCTTCATCAATGTGGATTTGTTCGCATTCCCGCTTGATGAACCATTTAAGTTCTCGGGGGCGAAATCAGATAATGCTATTCACGCTATCATCAACACTTTAGCGCGCTACGACAACGATCCAATTCCCATGACGCCCAGGAGACTGGGAGAGACGATGGCGTTTTGTGGATTTGCTGCTATGCCGGTGGGAACGCCGGAGATGGTCGCTGATGTTATGGAGGATTGGATTGAGAATGCTGATATTGATGGTTTTAATGTCACGTATGTGTCGAATCCTGAATCGTTCGAGGATGTGGTCGAGCTGCTGGTGCCGGTGCTTCAGGAGAGGGGCCTGATGTGGAAGGATTATGAGGTGCCTGGGGGCACGTTTAGGGAGAATCTTTATCGTACGCGGGGCCAGAAGAGGCCGATGGATACGCATCCGGCGTCGAGGTTCAATACTGAGGAGTTGTTGAAGACGAATGGGGATGGGAAGGGAGGGATCTTGATTGATCGCGTGAATATTGCCAGACCGGATCCTGAGAAAACGGTCGCTACGAATGGCGACGAAGTGCCGACAGTGAATGGTCTCAAGATCAGCGAGGTTTCAGAGAAGACCCAGGAGGTTCAGACGAGTACCGAGGAGATCAAATGTCAGTCGTGAGGAACTAGATCAACTTTTGTATTTAGATCCGGTGGAGTTTACCGACCATTCTGCACTTGATGGCATCTGTGCTTGCGTTTGTTTTTGCTGCAAGCCGAGCTTGCGACTCATTCGTGCCTTTCCCTACGATTCCGACTTTTCTCAAACCACAGATCAATTGCTATGTAAAGAACACGATATATACCCCCAAGATAATCTGGGTCTGCTCTAGCACAGGTTGGCTACTCTCTGAAGTCTGGGCTGTAGAGCGCCCGACCGTT
Organism: Cadophora luteo-olivacea; assembly: GCA_026120085.1. Classification (NCBI taxonomy): domain Eukaryota; kingdom Fungi; phylum Ascomycota; class Leotiomycetes; order Helotiales; family Ploettnerulaceae; genus Cadophora; species Cadophora luteo-olivacea. Next base: position 25,721 of record JALRMC010000040.1, on the reverse strand, counting down.
CCCACCTAACCGAACGAGCCGAACGAAAAAGGGGCGAGTCGAAAAACACCGCCTGGACGTCTCGGACTCGCTTGTCGCAAAACAAAGACTCAAATACGATGCAGGGAGTTAACTTTCCGGACATATCCCACCTACTCCAGAGTCCCCTGCCATCCGTTCATTCAACCAATGACTTGAGACTCCAAGCCTCTGCTGATTCCACAAATTCTATCTGGCATGCAGCCTCACAGTAATCATCTCACTCGCCCCCCTTCAACATCGTCGCCCAATCAGGACTCACTTCTAGAAGTCGGGAATCCACAGGTAGTGAAGGATGCCGTACGGACGCACGTATTCGACCCGGATCCCGATCATTAAGCATAATCTGGCCACGGAAGCTATCTCGTGGTCCTGTCACCGGTTTCTTGTTACTGGTCCCTCTGGCTGGGACGCGTACCTTGCTGACTGTATTCTGTACATAGAGAGGCGAACGCAGTACTGTATGCCTTCTTCAAACTTTCATGAGCTGTATTGAATGAATGACCTCAAAACATCATACAATGGACATGTCCTCTTCTGCAGCATGGAAGAGCGCAAGATAGTAACGATTATTTCAGCCGAGATGTCTAATATCATGAAATCCACGATGTACAACCTGAAAATAAACATCTTGACATTAAAATCCCATGCCGTGCCACCAACCGTTTAACCATCAAATCACCATGTCAAAGCCGGAGCCGGGACGTCACAATTGCCGATCGAAAGGGTCTGATTTGACAGGCGAGTCAAAACAAGCCGAGCCTTACTCTAGCGAGTCTGGTGTGTCGCTGCGGACGTTGACAGCGCCGACTACGTGAACTACTGCACACAGCCCCTTGAATATGTGGGCATTTCCCTTCATGAAGAGCCCTACGCTGCGCTCACCTCACTCAGATGTGGCTTCGATCTTTTACGTGTTATTTGACTGCTTGACTGCCAGCTTTTGCTTCACAACCTTCCTTCACTTCTTTTCAACTTCATAACTTTGAACATTCCAACTTCATAACTTTGAACAACCAATTCAAATAAAGCCACTCGATTTCATTAGTATTTGGTCGTCTCTTTAAAGAGGATCCCCTGCTAAAGAGGAAAAGAGACTTTGCTGGAGAAATTGCGGCTTGGCATCACGACCCCTGCAACCCTGACATTTGCTCGCTCTCCTGACCGAAGACCGACGGACGGGAACGACTCGACTTCTCGAACGACCTCCTCTCCTCTGCTCTGGCAAAACATCATATATCTCGATGCAGACCTGACAACACTATATCCTCGTTTCGTTTTGTTCGACCTTTCTTCTCTGCCTCTGGGCATTCATCCCTTTCAACTCCTCACGTCACCCCGCCACACTTTAATTCGCCCTCTCCTCTAATTCAACCACACCCTCTCTTGACGAACATCCCCACGACCTCCGCCCGACGACCACAACCATGCGCCGCGGAACCATCGTCTTCCTGGTGATAAACCTGATCATCATCGGCTTCCTGCTCAACGCCTTCAGCACGCTGATCTCCCTGCTATTCCAGACCGGCGCCGCAGATGCTATCCATCGCGCTGAGATCCCCGCGCCGGGCTCAGATATGATCGAGAATAGGACGCAGCTGATACCAAAGATCATACATCAGACGTATATCAACGAGTCGATTCCCGAGAGATGGCAGGCGGGTCAGCAGAGCTGTATTGATTTGCATGAGGATTATGAATATATCGTGAGTTGGACCAGCCTTACATCTGATTCTCTCTTGCAACGGAAACGGAACTAAACAGCGCTCTTGCTCTGTTTCTATTTCATTCGCATGCTTCTACGAACTTAGAATTAGAATTAATGCAACTGGGATCGTTGGCTAATCGCAAAACAGCTTTGGACCGACGCAAAATCCCGCGACTTCATAGCGACCGAATACCCCTGGGCCCTGGCCAACTTCGACAGCTACAACTTCCCCATCCAACGCGCCGACGCCATCCGCTACTTCATCCTCGCCCACTACGGCGGCATCTACATCGACCTCGACGACGGCTGCAATCGGCGCCTCGACCCCCTCCTCAGCTACCCAGCCTGGGCACGCCGCACCCTCCCCACGGGAATCAGCAACGACGCTATGGGTTCCGTCCCTCAACATCCGTTCTTCCTACGAGTTATTGAGAGTCTGGCGGGCTACAATCGCAATTGGTTCATGCCGTATATTACGGTTATGTACAGTACAGGCCCGCTCTTCCTCTCCGTCCTCTGGGTAGAATACATGCGCGAGGTTCGGCCCGCATCAGAACATGTCCGGATCCTCATGCCGGAAGAATACAAGGGCTTCTCATGGTCGTTCTTCAATATCTCGAAGGGAAACAGCTGGCATGGCAAAGACGCACAGACGATTTTCTGGATGGGCAAACATTGGCTGTTGTTGACCGTGGCGGGTTTCGCGATTGCGGGCGTCGTGGGCATCCTGCTTTGGTGGGTGTGGAATGTCTGGATTGTAAGGGGAAAGAGGACGAGTGGTGGGAGGAGTAGGTTGCCGTTTTGGAGGAGGATTTCGGGGAAGGAGAGATATGAGTTGGTCAATCGCATGGCTTGACTATCCGACCATGAACGGGGCGATTGATAAAGCTTTGCAATTGAGTTTCAATTGTGTGTTTGGATAGGGGGAGATTGGATAGGAATTGCCAGAGAGACGGTCCTCGCTAGTGCAGCATATAGGATCGTGTCTCTGTGCTCAGATACATGTTTATATACATACGTGGAGTTCCTCTCCTTCCACACTGCTCAGATGAGGAGCAGTTAATGATTGCGGGATACGGTTCCAATATTTTGGATGCAGATATAGTTTATTAATAGTTCGAAAAATCGAATGCTTTCTTCTCTACTACATCACTTGCCATTGTTGCATTTTTCTAACTCGGACAAGTGACGCCATTTTCCTATTTACTGCTCGTAGAACATGGTGTAGTGCAGAGCGGCGGATTTACTCGTAAATCTTAGTCGTACGTAAAATCAAAGGCCTGAGTATCTCCAATTTTACCAATAAAGGGTGTCATTCCAATAGTAATGTACATTATTTTTCCCGTAAAAAGGGCTTCATCCGCACCATTTGCACGCACCATGACTATTTTCTTCAGTTGTTACAGGCTTATCTGCTTCTCGGGTGATATAACAAATATAGCTGTAATCTCCTCTCCCCTTCTCGATCACGACCAGATCAAATATCTTCAACCATATCACCTTCATCGACCAGATAATCCCGAACGACCCTACGATGCAAGTACTGATTCCCCTGCAATGGTTCAAGCAGCAGATCCGAGGCCAGCTCCAGGAGCATGGAATGTGGAAAGTGTTCAGGGTGACGCATCTGCCAGGTTCCAAGGATAGTGTACGAACACAGATCAATGGCCAGATATCTCAACGGGCTCCCAGGCGCCGTGTGTTGCCATGCGTATGGGATCCAATGCGTGCTCCAATAGTACTGATCCATCCTCCTCAGAGCTCGCATAGCTGTGTTCTGTAGGCGAGGTATGAGGAGCTTGTCTGCTAGAACCCAAAGGTGAACTAGATTCATGTCTTGGTCCAGATAGACGGGATCCTGGAATGCGAACTTGCGATCTCCGTCTTGCGAGTAGGCTGTGAGGCTAACATCGTCGCCTTCACCCCAGTTAGCATCAACGTCATCATCGTCTTCCTCGACGTCTTCAACAGCCTCGGCACCATCCTCCCCCATGTCCTCGTCGCCCGTGCTACTTTCTCGCCCGCCTCCTTCTCTCAAAGCACCGGATAAATTTGAGACGACGTTTTTAGCATCAGAAGCTAGATTATAAGGCCCAATGAGATCAATGTCCTGGCTATACAACCATTGTACGAAAAGGCGAAAAGCACCAGGTCGTGTATCATCAAGCTCATAAGTCTGGGTCTGGCCTTCAACGAATCCACTATTGAAGGCAGCATCCAGCACTGGCGAGTAGTGACAAACGAACTCTATCAGAATAAGCTTGTCGCTCAAAATCGATCGGGAATAGCTCGCCTCTATGAACATTGAAATCTTCGCGGTTGGTTCCATCGCCGACGCTGAAAGTTACCATCTCCGTAGGCCTTCTTAAAGACTGTGTCTTAGTACCTAGTCTTTGTAGGAATCACCGATAGATCTTACGAGAAGTTTGGCTTTGCCTTTTTTCTAGATAGGAGGGTTCGTGAGGTGAGCGGGGCCTCCTTTACTGGCGTTGAGTTGTACTCCATCATGGCGATCTGAGACAGTATTTATCAAAGACATGGATTTAATTTTGAGATAATCTCGTGGTCACGCTATGGGGCATACGTAGCATCGAATATGTAGCATCGAGGACCGAATCTTAAATGGGGATATCAGGTAGTTGTGCGGAGGTAGAGGGAAGGTACAGCGAGGACGTCAGATGTCTGAAGTATATGGCGCAGCTTGTGTACTGTGCGGCGTAATTCTGGGATCCCCAGTTCGCGGTTTTAGACTTCCAAATGTATCCACAATATCCATTTTTGACACGCCTCTATTGGCCCAACATTCGGAGTCGGTGTCTAGTATGCACTCGCGAAGCGTAGACGCCGAGTTTGCGGGTTGCTCTTGTCGGCTGATAGACTGTGTCAGTTGGGAGCGTTGGGAGCGTTGGTGGCCAGGTGCGCGATGTTGGTTGACAGTTCACACCTTGACACTCGCCGGTTTGGCCTATGTGGTGATGTCGGTCCTCGATGATCATGTGTATCAAACTGACACGACATTTGAAGCAGAATCTAATTGTACAACGGTAACAATGTCGTGGATGTGCTCCTGCGAGCCGTTACACTCCTCCCTTCATCATCGCCCCGCCTCGCGCCATCATACCGGTAGACCTTTCTCCAAACTTATCTCTTTAACACCACCACACCCTTTTCACCTGCGCCGATAACTCTTTCTTTTAAATTTGAGATAATTTAGAAAATTATCTCAAATCAATCACAACTCTTCCATTTATGCTACCGGTCTCCATCTCCTTGAAGATCTTATAGTTGTCAGCAAAGTTCCCCGACACCTCAAAACGAAACTCACATCGGAAATACTCTCCATGGGCCTCAACTCATAATGCGTCTTGACGAGTCCTCTAGCAACAAGTTCCAGACACTCCCTTGCCTCCAACCGGTTCCCTGCCTTCAGAGCTAGGAACTGTCAGCCTCTTCTCAAATCCACATGAACAGTTGGTCATCCTACACATAATTGTCAACTCATTATTCAACAACGTAAACGCTTCCGCCCCCTTTATCGGCGTCCTATCATTCTCCGGCACCCCCAAACAAACCAATGTCCCTCTGAACCCCAGAAATCCAATACACTGATCATATGACTTCGTCGGCGTGGCACACGCAATCACTGTCTTCACTCCACTAGGCGCTATCCTCCTCACCTCAGCCGTGATATCTTCATCGGTGGAAAATTTGGTGAAGTCGATGAAAGCGTCTGCACCGAAACCTTTGCAGAAGGATTCTTTGGAGCCGTGGTCGACTGCTATTACGCGGGCGCCGATCGCTTTGGCGAATTGGATAGCCAGGTGGCCGAGACCGCCCCCCGCGCCAGTGACGAGGACCCAGTCGCCGTGTTTGGTGTTGGAGCGCTTGAGGGCTGCGTAGACAGTGACGCCGCCGCACATCTGAGAGGTTGATCAGTACCATTAATCGTCTGATTGAGATCGCCTCTTGAGGAGGAGAAGACCTACCAAAGGAGCGGCCGCGGCAAGATCGATACCATCTGGAATGGGGGTGACATATTTCGCGGAGCTAATCAGATATTGCTGGAATGTTCCTGGTGTGAAATATCCTGAAATCTTGGTCTGAACACAACTTGTCTCTCCACCTACGAGGCAATTCTCTATTCCCAGTCAGTTCTCATTTGTATGATATGAAGGAGACGATGAAGTAGAGTTCGTACCACAAATCAAGCACGCATCAGCTGCATACTTGATCCCAACTTTCGCCCCAATCTCAGGACTCGTGACTCCAAGACCTTGCTCGATTACTTCCCCAATTCCTTCATGACCACCAACCTGTCCTGTATTCACTTCAGTATACCGTTTCCATCTTTCACCCAAGAGAAAGGACCTACCCGCGGGCGCCGGAACAGGCAAGCCAAACGAATTGGTACAAAATCCATAATCGGTATGGCATACACCCGAGTACAACCTATCACAATGCCATCCCCTGTCAGCTGTATTCCGAGACTGTCAACAAAACAAAACGCTAAGGCGGGATCCACCCCGCATCAACCCCTTTACCCCGCGTTTTTAAGCGAGTCTGCCTCGGCAGCAAGCGGTTCTTTATGGCTGTCGGATCTGGAAAAAGAAGTTGTTGATGATGGGACGGAGAGCATCAAGGGACGTACATTCGCACGAGAACTTCTCCTGGACCGGGTGTCTCGATGGGGAGTTCGGCGACGATGGTTTTGATGCTGGGTGGATCCGCGTATTGAACTGCCCGGTTGACGGTGCCTTTTGCTACGTTTGGCGACATTGTTTTCGAGGTTTGGATATGTTTTGCGATCAAGAAGAGAAAGGTATTAGCGTTCAACAGATGTGTGGATATGAGTTCGAAAGTCTGTAATGAACTAGGTTCGTAATGCTGCCCTTATATGCAAGAAGAATAACAGCTAGTCCCCTGCCAAGAGGCATTCCCGCGGTCTATCGGTTTACCCCGCCAGACTAAAAGATACGAGAGGCTTTCTCAGCTATTGATGAAGCCAGCTGAAAGACTTGATGTCTTGAATTACCAATTTATCAACCCTGATGATCCAGGCCTATCCCACTGTGTAAGAAATGCGCTTCCGAACCAGCCATATTCACTGGGTGCCACACGACAAGCGAAACTGGGCGTAAGCCATTTCGCATTCGCATCAGAAAGCATCGCTTTAAAAGATGAGACGAGACACCGTTGGTCAATGAATACGATTGAGAACTACAAGCAATCGAGGATTCCCAATCTCTCGCCCATGATAATATGACAGTCCGTCGTCAGCGACTGATATGCGCACCACTTGCATGTCTTTGGAGAATCCCTACAGAACCTTCCTCTTGGCCGCAACCGGGTGATCTGAAGCTGCGACATTACATTGATGCATGATTCTCGGGCCATATGATTCAGGAAATTCGGTGATCGAGTGCCATAAAGCACGGTTGTACCACAATATCACATCTTGCTCTTCATGTCGATGGGCATAGATATTGCTTGGGTCAAGCGTAGGTCGCATAAGTCTCGGGAAGTTGTCAATAAACCGAAGAAGTAGAGACTGAGATGGAAACTCACTTATGCAAGAATGCCCTAACCTCACCAAGATCGCTAACAACGGTCTCCCCTCCATCGGGACTACTCTTCAAGAACAACTTAAAAGCACCTTGACCATGAACCTGCAAGCTGTGCTCGCCCGTCACGGGATTCTCCCAAACCATCGGATACGTGCAGACTTTGTCCTGGGTCCACGGCTTCAACTGATCCAGAGGCTTCTCCAATCCTTCCGTCTCAATCGTATGTCCCAGACGAGTACTGTGCGCGGTAGACATCCACTCGAAACAGTGAGGCGCATACTCAATCTTGCTGTTGTACACGATGTCTTTCAACTCTGGGGACAGAAGCTCGAGAGCTCGTGAGCCAGCTACCATCGCTGTGGCTCCTGGCGCGATCGACATCTCAGTTCCGGTTCCATCGCCCCATTCAACTTTCACGTCTGGGCCTTTGGGCGTCCTCACTGCAAGTAGACATCCGACGCGTGGAGGTGGGATATTGTAAAGTGATGCGTCGAAGTGCCATTGATAGAACCGAGACTTGCCTCCTTCGCGCTCCTCGTCTGTGAGATGAGGGGGAAGATGGAAATACCGGTGGTCGATACCCTTGACCTTGAACCCGGGTGGGAAATTGTAGTGATTCTCGGGCACCTCTCCACGACCTAGGATGTGCACTTGAGGCTGCACGGGGATTGCAGGGCGGTTGGGAAGGCCGAAGATGTCAACACCATTGTGAGACGTGAGAAATGGATCAACGCCGTGAGCGAACCCGCCTGTCGTTTCATCAGGGTCAAACCTCCTTGTGAGCTCGTATTGTTTGGTTGGCAAAAGCATTTCTGGCTGCTCCTTGAAGACGAGCAATTTGTGCTTGTGGAGAGCTTCATGGATTACTTCGAAGTCGGAATCGGTCAACTTGTTGAGGTCGATGCCATGGACCGTGGCACCAAAATCAACATTGCTTTTCAGGCCATGGTCCATAGGCGTGACCTTGATCTCTCTGACGGCGGAAGGCATATTGGCGAAATGTTAATTTGCAAGGTGATGTCACGGATTGGAGATTGGATATCACAACAATAATGATGTCCTTTTTTCGGATGAGACCATCACCCTGAGGGCCGGGCTCAAAGATACCACATGATATTCAAAACGAGAAAATGCTAGACTCATCCGTTTCGATATTCGAGAACCCGGCCGCAATGACAGATTCGGCCGCCTCTGAGATAAGATAAGTCGAGGCGAAAATTGAGCTTCGGAGCTGAGCAAAATGCAACATCCCACTCTTGCTGATAAGAAATTCAGATCCCGGCCGAGAAATCGGGATATTTGCAGATTGACGGAGTCGGCCGAAGACTGAGGCGCAAAAAATAAATGCATTTGCGAAGGTAAATATTGCTGTCCTGTGTGATGTCGTGAAGCAGAATCCACGAAACTCCAGGTTATTCTGACAATCAACATCGCAAACATGTCTGCCCCAGCCAAGACCTACTTCCATACCACGTCGAATGGCTCGCAGATATTTGTCGAAGAATGCGGCTCTGGGCCGTTAATGGTCTTGATGCATGGCCTCGGAGGAACGACGAACGCCTTCCAACCTCTCGTCAGCCATTTTGCTTCTCGCTTCACTATGCTTCGCTTCGACTTCTCGGGTTCCGGATTCAGTACCTTCAAGTCTCCTCTGTCCATACCTCAATTTGTTGAAGATCTCTCCTCTATTCTCCAATCACGAGAGTCTAAAGAAGCACCCATACTTGTTGGCCATTCTCTCGGTAGCATCGTCGCCATGCACTACGCATCTCAACATCCAGAGGTTCGTGCACTTGTTCTCATTGGTCCAGGAAGATCAGCCTCTCACATCCCAGCTGTCGTCGAGCGCATGACTGGTCTTGGAGCAAAAGCCAGAGAAGGCATTCATGGAATCAGAGATTCCACCATTGACAATAACGTGGCGCCAACATCATCAGACCTTGTCAGAACAATTGTCAGACAGATGATCAGTTCACAGACGGCTGAGGGATATGCTGCCACGTGCGAAGCTGCCTGCTCAAAAACTCATGTCGATCCGGATTATACTGCTATCAAGTGCCCAGCTGTCCTGATTGCAGGCGATCAGGACAATATCTCGCCGCTGTCAAGATCGGAGGAATTGCGAGGTTTGATTGGAGGAGGCAATGAGAAGGTGACTGTTGAAGTGGTGCACTCGGGTCACCAGCAGGTTTTGGAAGATACAGCCGGGGTTGTGAAGGCGATGGAATCTGTTTTGACTCTATTATGATCACTCGATAAATGCATGATTGAAGCACCATCGGCTTCTGGATCGCGATATTCGCCTGGTGACATATATAATCCAGCCTTAAAAGTAGTCGGATTGGTGTGATTTTTGGAAACTTCAGATTGAGTTCGACGGCGCTAAGCCCAGGAGATCGTCGAACCACTAGTGGAAACTCAGTAATTCAACTTAAAAACATCGCATACCTAGGAACACTTACATTAACAGTTCTAATATCGAAAGAATCGGAAATATTCTCGGTGAAAGGATTGGCGAACGTGTCGTGTTGCCGTCTGATAGTTGGAGACATGTGATAACTTGTATCATGAAAACCGTACGACGATGATGGCCTAGCTATCCTCGCTTGGTACGATGAATAAGGAGCATTACCACGCCCATGTTGAGGCTCCGCATACGTCTGAGATGAGCTATCTTGTTGCAACCAGAGAGGCATATGTGAAGTTGCAAGCGGGGAGTTTCCAGGTGGTGGCTGATCACTTTCACAGAACTTCTTGACAAAAGCTGCAACATTCAGGCTCTTCTCGGACTGTTTGGGCAATGATAGACTCTCGCTAGATTTCCCATTCTCATTTGGTAGGGAAGAAGCGCCGTTGCCCTGAGCATGTCTACGCTCCTCGGCGAGAAGGTCGCTTAACAAACGAGTACCGCGAGACGCTATCGAGCTGATTGAAACACTTTTGGAGAGTATCGATATCGTATCAGTAATCAATTGTCGATGCTCTTCGGACTCTCGTGCAGATTGATGCCGGTTGAAGTTATCTAATGACAATATGATCTGGTCCTGATTAGCAATATTGGGGGCTAGCAACAAGGTCGTGCTTACAGCAGCGGCAACGCTGAAAGCCTGCGTTGTCCATAAGATCGGACTTTCGTCCGGAAGATCTTGTTTTAACTCGTTGATGATCGTTTTTGCGGCTGCCAAACAAGCTGTAGCAAGTCAGTTCCAAAAAGCACCTTTGCAAAGCGGCCTGGTATCAATATACTTACTTCGACGGGTGAAGGCGAACTTTTTGTCGTGGAAGCTCATCCCAAGAAACCTGCGATGAATCATCTGTAATGAATGTCAGCGCTTGAGAGGGGACTGATTTGCAGAAACTCATACGATAATTTTGTGAGCGGATGTGATAGTCAGACATCGGCGCGCAACAGATACCCACTGTGGCCACATTGGGTCGACCTGAGTCTGGCTGTTGAGACATGGCGGAAGCTGTGCTATCACCAGCTCTCTCATCATTTTGTCAAATCTGAGGACATGCTCATATTTCGCGTCGATGCTATGAGCTTCAGAGGATTTGTCTTGCAAGGCGGGCATCAGCCCTGCAACTCTGAACAAGAAATTGCCGTACGTGGTGATTGCAGGATGGGAGGTTGAGATTACTTCCAAGGTATCCTCGTCGCAATGCCGCGGTGCTTTGGTCGTGAAATGCAGCGGATTGATACCTTGGGTCCCATTAGTTGGGAAACGCTACTTGAATTCGCGCATGGACTCACAGTATGTCTCGGAAAATGGAACAGAAAACCAGTCTTGTGTCGCTAGTTGCTGCCACAGTCTTCTTCCCAGCTCTTTCTGCACCCTATCAGCAACTTCCTCACCTTGTGGCTCGTTTGTTGCTCTTCTAGCCTTTCCCAATCTATGAAGTCCGAGGGACTGGGCTATTCGGACAGCTGATGCGAGAAGCACCGACTGAGAATTAGAGAAACTGTGATACTGTCAACATTCACAATTGTGCCGGACGGTCGGAGGCACATACCCGAGTATATGAGCACATATAGTCGAAGATGCGATAGCTTGCACACTGTATAGGCTGTGGTACTGTTGATACCGAGCCGCGTGGAGGCATTCAATGGACGCCTGATACCAGCGCTTCGCCAAATTTGTTTGGTCTTCTGCGCACACGTTAATTCCGTTCTCTTGCGGATGTAACAAGTGAATCACCTTGATGGAATCCCCACTTCAGAACTTCGGCAGGCTGTACTGAAGTCATGCTGCCACAAATGATAGCAAATAGCAGTGCAGCCCACTGAAGGCCAGCACTCGTAATGCTAATAACTCCTTGGTCCTCGTCATAAAACTGATCAAGTTCTCTTCTGAAAGTTGGGACGTGAAATGAGCAGTGCATGAATAGTAACCAGTCCGCATGGTACTCGAAGAGAAGGAATACCTGCATCTTTGTTGGGAGCATCGCTTGGATCTGGGAGATCTGCATTGTTTCCATCGGAATGATCCCTCCAGATACCGAGGATGGAGAGTTTCCCCATGCCTGAGTACTCTGTAAGTTATCTTGTTCCTGGTGACTTGATGGTTCATGAACAACAGATGGGTTCCGAATGCCACTGGTGAGATTACTTTCTTTCAACCGCCCCCAAGCTAGGAACTCTAAGACTGTGGCGGCATCTTCGACTTCAGCGTCAGATCCATTCTGGCCAGAAGTCGAATCATTCTCTGCAAGCGGATCTGTTTCATCAGACCCTCGGACGCCTTGTCTCTCAGCTGAACGGTGAATGCGAGCTCGCTTTGGTGCTCGCTCTACCTGCATGGAAGACGAGCTGTATTCCTCGAGGGCCTCAACAGGTGTGTCAATAGCATGCCTCTTTCTTGTAGTTTCTCCATCAAGTTTTGATTCAAGATGTTTGACTCTATCCGAGAGACTTGTAACCAGATTGAGAATTCGCTCATTGATCGAAGCCTCTGCCGATGGCTCTCTGCGAGCTGGTGGGGCCACCGGGTTAGGAGTACGAGGCGAGAGAGATACAGAGGGACGACGTCTCTCAACCGTGTGTGTCACATCTGCTCGTCGGCATAAGTGAGCGGTTCCCCTACATACCGATTTAGTGACTGAACTACCACATCAAATGCTACCGAAGCAAGGGCAAGCATGAACGGGCACGTGACATCACCTACCTTTTGTGACAATTCTCGCAGGGTATGACTTTGTTGCATCGTATCTTCCGCCTTGCGCAATCCGCACATGTTTGAGGCTTTCGTGACATCGTGATCCGGTTGCCGTCTCACGGCCGAAAAACACCAGTTCATCACCGGCGGGGCGGTGACCCACGCGGAGCAGGCGCGAGTTTATAGCCAAGTCTCTCTAGAAGGGCTTCAGATATAGATCCATCTATCAGAAGCTAAGATGCAACTTTGAACATAGGTAGAAAGCTGCGCTGCCCAATCCGTGGTGTTGTTGATTTTGCTGAGTCTTATCTCAAGGGCATTGGACGGAGGAAATCTCGGACCCGAAACCCGCGATCGACCCGCTTCCCCAGCCTCTCTTTCGAACTCATGTCCAACAACCGTCAATCAACCATACAACGCCACTTGATAACAACTCATATCTCTTGGTATGCATATGTTATCAAGATAGTCCAACTCCGCGTGCCGGCAATGGTCCGCTTTAGATTGTCTTCCATCTTTATGGGGAAACGACCGCCTATCGTGATGTTGGCGATGGTAAGCTGCCATCAAGAATTGAGTTCTTGTCGATCATATATGGAACTAGAATGGCCCAGTTCCATATGGATTGATTTATCCTGTTGCTGTCATTTTGAAGTTATACTTGCGTTGTCGACTAGTCACCGTCGCGAAGATGTTTGACCGAGCCAAGAATTCCGTGCAAACTTTCAGTTGGAAGCTACCCAAGCAGAAGTCCTCGCTTGCTCCGGAATATGTGTGGAGTAACTCAGGTGAGTTTTTGAAATTGACTTCAAACAATAGTTGATGAATTCTCACTGACTTGTTCCAGATCAGGACCCAGTTCCCGTTGAGAAGTAAGCTCGAGCTCGATCATTCTGTCGCCAAGACTTCTATTGACACCGATCAGGCGAACATGGAGCGGCTTCACTTTTGTTATGTATTGGTTTTCCGATCTGGTAACTTACTCAACCTGGGCAAATGGGGCAGCTGTTGTGGCTCTCGGTCTCTCTCCTAGCGACGCAATTTGGATTGTTTTCGTCGCTGCCATGTGCAACGCAATTCCGACGGTCATGAATGGAGCGATTGGGTCGGACCTGCATGTTGTCAGTTTTGGTTCCCTGATATCTGTGAAAACGTTCTGATTTGCAGGTAGCCGTTTCCGATCGCAGTCCGAGCCAGTTATGGATACTGGCTGAGTTACTTTTGTGTTGTGTCAAGAGGCATCCTCGCTCTATTCTGGTTTGGCGTGCAGTCGGCCGGTGGGGCCACGGCAATAACCCAGATGATCACAGCCATCTGGCCATCTTATGCTCATCTCCACAACGCACTGCCAGCTTCAGCGGGTATTACAAGCAAAGGATTGATCTCATATTTCCTTTACCATGTCGTCCAAACGCCGTTTCTGTTCATCCGAACCGAGAAGTTGAAGTGGATGTTCCTGGCCAAGACGATCCTAGTTCCTCCGATGGCTCTATCAATGGTTATCTACTTAGCAGTAGCAGCGAAAGATGCCCCAGATTTTTGGAACCAAAAATCCGAGATCACTGGCTCCACCCGTGCCTGGCTTTGGCTCTCCAGCATGACTTCGATCACTGGAGGTTTCTCGACCCTTGCTGTCAACATTCCAGATTTTTCAAGATTCGCAAGGAAGAAGGGATCTCAATGGTGGCAGCTGCCATTCATCCCAATTTTCAAGATTGTCGTCAGCATTTTTGGTGTTGTTGGCGCGAGTGCTTCGAAGCCACTCTACGGAAAGACTCTTTGGAGCCCTCTTGATATCCTGGCGCAATGGCAAGGCAGCCCCGGTGGTCGAGCTGCTGCATTTTTCTGTGCGACACTGTGGTGTCTGGCTCAGATCTGTGTCAACATCTCAGCTAACTCGGTTTCATTTGGCAACGGTAAGCAATGAAATTTGCCCCACTTCGTGCCTGCAACTGACACGAGACTTCCTTAGATATCACATCCCTCTTCCCCAAATACTTCAACATTCGTCGCGGCGTCATCTTCGCCATGCTTGTAGGAGGTTGGGCAATGGTACCCTGGATCATTCTCTCCAACGCCAAAACATTCCTCAACTTCATGTCTGCATATGCCGTGTTCATGGCTCCCATCGCTGGCATCATGCTCACAGATTACTGGTTCGTCAAGAAGCGCAAGATTGATGTGCCAGCTCTGTACGATCCTGAAGGAATCTACGGGAAATGTGTAAGTCTCCCATACGTCAAATTCTCTTATTTCAAAATTCAAAAAGCTGATTGGGTCTTAGAATTGGCGATCTCTCGTCATCATGGTCTTGGTCATCGTTCCCATGCTACCAGCTCTGGCGCACAAAGTCACGCCAGACAGCGTTCACATTCCGAAAGAACTGTCCAACCTCTTCTCCATCAATTGGCTTTACGGTTTCGTCGCTTCTTGCATTATATACTACGTTCTTAATGTTGTCTTCCCAGATAAAGGGACATTGATTCCTGCTGTGGTCGAGGGATATCCAGACGTGGTTGAAGGTGTTGTCACAGGCGCCGAGAGCACAGATGGAGATAGCAGCCGTGCCGAGAAAGGTCTTGACAGTAAGGAGCCGGTGGAGATCAAGGCGCAGTGAGGAACCTGAATAGCGCGTCCGAGGGTGAGAAAAGTCATGAGAGGAGGTAGGAACACGGTTGATCGGGACGAATGTCATCTCACATATTCCAACATCCCGCACGGATTCTCTCCCTTACCTTCTTGACAGTGCATCAAAGCTGTTGAATGAGTTTACGAGTTTAATTCCTATCTGTAGTATGCTTTATCTCTTCATTCATTGTCTTTTGTGTGCTTAATCTCTACCTCGACCTCCCCATTTTCCAAGTCTAGGCTCTCCGTCTTGTTCTCTTGCTTTCTCTTCTCTCGCCGCAGAAGATCCCAACTCCAAAGTGGTAACTGTTTCACTTCTTTCACCGTAACATGGCTGTCTGAATTTTTCCTCCTTTCCGAAGTCATACTGTTTGTATCACTCCCTCGTCTCTTCTCATCCCGCGTCGCTGACAACTCACACACAATCGAAGCATCTAATTCGTACTTGCAAAGCGTGTGATCCAACTCCAGAGCTTTCATTTCACCGTCCTGCAGTTCCACCGGTACAACACCTCCCGCTTCGTACATCCGCTGCAGCTGTAACTGATGTAGAAGCTGACATTCCGGATCATGATCGAGTTCGGTTCTGGGTGAGGGGAGTCCATCTAGTTCAGCTTTCCCGCCTTGATAGGCAAATTCATTTCCTTTCCAGCTGTCGACGCTTTCAGATTTCAGATCGTCTCGAGCTGCGCGCTGGAGTGCTTGCTTTCGATGTTTCGCGCACCAGGCGACCATTGCAGCGACGAGTAGAAGTCCTACGCTTACTCCTGTGGATGCTCCAATTGTGATTTTGCGGGAGTTATCTGGTCGACTTTCAACTACCTCGGTAACATTGGTTGCGAGCGGCGCCTGGACAATCGTGGATGGAGCCCATGACCAATTTGTCATGACGGATTGGATCATCCTTCCATTAGAGATGTAAAATACGGAAGCAGAATTGTCAGACGCGTTGACAGACGAGGTGGCCGCCACAGGAGCGTTGGGTGTGTCTGCGAGGGGCCAAGTTGTTTTCTCCATGAGGGGCTGAACCTGCCACGTCTGGCCTCCGTCATTGGACCAGATCCATTGGAGTTGTCTCATGCTATCGATGTAGAACAACATGGTCCAAGAATTGTAAAGGATTGTTGAGAATTTTCCACTTTCAAGACTCCAGTCTGGTAGAGATGGAAGAGTAGGACCTGACAACAGTGAACTTGTGCCTTTTCAGGGTGATCTTGGGTCATACCTTGGTTCCAAGATGAGGTTTGGTTGATAAAAGTTGAGTTCTTGTTGATGGAGGCGAATATCTGATTATTGGCAACTTGATATATGGTCTGCTGTGCCGGCACTGTGTCATTCGGACTTGGAAGATACGTCGTAGCCAAGGCTGACGACTTACCAGCTGTGCCATTCTTGACAAGAACTCCATCAGCCCACTGGCATCGGAAGTCAGTACATGGAGTATGAAATCTCAGAACCAGGATCTTCTGTTCATCACATACGTAGGTCACCACGCCTTTGGTAGTGTTTGAGTAGCTCAGTTGTCGGACCGAGCCATGCATGTCTTCGTACGTGACCCGATAGCCAAAGTTTGTAGATAGCAATGCAACTGATAGTCCCGTCCCTTGTCTCACGGGAACTGTAACATTGGAAGAAATGATGAAGCCCCCGTAGTTGGAGCAGTCACCCGATGCATATCGGCACTTGAAGATTTGTTGACAAAGACTATTATTTGGAGTCTGATAGAAAACAGATCCCTGTATTCAGTGAGCTAGTTTCTGGTTTGAAATGAACGGGAAGCATACGTAGACAGCAGAAGGGCTGCTAAAACCTGTGACTGCCATGGCTGTTCCATTCACCGGCGCAAATGTTGGAGCAAAGGACGGCCATTTGTCGCTGAAGCCTGATGCTTTGTAGACATTATATGAGAAGTTTCCTGATTTTTCATTGAGTTTTATAACCGTAGGGCCCAAGCTTGTGTAGAAGGCACCAATAGACTGTGCAACAGAAAGCGAGAGTAAACAAGCCAAAGCGGCCAACGAAAACGACAAACGCATGATGGAAACGAAGGAGAAGACGGATGGACGACCGGAAACAACATTGTGAGGAGATCTTCTAATCTTAATATGCATGCTGGGTAGGCCACCGAAGACACAGAGTGGGCCAAAATTCCACACTGTGGTGTTGAGGATACCCAAAAAAGCAAAGGACCTCGCTTATCTCTCGCCAAGACATGTACAAGATGCTCCGCTTCCTCACTTCTTACTCGTGGAACGTCAAGCCCCATGTATTTCGGTACCGAGTGGCGGGGATCTGCCCTGAAAATGTTCTCGAAGAGAAAGAAGCTGAAGTGACTTGATACTCTGATGGGCGCGGCGAAAATCGTGCATCGTCTTGGGGGCAGAAAATAGAAAACGTAAGCACAGCCTCAGAGGACCTTTCGGTCCTAAAATTTTTCCGATAGGGCTGTTGACATATCTGCTGCAAGCAAGAGGGGAAGCTGAGATGAATAATCTCCACTGCAGGACGGTGTGAATAATCACATTGCATCCCACGTGCATATCGGAGAATTTCCCCATGTGCGTCTCGCGACCTTCTCTTTTTGTCAGCAGAATAGCCGCCAAGTCCACGAGACCTCGATGTTGAAACTGTCGCAGGGCTATCGAATCCCATTCTTGATGAGTTATTTTTGGACCCCAATCCGATAGTCTCATCTGTGCAGACATCACCTCACTCGAATACATACTGATTATCAAAAGCTAAGGTGCGTTGCTGCAACGATCGTTTAAGAACAGCCCACTTGTCTATAAATCGGTCCAGCGTTGAGACAGGTACAGTCAAGTCTTACGACAACTAAGACTAGACAACGCCATGTGGCTTCAATCTATCTAGTTCCTGGTCACCATCTCACACATGAGACATCACCTATTCTCAGACTCGATAATCTGATATTCACAATTTGTCGGCTGCTCCCACCCCTCGATCTTCACCATGTCCTGGGGACAAGCACTCATCACGATGATGAGATCTACCTCAGCCCTGAGTACGACATGTTGACTTTGTCTGCCTGGAGGTACTTGAGAATCCAACTTCCCATTCGATCCGATCCTGACGTCCATGAACAGATTCAAGGGATCAGGCACCCAGCAATCGGCTCTGAAGTTGGGAAAGTCACGCTCCAGAGCCTTGTAGAATCAGTACCAGTTTACCCAAAGTGCCAGAATAAATACGTACATTCCTCAGGTTGTCACTGCAGTTGTCGTGATGACCATCATATCCTTGCATACGGTATCTCTCCGCATCGCACGCTGGCTAGAGAAGATCGTGCACCCCACCCGTGGTGTCTTCCATCAAAGTCAACATGGGCTTTCGCTTGGAATTGTACAGTTTGTACCCTTTCGCTAACAATAATTTCGACAGACCAGTCCGCGTATGGGCTATCGAGAGGAAATCTTCAGGATTATTGGGATTGAACGACCAGAAATCCACGATTTGTTTTCCATTGTTGTTACTGACTCGGATCTGTTGGTTCTTTTGAACCAAAAATGCGACGCTTTTGCGTGCAATTACCACGGGCATTTTGTGACTTTGCAGAGTGAAGAAAGTTGTTCTTCGATCATGACAAGCTGATACCCAAAATGAATTGTCACGCAGGTCAGCTTTGGCAGAAGTGAGATGCCAAGAGGCCGCCAGAGCTCGAAGGAGAAGTTCTTCCGGCATGCAGATGCATCTAGACCTCTCTCGTGGAAGCAAATCAAGAATGGGGTTCAGGACAGGGTCATCACTCAAGCTAAATTGCGTCTTTATTCATTAATCATTTTCAAGATAAGTGAAGCGCATCTTTACGATTGCTTCTGCCAGAGACTGCCGTTGAATATTAGTGGCGATCGAAGTGAGAGAGTCTCGAAACATAGAGTCTGACCCCACATCTGCTTTTCAACCGTTAATGTAGCACATCGATCCTTGCACTTTTATTGATATCAAGTACCTCAAGTCAAGCTGAATGGCACAAGTCACATACTAGCTATCATAGCCTCTCAAAAATTGTCTCGAGAAAGTAATGATGTATGAATTTGAACCCTATTTCGCTGATTGTCTAAGCGAGAAAGTAAAGACAACATACTCCGTGGTTCACAGCACTCTTCAGATCACAAGACCAAGAGGTTTGATCATCTGGCAGACAGTATCAATCATTTGGGCTTGTGCTTCTTGCACATCAGTTTGGGAACCACTAGGTCAAGTCTGCCGCCCAAGAGAGCACCATAATTCTTCCTCCCTCTTTTCCGACAGGGGAAAAAAAGCAACCTGGACCTCAAGCTGTTTTGGCAGGCATTTTTAACCTCTTTGAAGTGTACACATTCATCTTACCCTCAAAAATGCATGAGCTTCCTACTGTTGACATATGCAGTTCTCATGTGACAGCCGAAGACTTCACATGACTATGTATGCACCTCAGCCTCACAGCCTGACCTCCGCTCTTCACTGCCTGAAACCAAGTGCATTCTAAAAGATTTCACTTCAACGACGCAGCCATCAAGAATCGTTCCAGGCTCGCCATTCCAAGTCTGTTATCTCGTGCGATACGAAGACAGCAAACACTGCCTCGAATCCACACACTCTTCTCTATCCTGAATTTCAGACAAGGCTGGAGGCAACAGAGAGAGAGGCTTCGACCAAGAAACCATCATGGAAACCACCAAAGATCTTCCGACGTATTGCTACACCCCTCTCGAGCGACCACAATCTATTCGAGTCCTGGTTCTTCATCCTTCGGAAGACTTTTCGGCACCTCTACTCTGCGACTTGGTACACGATGATCGGCACGAGATCCTGCTTGATCTTGAGCATAAAAGAGGCTACGAGGCAGTTTCTTATACCTGGGGTGACCCAATATTCTCTCATGAGATTATCTGTGATCGTGGAACTGCGAAAATAACAATCACCCACATTGTCGATTTGCTTCTCAGACATTTGCGGAAGAAGTTCAATATTCGAAGACTATGGATTGTCGCAGTCTGCTTGAACCAGAGATACCATGGTGAGAAAAAGATTCAAGTTGCTCTCATGGGACAAATATACAGACAAGCAAGGAAAGTGCATGTTTGGCTGGGAGATAGGTTGGAGATGGACATGACTGTAGATTCTGCTACACAGTCATCAAATGCGAGCGGTGTCTCCCAGATAATGACCATATTACGAGTACTGTCAATAACCAAAGAGGAGCAAGGTTGGCGCTTTGTAAGGGAACTTGCTCCAAGTATTCTTCATGGCGAGGATCAGCTCTTCTCTTTGGTACAGAAATTTGTACATGCACCTTGGTTCCAGCGGCGATGGACGATACAAGAGGCTGCTCTGAATGATCATACGGTTGTTCGAATGGGGTCAAGTAAGTTACCATGGAAGACGATGTCCAGCGCACTGGATATGCTACGAGTCCGGATTGTCGCCCATGCATTGGCATTAGACGAATCGGCATTCGCTGCTCTTGATACTTCTCTTGCAATTCAGTCACGACAACGATCTATCTTACAGCTCTTGTTTCCGTACCATAGAGCGCAGTGCGCAGATCCAAGAGATCGCATTGCTGCGCTATGGAGTGTCGCGAGCCTGGGGTCCAACAACACTCAGGACAGGTCACAGCCGACTGTAGATTACGACCGTGCTTGGGAAGATAACTACCGCCACTTTGCGCAGAACCAAATTGAATCTGGAAATTTGCGGGAATTGTTCGAGCATCTAGGCCTGTTCGGATCCCTTTTTCAAACAAATCAGTCTTGGCCATCTTGGGTCCCGGACTGGAGTCGTAGCAGACCAAATAATGCACGAGAGCCTGAGCTATCTCACTCGAGACGTCGTCTCTATGAGACAGAAACGCCCATATTCGCCTCTATAAAAGGGATCCCTGCTTTGAACCTTGTATTAACAGTCCACACGCGGGTTGATGATGTATTCAACTCGTCTATGGAAATTCATTCCGAGAATTTAGACGAGTTGTCGCCTTCAAGTCCTGCAACTGTACCAAATATTTACGAAAGAATTGCTTGTGGGTTGGATCGTGAGGCAATAGTGTCTCTGATCAAGGCAGTCATGTCATCTCCCCTCTCGGTAGCATGCGAAGTCGGTATATAGAACAGTTTGAGCATGCAACAATTTCGGGCTAGCGAAGAAGCTCACGCAACCAGGAAACTTGACTTCGGAAGCTGGTTGGCAGATGACTTCATGTACAAAGGTATTGGCCAGGGACTTGCAGAAACATTGGAAGATATTCTCAAAATATACACATATTTTAGGGGTAATGAAGGAAGGAATCCGGATGTGTTTGGATTAGCCTCCTGTGATATGCAAAGGGGGGACTTAGTGGTCAATTCTGATCGTCAACCCGCTTCGCTACCAGTTTCGACCTTCCGAGGTATGAATTTGAGAACGCACGATTTGGGAGATGATAACATACTCGCATTTATGTATGCTGGAAGCTGCTACTTCGTTTCCGATGCTCCTTCAGTAAATGGGCAGTCACGAGACTTCACCATTGTTTAGGGAAAATACTAAACGAAGTTACTGACCTCGACATCTACTTAATACTTCACATATCAGGTCGTACTTCGTTGAAATAGAGGAGCTGGAATCAGCTGAAATTTGCAAAAATTTAACATGCCGCCAGTAAGGTACACACATCAGTGAATCGCATGACCAGGCTACTGCACTTGTGAACTGTCTATGGATGTGCTGTGCTTGCGAGATGGTAGCTATGTCATAAGACAAGCTCGTATGGCAATTTCTCGAAGACTTTAGTACATCATTGCTCGTCTAGGTCATAAGAATGGTCCAGGTCAGGATACATGACCAACACGAAGGCGAGGAACGCCGAGCAATTGCCACTTCTTCGCCTGACCAACAAGAGCGTTCTGAACCCCATGAGTCTCCAAGATACCGTCAAAAGCTATTCTCGGCCCTTTGCGCGTAATGGAGAGGTTCAAGTCTTCGTGACGGGGATCTGAAGATGGAGGGGTGGTCGGCAGCTGCCAACGCTACACTCGCTTCTTTAGGGGCATGACAACAGAAGTATGAGAATCTCTTCTCAAGCTCAAACCAGGTCGGATAGTCTCGAGGGGTGGCGCTGAAGCATTCATTGCCATAAAATCTAGTATTTAAAGCAAGATTGCTGTAAACAAATCACAATCTTTACTCCTCCGGGATCTCCTTCGGGGAAATTCTTGAACAATTTGTGGGGTGGCACCGAATGAAGTCGCCGCAAATTGGCTGATAATAGAGACGGTTTGATCTCGAGAAGGGGGTTATAGGATGGATCACATGCAATATGTAATTGTAATACACAATTGTGTAAAACAGCTACATCATTCGCTTCCTGAGGTTGGCTGAAGACAAGATATCTTCCTTTTGAAAAATCCCAGTCGGACAAGCTTGACAAAACGAGTATCAAATGCGAGATCATCTAGAATTAGCGGATCATCAATCGTATTTTGAGCCAATCACAGCTAAGTCTGAAGCTGAGGAGGTAGGAAAATGCTGGCCAAGAAAGACCCATTTCGTCTTAGGCGGCAGCGTTAATATAGAAGTCTTGGGCTTACTTCATTCGTTTTTCCTTGGCTTCGGAACTAGTTGTCTGAAGTTGCATCCCAGATCGAGATACTGCAGTCGTTTAGAAACACAGCCTTGTTCAACTTCGCCTTTCCATGTTATTCCTTCTCACAACGACATCGAACACCTTCCCTATATTGGAGAGCGCGATGCACCTTTCAAGAACTTTGAATCAGTGCAGTATACGTAGAGCCATGACCATCTGCTCGTTACTGTTTTGGTTGCCAGGTCTTGCCGCAGCCTCGTCCCTCGACCAGATCTCCGCAGCCAATTCATCGCTAGCTTGTACTGCGAATAGGGCGGATAACATCATCAAATATCTCAAACAGGACAATCTGAATGCCACTGTTCTTGTTGCTGCATGCCGCAATGTTTGTAATGTTGCTTTGGGAACAGGAAATCCTGTAAGATCGATCAAAACATATTAGGGTCAAAATTCTGATTTATTCTTGGTAGGACATGGCAGGCCCGGGGGTATGTTTGACTTCACTTTGAACTTATGAAGCGATGGGCTAAGACAGGAAAATACGCAGGTAATGATATCTTATTATCTTCAGGTTGCTCTGACCATCCTATTCGGACCTCTTCTACCATTCATCATTCGAATTGCCAAGAAGAGGTCGTTCCAGCCGATTTTGCATCGAATTACTCTCTTGGAAAAATTACTGCTATCCGTGGTCCAGACAACTCTATTCTACTCTTCTTCGCTCTACATCGCAGCAGTGGTCCGGTATGCCCAAAGCCCTTCGATCTCGGAATTGGTCCTTCTCGGCCCATTGCTGAAATTTCAATTGTCCGCGATGTCGTTCTTGCTTTGCGGATTGGTCCTGGAATGGCGCCTGAAGGACTTCAGTATTCCTTTCGAGTGGCTACTGTATTCGGTAACAATAGTTCTATCTCAGGGCCTGACGTGCATCGTGCTAGATAAACGTTTCCCTACCGTACCAGAGGACGATTCAATGTATTATGAACGATTGTCGAATGCCTGTGACGAAATCAACACGGATACCAATGCCTTCTACGGACTCAATTCATACTTCTATGCATCGGTAGGCATGACTATTGAGACGACTGCGGTCTTAGTCGGCCTTCCAGGAATATGGTTGATAATGTATCTGATACCAAAGAGCTGGAGACGACTGCCAGAACCTGTCTTGCGCCGAATATATTGGAAGAAGATTAAGCTGGTCCTTGCTGCGTTTGTACTGTTCATGATCACCTATCTGTTTGCTGGCTGCATAGTGATCTTGGTAGATGTGAGCAAAGATGTCAAGGAAACCAATTGGGGATACGGCCAAACAACAGCAGTTTTGATATGGGCTCCTTTCCTACTTGAGTCGGTCAAGGAGACTATCAGTAAGCAGCTTTCATTTTGAGCACGTGTAGGAAAATACTGATTGTCTCACAGAGCATGAGAGAGTACTACGAGTAGTGAACAAGGCGGCTATACAATTGGAGGACTTGAAGTCGAGCGACGCAGCTGACCGGACGCATGAACGGCTCGTTGAAAGTACTCCTGCCGACGAACATCAGGCAAGTACCCTGCAAAGAGAGTCACCAGAGCCCCGCGACAGAGTTATGCAGCAAAATTCGGACGATGAGGTAGATGATGAGATCGTATCGATGATAAATCGTAGAGACACTGAAGCAAGGATTGAATGACAGGGGAATTAGGGCAAAGTGGTGGGGGAAGGAAGCGACACCGCGATATGAATGCTTCTAAGGTATCCACCAGAAGCCCGCAAACCGAAGTAATGATACATCTGACGTGCAGATTTGGAAGAAATAGCTCCTGGAGATAACGAACAGATCTGATTTCGGTTGGATTATTGAAAGGCTCGTAGAAGTATACGAATCAGGATGCAGCCACAGCAACAGGAATCGGCACAGGTCCACTAGGAAGAAAGGTCAGTGCTTGAAGTGAAACCCAAGGGACAGTGCAGAGTGTGAGGGCTGGTCCCAAAGATCACTTACATAGGGCTATCAGAAGCTCCCAAGTTGGCTTGATGCATAGCTAGGAGACGATCAGCGTTGCCGAACTTTTAAACATCATTCCTTGAACCACTTACTCCTAGCACCGTACTTCTCGGGATAGTCAATCGCACTGTGAAATACGCTCCAGTTGTCCCACATCTGAACGTCACCATTCTCCACCGGAGTCATCATGATGTACTCAGGTCGAAGAATACGTTCTTGCCAGCTGAGAAGCAATTTTCTAATCCTCGTGACATCCTCAACCACTTCCACCTCACTTGTGGGTGTAGGCTTGAGGAACATCTTTCGAACGGCAATGCCGTGGACTTGGAGGGCTTTTTGGCCGAGCGGGTTGACCCAAACCATTGGATACTGGAAGAATTCTGTCAGAATGGATGCTCCCGGGCGCTCAAGAAGTGCTTACCGTTTTTATCTTTGCCGGATCCCATTCCGGCATCTCTTCGATCTTGTGTTCCAGTCCCTCGTTTTCTAACCCGAGGCCATTCGGCCTGCCTTTGCACTTCTCAATCCACATATATGGAAATGGCGCATACTCAACCCAGCTGTTGTCAGCCAGCATCTTCTCCTCGTCGCTCAACAAGTCGTATAGCTGAATTGTGCTGAAGAATGCTGTCTGTCCAGGCTTCACTGTCATGCTAAGTCCGCTGCCATCGTCCCAGTTCACTTGGATGTCTCCTTGCTCTGGACACTTGACTGCGCGTAGGGCTGTGAAGTGTGGAGGCTCACGCTCATATAACGGAGCGTCAATATGCCATCTCTGAAATTGAGTGTTGCCAGCAGCAAATGATTCTGCCGATGGTGGGTATCGGTGATAGTCATTACTTGGCCCATGGGCCGTGAAGCCCTTGATTCCGTAGTGATCGTCTCCTTGGTAGCCTTTACCAATAAGTCTGATATTTGGTGCGCTTGGAATACATGGAACGTCTCTTTGCTGTAAAGCCGTCAATCATAATTGACAAGTGAAAGTGTGTGGGGGGGGGGGGGGGGGGGGGGGTTTTTTGTAACCACCACCAACCCCCAAGGTGTTTAAAAGGGGTTTACTTGCCGGGGCCCAGGAAGTTGGGGGCCCGCGGT